>WACJ01000227.1:0-593385 GCA_008973525.1 Stenopsyche tienmushanensis
AGATAATAAGAGCAAAGGATGTGAGTCCTTGCATAATATGGCGGATGTCGGTGGGTGGACATTGATGTTGATTACATCAACGAATGATGACGGCTGTTTAATCATCTGCAAGACATTTTGTATTCATTCACATTATTTTTTATGAATGAATATCATGATACAAACAGATATTTTTCATCAATATTTAAACGAAAGAAAATCTATTTTCGTTTTTATGATGGAAAATAACCATAGGCAGGATTGGTATTCGCTTGCATCATAGCATAATCTCAAAAGTTGGCATTTACATGAGGACCTATTTTACATATCTCGAACGTTGTTTTGTTTTATTGCAATAATTATGCATAAATTATGCATTGATTTTTTTGAAATAAAGGCAATTATTTAAAAAAATCTTTGTAATTGAATCAATTATTACAAATGCACATTATTGGTAGTTATTCTAGTGCTGGGATCTATACCGGTTGTGTTAACGATATATCACTATGATAATTTCTACGTTCTTGCTCATTTTGGCATTAGCACTTTTCTTGTATTCCTTTTATAAATTCGCATATTATCGACCTTTGAATTTCCCACCAGGTAAAATTATTTAATATCTAGGTGCTTTCCAATAGACAATAAAAAATCATCATCAACAAATTTTACTATATGAATTACTACTGTTTAATAGCTCATATCAATTTAATTTATTATCTTTCACCTGATAATTCGGTTATAATGTATCAATTATTATAAGATTAGCATAACTTTTTGATTTACAAAATATGATAAAATCTCCGATGATACTTAAACCCGAAAATACTCAAAATCAGTATAAATCTCAATCTTCTTGAATATTTTAAAATTATTTAAAATAAAATTTCTTCGATCTTATAGTTAAAGATGACAAAGATTCCTCAAGTTCCAAACATAAACGAAACTAAAGGAGTTCTATGGGGTTGAAGCCATCCTCCGCCAAAAATTAATGAAAGTTAAATAAATCCATTAAATTGCAAAATCAATTCAAGCGTTAATTACAATGCTTTTTTAATAATGTTTGTGATTATAGAGAAACAATATATTTGATTATCAAATAACAAAATAGTCCATTGGTCGAGGTTTAATTTTATCTTGTAAATATTATTGCTTGAATTTCATCAAGGTTAAGAAGTCAATTACGACGGCAATTCAAATATAACCCGGATTTTTTCTGTACAAATTTATTAATGATATATAAAAATACAAATAGAGTATCATAATTTTCTACATACAGCAGACCTGCCGGAATCCGACAAACGTTTTGCAAGGCAGTGTCGGATTGTCCAATTTGTCGGACTATAGAATACTGGCCCATTGTAGTCCGGAAATTTTTGGAAAGGAGTATTTGTAATCCGAAATATTATTAAAATTATAAGATATACATAAACACGAGGTTTCATATTATAGAATTGATGCCATAAGCACAATGATCATAACAGTTCCATGACGATTTTTTAAGCGTTTTAACTATCCCTTGCTAGCTAAAATGTCTTTTTTTGTTAACTTCTTGATGTTTAGCTTTCTTGTAAGTTTACCTCTTGTTTGGCCCATAATATTTTTATATTTTAATATTCACACATTTGCATATTTTATATTAACGAAGCTTCACCGTACATATATATAATACTTGTATTGGGATGTCGGACTATAGGGGTTGCCGGATTAGACAAGGGCCGGATTACCGCGGGTCTAATGTATTTGAATTATATTCAAAATGTTGGTGACGAGTATTTCAAATTAATTTTACGTCGTGGATGTCATGACATTGGATAGCCGTTGATAAATTATTATGCTTTAAAAACTCTTATTGGCGAAAATAGTATTCAAATATTTATATTTGTCCTTCAGAACAACATTCTACTGAGCCTAACAAGTCTTATCTCAAAGTTATCTATTGACCAAATACGGATTAACTTATCAAGTGTGTAAAATCGTTTGCTATAAATACAATTTATCATTGAAAAAACTTCAAACTAACCTCATTCAAAAATATATGCTTACTTACATAATACATTGGAGTCAGAAGTGGTTAAAAAGTATGAATATTTCTGTTCATGGTGAAATCGTTCACCATATTGAGAGTTTCCCAGTTTGATAGATTATGATAATACTGAAAATAACACAATCTTCAAAGGCATTAAAAATCAGGGCTTCGGACTGAAACTGAACCGATTCAAAAATATCGATCTTATCGGTTCGGTGTACGTCTTATACGAAAGGGTTTGATTGATTTTTGTGTTAATATTTCTCGTATTAACACAAATTTGTATTCCTCTGATTAAACTGTATTCTCTTGGTTCGTTCTGTTAAATCAATACTTCAGATAGTATCGTTATTAACCCAAATTCCAACATGAATCAAGTCATTATTGTGTATTTTGTTTGGGTTGTCTCTTCCTATGTAATTGCTATATTCCCAGACTGAGATTCCCAGCTTTCAATTCGTTTCCTAGACCAAACATTCTTTCGCATAGAAGTGAACTGAACCGAAAAAAACCGTTATATTTCCCAGAACAAAAACTGTAACTGTACCTTTATAAACTTTTAGAACAGAACCTGAACGAAAACCAAAATGAAAATAATTACAGTTCAAAGCCCTGATATAAATACAAAATATTTGTGTACATTTTTTAATTTCAATATCAGGCCCTCCTCGATTGCCGATATGGGGAAGTTATTGGATATTATTGGCAATAGACTATAAATTCCCAGCTCGGGCGTTACATTGGCTGTCAAAAAAAGTTTATCGCAGTCCTGTTATTGGAATGTATATGGGTGAATACCCAACTGTTGTTGTCAATGGAGCCAAATCCATAAAGGAACTATTTTTGAATCAAGATTTCAATGGGAGAATGGATACTATCTTTGGAAGACTAAGAGCTGATGGAGAAAGACATGGTGAGATTTGGATATCAATCAAATAAATTAATCCAATACTACATGATAAGAACATTTGCCAAGTGCTAACAAATATATGGCAATGGCAAATATGTATTTGTTAACATCATATATACACATGTCATGTAATACAAATCCGTGTTATACAAGGTTTGCAGTTCATACAAAATTAGGGTTTGCGTTCCAAAAAAATAAGATTTTATATATCTATTTACTTGTGGGTTTTCATCATTAGAGAACTCTGGAATATTTCTGGTTTTAATCTTCGAAAATTCTGTAATAAGCGGTTGTCAACTTTCAGCGTTTTAATCTTTACGTATTTTATTATAAGGTTCCAAAGTCTGTTGTAATTCTCTCTTGAATTTTAAACTTCTTTTCATCACAGGATCATTTTCTATATCACAAATATCACCACGAAGAATATAATATACTTTAAATATTGAAATTTTATCTTGGGTTGGATTATATACGTAGTATTTGGCGGTAAAAATAATATTTTAACATTAAGATGTTTTAAATCGAGCGGATGTCCTGGTACATTGTTTAATATCAATAATACTTTAAAATTATGTATATTTTCTCCTCAAAACGTGTTATATAAAGCGTGTTATAAAAAACATGCCACTATTTATGCAAACGTATTATACAAAACCGTGTTATACGAGACCCAAGTGTATATTGAAATAATCGAATATTCTGTATTACAACAGGTATTTTTTTCACTGATGGACCATTTTGGCACGAGCAACGTCGATTTTCACTGCGATATATGAGAGATTGGGGATTTGGACGACGATGTCCAAGATTGGAACAGCTCATGTCGGATGAAATTTCAACATTATTGGAATTAATTCAAAGCCCTCCAAAGGACCATGTACATGTATTAAAATTCATTTAACAATTGCTATAAAAAAAGGGAAATTTAATTGCGTAAATGATGTGAGATAAGCCCATGTTGTTTTCATATCATTATGAATATAATTGCTCATTAATTTATGCAAATTATCTTTTGGACATAAACAAGGTTCATGTGTCTTTCAAGTGATAATATTAACAAAAACGTTATCGCAAATTTGCCTTGTACTTCAGCTCTCGAAAAACCAAGGGTCTCTCATTGAAAATTATATTTAATCAAGGCATTTTATAATATCGATGAGAGCATAATGATCTATACACAAATACACTTAAACCTTTTTTTGTGCGGTGGACGTGTTCCGCGGAAAATCGCACAAAAAAGCTATGGCTTACATAGAGAAAATGAAAATGCTTTCCATGGATTTTAAAAGCCGCATAACTTTGAAACAACTATATAAAATATATCCAAAATCGCACAAAAAAGTTAATAAAACGCTATAAATCTGGTAGGAATAATAGAGGGTTATATAGAAAAGATTTGTACCCAGTTTGAAGTAAATTAATTATTAAAAACTTGAGATATGATGTCAACCGTGTTGAAAAAGGTAGTTTTGAGAAAAACGCGTTAAAAGATTTCATTATGGTAGGACCCGGTCAAGTTGCCGCCTCACTAAAATAGCTATAACTCTGTAAGTAGTTAGAATTTTGGAAATTCCTTTGGAGAATATATTTTTAAAAGTCGAAATATTGGAAAAAATGCAAAGAAAACGAAATCAATTTTTTCAAAATTCTAAACTAGAATAAAGGGCGTGGTCGTATTTTCAGCAATAGCAGATGCAATATGATTTACACAGTCCCAAATTATATTTTTTTTCCAAATTTCAGTTAGTGTTGATTTATTTCCTACTTTATCCGAAATATCTCGATACGTACACTTTATGAAATTTAAAAAAAAAAGGAAAAATGGCTTTAAAAATAACCGCATAACTTCGAAATCGCACAAAAAGAAGTTTGAGTGTAATTTCTTGAGTTTTACATCTCCTATTCGGTTATAAAATATTCTATTCAATAAAAATAATTGTGATATTGTTTAAGGACATCGTTAAAAATGACTTGGTGTATCTACCAGATGTATTTCATGTCCCGTTTATCAACTTTTATCTCGGCGTGATCCGTGGCTATGGTATGGATTCTTCAAAATCAGCCTATCTAACAAGTGTAGGTCGAAAGGCTATAGAGTTTTTGCGAGCTGGAGACGATTTGGGAGGTGCCCTTTCATTCACACCGTGGATAAGACACTTTGCTCCTTTTGCAAGTAGTTATGAACCGTTGAAGCGAACTAATCAATATCTTGTAAATTTCATAAAGGTAATAAATGCACGTGATAGATCACATTATAATACATGCATTTTTATAAAATAGATAATTTTTATTTCAGTCAATAATAAAGGAATGTAAAGGGAATCTCACGGATGAATATGACAATAATTTTTTTGACAAATATCTTAAATTATTAAAGGAGCAAGATCCATCCAATGAAACCACATTTTCAGGTATTTTATTATTGTAATATTAAACATTGTAAGATATTAACTCTTTAAGGACGGGAGACTCATATGTGAGTCTTTTAATTCGCTCACTTAGGATTACCAAAACTCGCATATGAGTCGTCCATCGGTAAAGAGTTAATATCTTAATTATTTAATAAGATAAATTTTAAAAATGCTTCAGAAACTCAATTGGCACTTGTTGGAGTAGATTTCTTATTTCCGACAGCGGGGGCAACCGCTGTAATATTGTCTCTCCTAATACGTGAGATTATTTATAAATCAAAAATACAAGATAGAATACATGCCGAATTAGATTATGTAGTTGGACGCGGAAGACTCCCAAATTTAGACGACAGAAATAAGTATTCCTATTAATAATAACAAATCTTCAATAATACATATTATGAATCTTTTAAAAGTGTTTACATATTTTTAGGCTAATATATCTAGAAGCTTGCTTAAGAGAGTCGATGAGAAAAATACCTCCTGTACCATTAGGAGTGCCTCATCGAGCAACACACGATACCATTTTTGAAGGATATACCATTCCAAAAGTAATTTTTTTAACTCATGTACATATAATAAAATTCAGTCAAATAACTTGGTAAATATATTTTAATAAACATTCAATTGCTTAAATACAAGTTAGTAATATTATAAAATAACAATGTTTATAATTTGATTACAAGTTATTCATATAAAAATAATCTACGATATGTAAAATAAATCAATGCATTCATAATGGATTAAATATGCTTATAGGATACAATGATGGTAACAAATATTTGGAGTTATCATATGGATCGAGATATTTGGGGCGATCCAGAGAATTTTCGTCCGGAGCGATTCATAGATGAGAATAATCAACTCATAAAGGATGCGACACTTCCCTTCGGGGCAGGTAACATTATTTATACATACATTTGAGCACCGATTAAATAAAAATGTCATGTTACATTAATTCTAAAATGGGCTGACTCAATATTGCCAAAATCAGTCTTGTTATTACCCATTACCCTCTTACGAATAAGTAGATTAATGAAAATATTAAGATGTTGTATATAAATAGACGACGAAAGCTATATTTTTATTCTTGTTTTTAGGCAAGAGGCTATGTGCTGGAGAAACATTTGCTCGTCAAACAATGTTCTTAGTTATAGCTGCAGTTCTTCAAAATTTTCACGTCTCCCCAGCAAGTCCAAAACCGAGACTTTTACCCGGAGTCAATATAAACCACGAAAACTATTGGGTCCGCTTCACTCTGAGAAAATGAAATATTTATATGATTTCTAAATCAAAATTGCGCCATAAATATATATCAGTCTCTTTAAAAACCATAAATATTATCCTTCACTAGAATAACAAATGTTGTGACTGTTCTATTAACAAATTACAGTAGATAATTGAATAAAGTAATCCTAAGCTTATAGAATCTCAATTAACAATTTCGATTTAAAAGATAAATTTATAAAAAGTAAGTAAAAAAAAATTAGATGTAATCACATGTCTTATATTTTAAAATTGATAGCAATTATCATATATGATGATCAAATGATTTAAATCTGATTCCTTGAAATTGACCCTTTGATGAGTGTGTTCACATATTGGCGTTTGGATTCCAGTTATAAAGAAAGAGCATTATTACACGCTTCCGGACTCAACGTTCGAGAATGAAATGTGTGCTAACGTAAAGAAATTAATGAATATTGTGTGCTATTAACAGTGTTATTAATATACAAGATTAATTCACGCTGCACAGACTTGAAAGAAAGTGGATTTGTATAGACAATAAGCGGGGCACATACAAATATAGCATCTACGTTAATGCCATTTTAAAATTAACTCACTACTCAAAGGGTCAAATTCATAGGTTACCTATGATCCCAACAATGATACTCAAACTATTATTTCTTTGTTCTCAATTAATTGAATCAGTACGAGTGACAATGTCGTAAAACTTTTCATATCAATATAATACATAGACAATTTTTAATTGGCAAGTAAATCTTAATGGTTTAAAGGTAACTTTGAATTAAATATCTATATTAAAGCCGTCTTCTTAAACTTTTCAATGGAAAAATGTTCCACAGTATAAAAAAAATGTACATACAAACTATAATACTTTATATAATCAACAACTATCACAAGGATTGCACCCAATTTTTTAACAAAGAACAATACTTTTCTCTTATGAATAATATTGATTATTTAATATATTTACATATTTGAAGTACTAAGAACACTAGAAAATTACACATTACAAATCATATTGAACAAAAATTAATCAATTTAGTCATACAGAGTATCCTGATAAGTTCACTAACAAATCAAACAAAATTATCATTCAAAGATTATCTGATATAAGATAAAAATAAATCATGTCGGTTACATGAAAATGCTTGTTAAATCAATATTATACAATATCTAATTTGTACTTGTGTGTTTTTATTCTTTGAGAAATCAGGAACTAAACTCAAACATAAGGGAAATATGACCCACATATTGAAAGATGGAAACATCCGTCCATCCTGTCCTCCAGACAAGCTTTCTGAGTTATAGTATCTAACTAAATACATAAAATTATGTAATCGGCAGATACATGAGTTTGCTATGTACGAAGATTATCATTTATAAAAAAATAAATAATAACCAATTTGCAACAACAGAAACCGTAATATATGACAATACAATGCAACTAAAATACACATTTAGGTATAAAAATAAGAATGAGATTACACAAAATGTAAATTAAACAAACATAAAGCTCATTTTTCCTCTGTATTTTTGCGCGTCACATTAAAATCGGTAGTTTCAATAAGTTCTTCACCCTTTTCGTTTTCACTAAAATTATCACATGGGGCACTTTCATCGGCGTGTGCCCTCTTATAAGGCTTCGGTCCGATGAGGCTGAGTATAACCGGCAAAAAGAGAAGCCCGTTGAACAAACCAAACAATATGACCAAAAAGAATATCTTGAAAAATGTTTTAAAAATATAAGTCTCCGAAAAACTAAGCACAGAGAGCGACACTAACGTAGAACCGCCCCCGTATAAAACCGCAGCACCGATAGAAGTCACAGTATCCAAAGCCCTACTTTCTCGTGTTCCGTGAACAGTGAGAAAAGTGTGACCCACGTGCGCGGCGTAATCTACGCAGAATCCTATTCCGAGTTCCAAAGCAACGCAAGTCACTATGTCCACGGTCAAACCCCACATCTGCATCCAGCCGCACACGTTGACCAGAGTCAACAAAACGCACATGAATATCCAAAAACACACTTGAACGTCTGTTATGAGCAAAGATGTACAGATCATAACGCAGAGCAGCGCCAAGCCTAAATTTCTCTCGACTTCGGTTTTTATCACTTCGTCAGTCACCCAATTGCTAAATATTTTTGCCCAAATGGTAGCATATTTTTCACCAGTGGTAAAATCAGTCTCGTGTATAATGGATTCAAGAAGGTTTTTAGCCGGTAAGTATTCTTCCGGACCAGAAAACACTTTAAATCTGAAATCGATCATGGACATATTCACAGGTGGAGCAGGCTGCCCGCAGATTAGTTCTTCGTTGAAGATAAATTTCACAAGATATTTACTTCCTTTAGGGCTGAACAAAAATTTTGATAAATACGTGCTCCATTCATCATCAGAAAGTATATCGTTATGGACATCTACTTTAAAATTATTAGAAACGTAGGTTTCGAAAGGCACAGTCCAAGGATCGAAATCCTCTATTAGATCAGTATGATTTTGGAACTCATTCAACATGGAATATATCTTTGGCAGTTCGTGACTATAATTCAAAGCACCGATAATCACTATTCCTTCGTTCCCCATCTCTGGATAAAATTCTTTTCTGGCTGATAAAAATTTGCTAAAATAATTATCATCTGGAACGAACCACGCCGGATCGAACCTCTGTTCGAGACGAAAGAGCCCAATCAGACTCACTCCAGTGACGACGATCGTAAAAATAATCACTAAAGCTTTGATTGGTCGAGTAAAGACCACTTTGGAATAGAATTTCCGCATCACAATGTGAGAGAAAGAAGTTTGTTCAGTTTTCGATAGATCAAAATCGGGATGCTTGATGCAAAACAATACTCCGTTTCTCTTTGCTTTTATTCGTCGAAGATCCAAAACGAATATGGCCACATAGAATGTAATAGAATAGATGAATATAAAAAAAACTCCAGTGGCGGCGTACAGACAGAATGACTGCAATGATGGAAGGATCGTTATAGATCCGACTAAGAATGCCACAATATCAGTGAAGGAAGTGACAACTATAGATACTCCCGCATGTTGCAGCATCGACCCCACTCTTTCCGGAGATGGAAGCTTCTTTTCCGCCGCACTCTGACTTTCCCAGCAAGCTTTCATAACAAACATGTCATCGATTCCGAGACCCATGAGAAGAAACGGCAGAGAGTTGTGAACGGGGCCATAGGGTATTCCGAGAGCCCCGCACAGGCCGCACGCCGTTACCAAAGCCATTCCGACACACATGAGACCGACACTGCCTAGAGTGAGTTTTATCTCTAGCCAATTCCATTTTGAAAGAATCAATTGCAAATAGATGAACATCAGAAAGATCCCCATCGCTAGCTTGCCGCCATCTCGAAACATAGTGTCCCCGCTGGAATCACCGAAGCTCCGTCCGGCTTCATAATATAAGTTTGCATCGGTGAAATTCTCAGTCGCTGCCTCTATAGTCTTTATGAACTCGTTCTCCCAGGCGAGGGCTGTGTCGGAAGCCCATTCTTCTGTTCCGGCATCGTTGGTGGCGCGTCCTTTAGTGAGGTCGGCAAAGACATACCAAGTCAAGAGGATGCTCTTTGCCGATATTATTTTTCCATTGGGGTCTCTGACTATTCCCCCGAGGGTCTTTTCGAATGCCATCGGATGACCGAGCGTCGGACTGATAGTAGTGGAGTTAATAGCTTCTACGATGTCGTTTTTTACCAGAGTTTCTATAGTCGTCGAATTGAATTTCCATAGATCGAGTATACTCAACCGCAGGCAATCTCGAGGCATCGATGCTAGAATGCCGCAGTAAAGTCCCGGAGCGAGATCAATGCTCGGGTCGAATTCTCTGCGAGGAGCCGAAGTCGCCAGCGAATCAAAAAAGTCATCATCAAATGGTGATAATTCGTTGTCGCTGTTGTCTGGGGATCGTCTTCGTCGAGATGTATAGGAAGAGGCGACAACGGGAACACGAAAGCAAACGTCAGCATAGGATAAATTGCTTTTTTTAAAAGGGGTTTGACTAGCCTCGACGCTTTCATGCAGTTGGGCCAGTTTGGTCAGAAGGCCGGCTTGCAGGACGTCAGGAGCAGTAGCAAGAGCATGTTGCGGCCGTAGGACTACACCGACACGACTCAGCAGCCACTCCGTATCAGTGGCAAAGCGCGATTCTGGAGGCACCCACAATTTCAACGGGCTACCTTCGCGCTCCAAACGCAATAGTCCTGCACCACCGAGAAGCGTCAAAAGCAAGCTCAGAGAGATGGTACGCCAAGGATGAAGACATATCAGCACGCCCAGCTTATAGAAGCCCCTCTCCAATGCTCGCACTCCAGACGAAGGGATCTCCTTGACCCGTGTCAGGATACGCCGAAATCCCATTATCAGCTTTTCATCGTAAATTTAAAATAAACAAAGACGGAAGACCGTCTTATACGACCGCCGCGCACAAATCGGTCCAGCCGACTGTCAAACTTTTTGACAGACAAAAAGCTTGACAGTCGGCCGGGCATTTTTCGGCTGTCACAATAATAATGGGACAAAAAACTTTCTTCAATTTATTGTCTATTCATCATTGTCTATCGTCTTAATAGTTTATTGATACTTTAAAATTAATACAAAATACATCAAATTTTGATTTAATTTTTTTTAAGGCCCGATCCACACTATGGTGCCGGTAACGGTTCGATCTCGGTCTCGGTCCGGTCAAATATTCTCTATATTAATAAAAAAAAATAAACTCGACCCTCGAGCAATTCAATTCAAAACATATGGATAGTTTTCGGTCTCATAGACATTGATCGACAAAAAGAAGCTTCTTTCTTCGGTTAAATTTAATGAGTAGATTCGTTTTTATAGATTCAACTATGTATTGGAAAAACATTTTGTTAGAAGCTTGGTGCGAAAATTGGATCACTACGGGTAGAAGAGGGGGTATTTATTTTATTTGAAGTTTAAAATATTATAATTAATCAGCGCTCCCATACTTTTTAATTTAGTACTACACCACTGGTCATGGGTTCCTAATATTTTAGTAATTCACTTGGCTTACGGTATTATCAGAACAATCGCATGCATTAAGCATCCAGCGGTAATAGAATTAATTCATAGGCAAGATTATAAATAAATTTTAATGCAATATTTCTATACGTTAATATAATTTATTTTATTGTTTAATTTTGTTTGATTTTATATCGCTTTAATAATTCATTTTGATTGTGATTTTCCTTGGGTTTCTTTTGGTTTTATAGCTGTTTACAAATTCTTTGTAGTATTTTTATTATAAGCTTTTCAATGCCGCTTTTTTTGTTGATATTTTTTAGTGCAGATGATAGGGATTTTTATTTTTGAAGTGGCAACACTGCACTCGGCACTCTGTGGCAGGTCGCTTGCATGGATACCGGATGGCGACGGTGAAAGCGCTCTCGCGGCTGTTGCTGCTGCCGCTGCTGTTGCTCCTGCTTCCGCTTCCGACTCGGGGGGCGCAGCTCGAGCTCGTCAACGACGATGACCTCCTTAACCTCATCAAGAACGAGAAATATGTCATCGTTCTCTTCAGTCAGTACCGCCATCGTTCTCACCGTTATGAACCGACCGAAATTCATCACATGCGGCTGCAAAGCGGTTAACGGTTTCCCCAAATCGACTCGATTAATTAAAGTCGATCTGAATCTACACTTAGAATTTCTTATACCAAACAAAGTTTATTTTTTTTTACCCCTGATAAAATATTTCAGATCCCTTTCCAAGCTTGCATTGTGAAATAACCCAATCTTTCATATGCAAATTTGCATTCCAAGAAAATTTAATTTGATGAATTATATGTTGTGATATACATACATACATGTTTCTATATTGTGATTATAATTTTTTTTCAGGTAAACCAGACTGTTCATCTTGCTCCGATTTAGAAACTGTCCTATTGGATGCGAGAGACGATTTAGTCGATTCTCTCGGAGCATGGGTTGTGCAAACATCTCAGTCGCATTTGATGCGACTTTATAGCCCGTCACCGGAGCCAGCGCTCGTGTTTTTCAGACACGGTACACCGCTGCTATATGATGGTAAATAAAATTCATTCAATATCACGGTATATTAAATTCGTCAGTTTTTGATTCTTCTTATTAAAAACTACGCCGATAATTCAATGCATATAAAATATTAAACCAATGATGGGATCATATCAAGGATTGAATTCCGACTGGAATATTTTATAGTATGATAAAATTATTCATTTAGAGTGGACTATGATTATAAAGGCGTTCAATATAAGGCAATAACTTTTTTTTGACCTTTGTGGCATCTGTTGTTATTTGTATTTTCATTGCAATGTTTGCGCAAGTGCTTCAAAATTGCCACAATTGCTATAATATTGCTGAATTTACTAATTTTAGGTCCTATCGATGAGGAACATATTGTGCAGACGTTTATTGACAATAAGGAACCAAACGTAAGAGAATTATCAGATGATAATTTTGAACATTTAACACAAGCCGCCACCGGTGCAACCACCGGGGATTGGTTTGTCATGTTGTAAGTTTTAATATCTCTATTTAAAGCGTATAAACCGACCCAATTATACACGGCACGTAATTTTAATAAGCATAAATATATTCTAGTTACAGTACATCTTGTTTGGATTGTCAACGATTGGGTGCGAGATGGGAAGCTGTCGGAGCTGCTACGCGCGCTCGCGGCATAATCGTAGCCAGAGCTGATAGAGGCGGTTCAGCTGCAGCTACTGCCCGACGCTTTGGTGTCACCAAAGATCCAACGTTCCTATTGTGCGTATTTGCAATTTTATAATTATAAAATTCCTTAGAAAAAATATTACCGCAGTGTCGATATTTCAGATTCCGCAAGGGCAAAATGTATTGGTATGATATACCAAAGTACGACATTAAATCTTTTATTTCATTTTCACAAGATTGGTATAAAAATGCCAAAAGCGAAAAAGTACCATTGCCTAAATCGCCGTTGTAAGTATAGTCGCCAAAATGTTTATATTAAAAAAAATAGTATTGGTTTAAATGTATTTTATTTTTTCTTATTTTACAGTGACGATTTAATAGCTTGGTGTGTTTACTTGATTCGTGATGTGGTCGATTTTGGGTTCGGTATCTTGAAGGATCATCCTTGGATATGGCAGATCGGAGTGGTTGGATTTGGTCTCGTTGCAATCACCTCGATAATTGCGGTCGTGAAGGCCGGAAAGTCTTCCAAACCGGCAGCAAAAAAACAGACCAAAAAAACTAAATAGAAAAATCTCTCTAAAATTTTATAATTTAATATCGCACAGGGTTTCGAGCATTTCTTTCATATATTTATTTTTTTATGTTTGATCATTTCCGATGATTTTGTGAATTTTATATGATATTATATTCTTAAGAAATTTAATATACCTTATCAGTTTTCATATTGAAATTATGATTAAATATTTTATTTATTTTTTCTAATACACATCCTTGTACTTATTTGATAAAAAAACTTCTTTCGTATTGATTTTTTTATTATTGTATTATACATTCCAATAAATGTTTGTATACAAGTTTTATTCATCTATTTTTATTACAAGTTCCACGTTATTTTCTTTTAGGCCAGATCCACACTATAGTGCCGGTAACGGTTCGATCTCGCTCCGATCCCGGTCCGATCAAATATTCTTGAACAAGAAACACTCAACGTATTCACACTATCGGATCGTTTCAATTCCGTTTCTTGTATGAGAATATTTGACCGGACTGAGACCGAGAGCGAGATCGAACCGTTACCGGCACCATAGTGTGGATTGGGCCTTACTCTGAGTTTTGATTTTCTGATATCAAATTCAATCAGTTCAGCAAGAACGGCAAAAAAGCTTCGACTGCTGAGAGTAGACAAATGACCGCAAAGGGTTGATTTTGATAATAATGCCTAGCTAGTTTTCATTAGGTGGACCAAACTACATAATTTTATGAACATTAATTAAATTAGACACATGTTTTATTAATAATGTGGATCTAGTGTCGGTTATTATTAAATTCCATACAACTAAATCCCCTTTCGCATTCGGCAGAGCTACACGGGATAGTTTTAGAGCACTTAAGGGGTTACATGGGTTTACTCGGGCAAAAAAAGGTCTATTTTCAACAACTTTTTTTTTATATAAAAACTAAAATATTTTATTGAATCTTTTTATTATCGTAAAGATTTACATTTAAAAAAGAATTTCTGAAATTTTCAAAGGAAAATATTTAAAACTCCGCCATTGTGACGTCATTTTCCGTGACCCCTCCAAAAAAAGATGCGTCCGCATTGACAGTACAACTTATGACATGATCATCTGAAGTAAAAAAAAAAATAGTCTTTTAGTTAAGGCTATAAACTAGAATTTGGACGAGAAAAGACCTTGAAAGAACCTGCAGCAGCTGCAATGTCAAGGACATTCTTTTGCTCCTGTCTATGACGAATCCTGACTTCGCGAGTCTCCCTCGCTGATTTTTTTTCGGCTGCGCACGGTTTTCATCTGAATTTCGAGCATATTCGTGGGAATTTTGGCCAAGTTTTAAATCCACACCATGCATAAATAATAATAAAGCTGATGTTCCTTCATTAAAAGTGCAAGCGGCGACCAATACAGCAATATTAACGATCTTCTAACCAGTAGGAAGTATTTTTGAAGTAACCTTCCAGATTAACTGGTTCAAGCTTTCATTATTATTTTTTGTGAAACCATCAACACACCACTCCAGAAGCTCATCTTTACTGAGATCTTCATAGATAGGTTTCATTGCAGTCAAAACATCATTTGGTAATGGAGTATAATCATGTTTGAATAATGAAAGAGTGTTCGTAGTCGATGCTCGCTGCTTAGCGCACTAGGAGGAGAGGAGGATATGGAATTTTCTGGAAGTTTTCTTTTCTTGCTGGCTGGAATTACGAGCTTCATTACGATCTTCAGAAAATGTTTGCGGGCCCTTATATTGTATATACATTCAACTTAATATTCTCAAAAAAATTTTTTTCGAAAAATTTAAGTATCGATTTTGCCTGGATTCCTAGAATTCCTTGAGCAATTCCTAGAATTCCTTGAGAAATTCCTAGAATTCCTTAAAATTCCTAGAATTCTTTGAGAAATTCCTAGAATTCCTTCAGTAATTACGAAAAGTCCTATAAAAATTCCAAATCCGTAAAAATATCATCATATAAAAGTGTTTCGTATATTCGATAAAATTTTTAAGCTATAATCACAATATACGATTTTTCTTGATCTGAAAGAATATATAACTTTGAAGGATGCATTAAAAAGAAGAAAATTACAATGCGCCTTATAGTATCAGCTGCAAATGTATTTTAGAGCTATAATTAATAATCTGATTGTGGACTGAAAATTCGTTTCATGCGTACGAAACTTGGATTTTGATTATCAAAAATAAAATCAATTTTAAATAAGAGTATATTTATTCTTAAAGCACTGCTTAAAATCAATACAATTTCAATAAATGGTATATAACTATTTTTAAAAATAAATTACATATTTTACAAAAGCCAACGTTTGTAAAATATTTATAGAATTGCACAAAAACTGCAACCAGTAATAAATATTGCACTTTCAAATATGAAGATTTTTTGCTAAAATAGCAACATTAAACTATCTATCTACTGCCGTTCATTAAATGTATCTCTCATTACATAATACAGAGCTTCTCAAACAGTTTGCATTACAGCAACTTCATCCCAACACAGTAATTAGTAATAATACTGGTATATGTACGAATTTGATTGCATATAATAATGTCTCGCAATATATTGCAATACTGATTGGGGAGCTCTGTTTTAATGGAAACACATTCATTTTACCATTTTATTATTGATAAAATGATTTAAATATGATTTTTTATGAGATTTAAATAACGTTGATTGACGCGATGAAAAAAGTATTTAGCATAATTATAAATTCAAGATCATCATTCGATAATCTGCAGACTAGTTTAAATAATAAGAAAATATCATTAGTTAACAAGGTTTTAACTACGAGGGGAAAACATCACACCTTGATTGATAAACGAAATGAAATATTAAACCATTAACTACGAATAATTTGTAAGCCATCCTATTATTTGATTTTCAGTATCATTTGCTTTGACAATGTGACATATTTCATTGGTATTGTTTTGTATAAACTGGTGTTGTTTAATGTTTAAGGACATTAATTGATGTTAACAAATTTTAGTTAATGTGTTTGAGTTTTACAAAGATAGGATTTTATATAAAAATTATATTCACTTCAACTAATTTGTACTCTCAATATTTGCACACAATCGTTAATGCTATTCTTAAATAAACATTATATTTATATTCATTCTTCAACATGATTTAACTTCACCAAAGTTTAGTTGCAAAATTAGTTCTTTTGCGATGTGCAACTCATATGGGAGTCTTTTAAATCCCAAAAGCTTGAGAGTGAATTAAAAGACTCGCATATGAGTCTTCCGTCGTGAAAGATTTGATATTTAATCTAGACATGTCAAATTCATTCACTCGGATATGTGGCCATATAAACTCATTAAAAACATACCACAAATACTTGACATTATATAAAAATATGAAGGTTTTAAAAATACATACAGTGTTTTACAACAGCACAGATATTAATTATTATGAAAAAACCTCGGCAAACTAAATTTGTTTTATTGAAGTTTGTAATACAAGAATACAATTCTTAGCTTGGCATATATTCATATTCATCTTAATAATAAAAGATCTTTAAAATGTATCGTAAAGTTAGAGTAAACTCTGTATACGACATATTATCAGCCTGACATTATAATAGATTGTCCCGTTAGGAATGTCGAACAGCAACTAAAAATATTTGTGATATACTCGGAGAATCTTTAACTGTTTATCAATGCCAGAAATGGTATAAACAATTTAAAAGTATAATTTTTTGTTTAAAAACAAGGTCCGAAATAAGAGAAAAAGAGTTAAGAGTTAAAGTGGATGACGATATCCTGCATGCTTAAATTGAATCAAATCCAACATAGGAGAATTGACATACAAGCTCGAATACTTCCGGAAAAGTATTCAAATACACTTGAAAAAAGAGGAAAGATCATAAAACAGGGGGTGTGGATATAACACGACATAACTGATAAGATCAAGGCGATGTGCGCGAGTATGTCATGATTTAATCGATAAAAGAATTCTGACTATCATTTATTTAGATCGATGCAACTTTATTTATTGGAAAAAATAATCATAAACATAGAAGGGGTTAGAAAAGGAATTGAAACATATTTTATATTAAAACCTGTTAAATTTTAATGTTCCCGAATTAAAATAAATATTCAATAGATGAGAAAAGGTTGCATCTACTGAAGGAAAATACATTGTATCGATGAAACGTTTAATGCATTTTTAGTTCGAATTTAACTCTTTCATTTAAAAAACGATATTTCTAACGGGATAATCTAATATCTTATAAACAAAAAACATTTTCTTCAGATAGACAATAAAAAATACTGTATTAAGAATAACTTTATCCGAATGTAGAAATATTTAAGAAAAATTTTAAGGAACGTCAAAAATATACTATATACAGTAGACCCACGGTAATCCAGCCCCCCCTGTAGTCCGACATCCCAAGAATAATACATATGTACGCTAAAGCTTCGTCAATGTAAAAAATGCAAAAGTGTGACTACTGGGGGTCGGGGGCAGTATTCTATAGTCTGACAAATTGGACAATCCGACACTGCCTTGCAAAATGTTTGTCAGATTACCGAAGGTCTACTGTAATTGCGTTTATTTCTGCATGGGTGATAAAAATAAATCGTATATAAAAATGCAATGTAAACACCTATTCATAATTTTGTGTCCTTTACAGCTAAACAATTTTATAGTCCATAAAATATTATACACAGAATCGGAATGAATTTATTATATAGGCACTTGTGTTAAAATTCAGAAACAATTTGAACACACCAGTCTTATGTTTAAACATCGAAAAAGCATTAATATATCGGTAATATATAAATCACATATAAATTTAATATAAATGTTTTGGACAAATACAAGGAAAATTTATAGGACTTATATATATGTAATAATTGACACACTCCACATGTAATCATGTGCGTGTCAAGATTTCAGCGTGACGTCAAAAAAAAAAAAAAAAAATCAAACTTGTACACTCGATTAATTTCCAAATTATTACCTAATATCAACCTGAACCCGACTTGTTTTAATTAAATTCAAACCACTTAAAAATACCAAATTGGAATCCTAATCATTGTCACCCACTCGTGATCAACGCATATTTATTTCAAAGATGGCAGAGATTCTTTTATACCAATATAGATAATCAGTTAAGTCCTATTCATATCTATCAATCATCGTTAACGAATAATACAAGTTTTTATATAACATAAGAAAATCAAAACTGTAATAGAAAAACTCGAATATAAATATCATATTTATCCTATATTTTTAAAATTGAAATTTATATATTTTACATACAAATATGATATGTATATAAAATTGTCAGCTAAAATGGCAACATTATCTTAGACATGGAAAGAATGGAGTATTTTTAATATGAATCCAGAAATGATAAAAGCCGTGATTAGTCTTTGGAATATTTCAATAGCTTTATTAGAATAACTGTTATGCTGCAATTATAAAATTAATTTTATTGCTCAGGGTAGAAGCCTTAAAATGACGTAGTTTTGTTTAGATACTACTAACGGGTAATGGATGTTAATGTAAGTTTTAAATTGTTACTTATGGAATGTTCCAAAATCACAAAAGCCTTCAAAATTTGATGTCGCCTTATTTCAATCGCTCAAGTCTTCAATTAATTGTTGCATAATTAAGTCAGAATTTTTTATCTCAATAGACTAGAGTGCAAGAACTCTTAAAATACACGGCCAAAATTAATATAACATATATTTATATCCCATATACACTATCCTTAAGCAATAAGGAAGTGTGGATGAATACTTATGGTGTGATAATGTTTTAAATTTCCATATTTATTACTAAAATTATATGGAACAATAACTAGAAATATTTCATCGATTGCTTAAGAGGAATTAGATCTTGACTGTCTAAAAAATATAAGATTAACTATTAAATAATATGGAAATAGTCAGAGAACTCTAATAGTTCAATAGTTTCAATTAATAAAGGAACATAATTTATACGCATAGTCCGAGGGTGAAGTCAGATGAATATATGTGACTCACAAATAAACGCCAGTCGAGTAAGAAAATACTGTTGATTTGGAATCGCTTATTTTATAAATTATGTTGTAATTAGACATTATCTATTTTGATGTTTATTCTAAATACGGTAGATTTATTTTTAAGTGCATTTCTAATACTCTTTTCGAATCTTTGTTGGATGAGTGAAAATTCCATCATATTTTGGGGTTTGGATTCTATCCAATATCTGTCAAATTCATAAAACAAATAGCAGTAGAGTTGATGAAATATTCTTATATTTGGTAGCCCTTTGGAAACATTGTAGACGTAAGTTTTTGCAGAGCCGTCTTTCAATAAATTGTAAGCCATCGACGTTAAATTTATACCGACGACAGCAAAAGTATATCCATATTTCGGATGATGAGAATGGCTCAGAACATGACCAGCCGGACCGGGATATTCTTTTGCGAAATATATAAGATTTTCCAAACCTAGCATTCCCATTCCTCTAAAATCTGTTTTTGGATCATCTCCCTAAAAAGACAAAAACAAAATATTATACATGCGATAAAAACGTTGCAGATAATATACTGACTTAAACTTTGAACATTAAAAAAAATCATAATGTATGTAATCATAATGTATGTATGCGTATACTTTTATCTTGAGATTAAATATATTGTAAATTTCAATGTTCGTTTAAATTTTAATCATTTAATAATCATAATATAATATACTTGAAATCCTATGTCTTGCCATTGCTTGGTTATACGTCCTTCTAAAAGTTCATGCGGCATCAACAATTTCCAAAGCTCCAAAAGCTTCTCTTCGTGATCAAGCGCATCGCTGTCATAGGGGGTGGTACGCAAATATTCCACAGTGCTGAACAGCTGTCTATATCCCCAGACGAGTTGAACGGTGCGCTCGAAAGAAGGGGCAAAATTCGAGTGAACGCGAGGATTTATACGCTTCAACTGCATGATCAAGCGGGACGAACACGACAGTATTTGAGATTCTGTATCAGCGTGCAGACGTCGACTGTCGGATATCGAGTCGAGATGCTTCAGCATCGCGTGCACGGCCGTCAGCCTGGATCTTCTCAGACTGCACTCAACGGCGCAGGCGCGCGGAGCGCCCGGCAGATCGCCATAGCAGATGCGCTGCAACTCGCAGAGGCCCGTCGCCCGGCGTAGTATCCCCTTCAAGACGGGCCTCCACCACCACAAGAACGAAGTCCATAGCCGTTGCCAGATTACCGTGAACATTTTCATTACTATTACCTTCCTAAAAATGTAAAAAATACATATCAGCTTGATATAAAATTGAATTACATTGATTTAGTTTCACACTAATGACTATTAAAATATTCGTATTGGATTTTAATCAGATCTATAACAATATTCAAAAAATTTAACCTCTAATATGAAACCATTGAATATTAACAGCTTGATATAGAGAGTGAGTTAAAATATATCATTGGAAGAAAAAATGATTCAGCAAGAGCGTTCGATAAAAAATTTGGCACGCGAATGTCGACCTCTGGTCTTTAGTCATCAGCGGACGGATCGTCTGCCGGCAAAAGGAACATTCGATTTAAAGTCGACGTGAACGAACCCAATCGATCGGTGACTATTCGACTTCCCGTCGTCTCGACGACGAGCGAAAAGTTTGCTTACCGAAGTTCGCGATCGCCGTTGTTGACATCTGTGACAGTCGCTACGGAACCTCACACCACAACAAATCGACGTTCATCGTTTTCGGCGGCCATAACGCTCGTCGATGCGTCGACGGCGACGCACAAAAATTTGACAAATAATAAAATTATACTTTATAATTGTCTCCTTGTTGATTTTGATGAGTAATTAAATCACTTCAATTTTGTATTCAGATTTTGATCGGTTGCATTATTTAAATATATATTAAAAAATTATTACGTAATTCTATTTAAAAAAAAACACTTTTATTTCGTCTTTGTAAGACTGCGGAAATAAAATTACATTGACTTAATTTATTTATTTAATTAATTTATTTATTAAACATTTAAACGCTAATAAAAATTGATTGAATCAGTCTAATGATATTTATGATCGTCGTATTTGTAAATAAAATTTTATCGTATTATTTTAAATATTTTTGTGTATTTTAAAGGATTATTTATTTTTAAAGGCGACTTTTTTGCGTTTAAGCCGTTTTGATAATATTTAATATAGGGCGTAATCCGATACTAAAAACGTTTCTCACGTTTCTATCCTGGCAACACCATATCGTTTATTCACACTGTTCACAATATCGACGAGAGCAGTACGAGCGGACATCTAACAGCGAAACAAAAATTTCAACTTTTGCCTGTCATCAGCAAGAATATCAATAGAAAAAACATTTGGATTATAGAAGGGACGTTGGTGACGAATTCTAGGCTGTTTACCAATGACAAAAATCACCTGAATTTTTGTTAGCTACTTTTTAATATGTACATTGTTTTAATTTTGTGCCGTTCTTGTTTGTTCACTTCTCTTATTTACTGGATGAATATCGCCTATTTTAGCAGCCATAGGTGCTCAATTACTAGAATAAACGTTTCATTATATATTCAGTGGCATTTAATTTATTTAATTAATTAATTAATTTATTTATTGATAAATAATATTTATTATAAATAAATATATATTTATTTATAATAAACACCACTCTAAGCTCGAATAGCGTTGTCGGGAAGAAATTTCAAATTGAATCCTTGTGACGTCATAGTTGCTCACGGTGCTCAATGCAAAAGAGGTAGCAGCGTGAGCAGTCATCATGACATTTTTTATAATGGCAACTCCGGATTCACGCTCCACCGCATCGAAACACCGAAACTCGTCGGCGAAATAGCGTCGGCGGGAAGAACTTTCATATTGAGCAATTCATTGCTTTCTTGCAAAAAATAGAAATATCTACATATTCAGCCATTGTAAACTCAACTAATCTTGGAAATAAGATTGACGCCAATTTCGCGTCTTGTTTCAACGCAAAACGGCGTCTGTCACTATGAAAACTGTGAACAAAGCGTAAAAAGCGTATAGTGTTGCTAGCTTCTTGGTGCGGTGTGAAACGTGGGAAACGTTTTTAATATCGGATCACGCCCATAGAGTTTGACGTTTGTTATTTCATGGCCGGAATTGGAGGGGTCGGAGCCGCGCATCGCAGTCAGGATTCGGAGTGCCGGGCCGCTCTCGGCGCTCGAGGGGGGCGCCATGCAGGACCAGCAGCGCGACGAGTCGGAGGGCAAGGAGGAGGCTGACAGCCCCGTGCTCGACTTCGAGTACGGGGACTGCGACGCGCACGCGAACGAGATCGCCGAGCTGTATACGTACACGGAGGTGCCCGAGTTCCAGCTGAACGAGCGAGCCTTCGAATGGGCGATGCGGGAGGCGCGGCTGCCGGCGCAATGGCAGAAGCAGTCGTCGGGGCAGCGGCGCGCTACGGTGCTGCTGCTGCTCGAGCGACTCGAGTCGGCGGGCGCGTCGCGCAGGGCGGCGGCGGCGCGCGCGCTCCTCTACATCGCCCAGGGCTGCTGGGCGGAGGTGCAGAGCGACGCCGAGCAGCAGCGCTGGGCGCGCCTCAACGCGCTCATGCTGTACGAGCTGGGCGCCTACCCGGCGCTCGTGCAGCTGCTCGACTACCAAGTGCGCGGCGAGGCTGCTGCGGCGGCCGCGCAGCGCCCCCGCGAGCCCAAGCAGCCGCCGACGATCGCCGACTCGGCCGACCTACGCGTCGTGCTCTCGATCCTCTACATCATCACTGAGGTGATGCGAGCCGAGCGCGACGATCCGGACGCGGAGCGCCCCGACCTCGTCGCCGCCTTCCGCGAGGAGCTCAACTCCCCATTCGGCGACGAGCTGCTCGCCGTCAGGCTGCTCGACATGGTGATGTTCTTCTGCGCGGGAGACCACCCCTACATCCCGATGAAGAAGGTGCCCGTGTATATTTATATATGTTTGTATTTCGCTTTTGACGTAACCGACGCGAATAGTGTACCCTGAAGGACTTCAAATTGAGATCCGTTCAAGCTCATTAAACCTAATTTACTCAACAAGTACGTTGCCATCTCACCCAGATTTGTGTGACGGATATTCTTCCGCAGAAGTTCCGTCACACGTATTTGGGTGACGTTTTCTTCTTCCACTTAAAATAAGATTTTACAAGTTATTTATTAAGCATTTAATGGAATTAGCTCATGCGAATGAAGGCATGGCCTCCGAATTTCATTTAGAACGCTCACCCAGCGGATGACCTGGATGAACGTGTCGAAGGGCGCTTTTTGTCCGTCTCGATAGGGATTGTGGGAAATTGAAATAAAATATAACATTATTATAATACAACATTACATAGCATGGTATTCACTAACATAGTTCAAAAACATTTGAGGTGATTTTGGATGATAAGGGCAATTTCTTGAATCCTTTTATATATTCTTTTCGCTTCCTGGGAGATAGAATGCAAATTCCTTCTATTCGTTTTCATGACCAAAAGACCACACTGCAATTTTGTATCCAAATATAATGAAAAAGCACCCGAGATAATATCGGATAAGAATTCCACCAGATGTCCATTTTTCCTTTTTTTTCAGTGAATGTGAATGATTGTTGTCTTGTGCAAAAAATGTTTAGTTCTTCATCACTATTCTCTTCACTTTCAATTATATTTTTACAGCGTTACTTGATATGTTTTGTCAAAAAAAGTATGCTTTTTCAACAAAATGAAGGATATGGGGCAAGTTTAGTAAAATATCTCGGTCTTCTATCCGAAAAGCAAGTCTAGCGTCAATATGTTACGTCTTTCTATGACGACTCGATTCTTATTTTAGCTAACGCCTTTCGTGGAAGACTTCCAAGTGTCGACTACAACACATCTTTCGAGAACGGTCTCGAAATCTGTATTTCTACTTTTGTTGTTTGCAAAATCCTTTTTTTAGCTATGGCTATCATCTACCTCAGCGGTTCTTAAACTGGAGTTTTGACCAATAGTTGATCAAGAAATGTTTGTTTGCTTGAAAAATTAAGCCGTTAAAAAAAATTGTTCAAGATAAAATTTTTACTCAAGAGCGGGTCCGCGAAAAGAAATTTGCTCAAGAAGGGGTCCGCAGACTTTTTTTTCCTTTGGGAGAGGAATCTTGCATAAGACACCCTGGGACTTGATCCCAGGGTGGCAGATTCCTACTGACTAAACCCTTCCCTTGCAATTCTCTGTCCTTCCGGCATTGTTTATTACATTGTTTCGGAGGGACACCGGGACTAGGGACCCTATTCTAGCATTGGAGAACCGCTCTGCGTCTCTTTCTCTCTCTATCTCTCTCACTACCCTCTTTGGCGCTCACGATTTCTTCAACGTAATCTCGCCTCTTCTTACTCACCATCATGCTGTGAACCGCGCTCTCGACGTTGAGCTCGGCTACCCCGAGTGCTTGTTTCAGCGTGTTCCTCTGGGGTGTCCAAGCCTCACAATCATCGATGATGTGTTTCGCATCACCGACCTCTGCTTGACAGTGGTAGCACGTCGCGGATGTTTCCTTGCCGATCCTCTTCAAGTACGCACCTAAACGTCCATGTCCTGTGAGCACTTGTGTCAATCGGCAGGTAGTTTTTCCATATTTTCGGGCCCTCCACCGACTTACGACCGAGATAAGTCGGAGGGGAGGGGTCCGCAGACTACATCATTTTAAGAACCGCTGATCTAGTTAATCTTCCATTTGTTTGTGTTAGCTTGTCTAATTGAAGCAATCGAGCAAACTTATCCGAGTATCAAATTTGAACCGATGCATGCTCAGTGTCTTTTAATTGCATTTGCGTACGTTCGCGTCGACGTGAACTTTAATGAGGAATGTGTTTTGAAGGTGCTGCTGCTGCTGTGGAAGGTGCTACTCGTCCAGCTCGGAGGAGCGGCGGCTCTGAAGGAGAGGAAGGCGCAGCTGCGGGCGGCGCGCGGGCTGCGGCCGATGACCGAGGACACGGTGGAGATCGCTCGCAACATGAGGCCGAGCACGCCCCCGCCGAGCGCCGGCGACCTCATCGACGCGCAGAACCAGAAGCGGCGCCCCCTGCGCCGGCAGCCGATCGTCAAGCAGGCTTCGCTCGACGAGTCGGAGCGCGAGCAGATGCACATGGAGCGCGACGACGTGTGCGTGTCCGACGAGGACTATGAGTACGACGACGGCGGCGCCTTCGAGACGGCGTCGGCGAGCGGCGCGCAGGAGGCGGGGGCGCCGGGGGCCCCGCGGGTACCGGCCGCGCCGAAGGTCTGCCGCTCGCCGCGCGTGCTACCGTGGGCGCCGAAGGTGCGGCGGCGCGACATCGACGCGTTCCTGAACGGCGCGCGGAAGAAGTTCGTCGGCTACGCGCTGCCCGGCGACGCGGTCACGCTGGCGGGGCTGCCGCAGCCGATCCGCGAGGGCGTGCGCGTGCTGCGCGACAACGTCTACGTGAGCCTCGCCGAGCTGCAGATCGAGCGCGAGGCGGAGATCGCGCGCAGCCCGCTCACGCGCGGCGAGGGCGACGTCGAGGAGACGGAGGCCGAGGCGCTCTACCGCGCCGTGCTGCAGAGCCTGCCGCAGCACATGATCGCGCTGCTCAAGATCCTGCTCGCGGCCGCGCCCACCTCCACCGGCAAGACGGACTCGATCAACATCATGGGCGACGTGCAGGAGCCGGCCGCGCCCGCCACCAACCTGCAGACGATGAAGCAGAGCGTCGACTTCAACCGCCACAAGGAGATCATCATCAAGGCCGTCTCGGCGATCCTGCTGCTGCTGCTGAAGCACTTCAAGCTGAACCACGTCTACCAGTTCGAGTTCATGTCGCAGCACCTCGTCTTCGCCAACTGCATTCCGCTCGTGCTCAAGTTCTTCAACCAGTACGTGACGTCGTACGTGCGCTCCAAGAACGCGATCCCGATCGTCGAGTTTCCCGCGTGCGTGATCGGCGAGCAGCCCGAGCTGACGCCGGAGAGCCTCGACATCGGCGACGGTTCCTTCGTTTACTCGTGGCGCAACCTCTTCTCGTGCGTCAACCTGCTGCGCGTGCTCAACAAGCTCACCAAGTGGAAGCACTCGCGCATCATGCTGCTCGTCGTCTTCAAGAGCGCGCCGATCCTCAAGCGCACGCTCAAGGTGAGGCAGGCCACGATGCAGGTGTACGTGCTCAAGCTGCTCAAGATGCAGACCAAGTACCTCGGTCGCCAGTGGAGGAAGTCCAACATGAAGACGATCAGCGCGATCTACGCGAAGGTGCGCCACCGCCTCAACGACGACTGGGCCTTCGGCAACGACGTGGAGGCGCGCCCGTGGGACTTTCAGGCGGAGGAGTGCACGCTGAGGAACCACGTGGACCGCTTCAACAAGCGCCGCTACCTCGACCCGCCCACCGACGCGCCCGCCGACCCCTGCCTCGCCGCCGCGCTCTCCGTCACCGTGCACCTCGGCGACGACTTCAAGAACAACTACGAGCTCTGGCTCGAGCAGGAGGTCTACAACTCCAACGTCGACTGGGACGTCCTGCTCGAGCCCCTCGACTGAGACCCGACCCTCGGATACCATTTGTATATAAATTATGTACAGTCGACCCCTTTCGATGGTCGCCCTTCCGAGGAACGCGTGTTCGTTGAAGTGTAAGACTTTCGACGCGTTCCCTTCGGTGGCCCGCCGCGCGAGCGAGGCGAACGTATAGATCGGATCGCACGATTGTAACTTTTAAACGGTGAAGAAACTCTCAAGTGTATGATATTAATACATATAAATTAAATAGTATTTTAAATTGAACCAAAATAGATATTTTAATTCCTCAACTTTATCTACACTCACAAAACCGACATGTTCATATCGAAATATTTGATACCGAATGACAGAACTTCGATTTTTTATTTTCAAAATAAACTGCGTTCTATTCAGTGTTACCACATGAAAAAAGATACTTAAAATTATAATTTTATTACAAACAATTATATGCATTAAATAAATTATATTTTATTAAAAAACTACTTTTTACATATTCCTTAAGAATAATATAGTTATATATAAAGATTATAAAAAATGTACTACACTCGACAGCTGTGTATCAACAAATATAGAAGATGCTCGGTATATATACGCTTATGATTTCCGACCGGTGTTAAACCACGTCGGCTAACAAAATACACCGCGTACAAAATATGTTCTGCTGAGTAAACATTACTTTGAATTAAAATGGAGGTCGAAACGAGGTTTGTAAAAATATTCCCGACTTGCAGATTTTATTGTAATAATTTTCGAATAAAAATGCGTCATTCAATATCTGGCCAGATTTTGTTTGCTTAGGACTTAATACGTGTTCGTTTTCAGTGATTCGCAGACGGTTGACAAGATGGATTCGGCATTAGATGGGCTCAAACGGATGAACAAACGCCAGGTATTGTGTTTGCCTATGAATGCATGCGTCTCAAACTGGTTCGTCGTCAAAAATTGTAACCCTGGAGGGTGTACTGCCGCATTTCGGCGCCGACTGCGTGCAGTCGCTTGAATTCAACTGTATCTGCGGAGTTGGCTCGAAATAATATGCAATTTATGACAATCGAAAGCATTTTCGACACGGTTTTCGTTGGCGAATATTCGCCAAGGATCGATCGCTACGATTGAACTACCGTCAGTCTATCGGACTTTGTTGAATCCTTCCGAAATTTTGAATTGCATCTTGATTATTTGTCAATTTTATACATAAAAAATTACAAAGGAGTTGTTTTGAATTTCAGCTTCTTTACCAAATATTAAGTGTCGGTATGATAGTTTCATCCGCGCTTATGATTTGGAAAGGATTAATGGTGGTCACCGGAAGCGAGAGTCCCATAGTCGTCGTGCTGTCCGGCAGTATGGAACCGGCCTTTCATCGAGGCGATCTTTTATTTCTCACCAATTATCCTAAAGAACCGGTTCGAGTTGGAGAAATTGTCGTTTTCAAAGTGGAAGGCAGAGATATACCTATCGTTCATAGGGTGTTGAAACTGCACGAAAAGTAAGAAGATTAAAAGCATGCATAAAATTCTAAATGTTATGCTTTAAAAAATATATTAATGTTGTTATTTTTGTTTCAAGCAATGGAACTGTGAAATTTTTGACAAAGGGTGATAATAATAGCGTAGACGATCGAGGACTATATGCGCAAGGTCAGCTATGGTTGCACGCCAAAGACGTAGTGGGGAGAGCAAGGGGCTTTCTTCCGTACGTAGGAATGGTCACAATATTCATGAACGAATATCCTAAATTAAAAGTAAGCCAATGTTTATAAGAATCGATAATGTTTTCACAATTATTTTTTAAGCACATCAATGAAATGTTTATTGATTAATTTTTTTTTCCAGTATATTGTTTTAGCGTGTCTGGCCGTATATGTACTCGTTCATCGAGAATGATATTTATGAATATTTCTTGAAACTTCAGAATACAAATTTGCGGATGACTACCAGAATTTTTCTATTTCTAAAGTTCATATTTAAATATGATTTGTGTGAAGGGATTTTTCTAGTCGAGTGGAAGCAAATACAACCGATCAATTTGCTAAATTCCAATTTTGTAATCCGAAATATACAATATAATTTTAAGAAAATCTATTTTTATTCATTCTTGACCTCTGCATAAAATTTTCTAAAACATTCAAAGTATTTCATCTAATTTAACCCTTTCCACTCGTTTTTTTTAAGGTTAGGGATAGTCCTTTTTTGGCTTGTAATTAATTTTGCAGGGTTTTCAGGTTTCATACTAAAAATTTAAAATGGAATAATCATTAAAAAAATAGTAACAAATAGAATGTAATACATGGTATATGCACGAGCTTAAAATTTTGGCATCATAATGTTGATTTTCGAATGGAAAGGGTTAACACACTTAAATCAGGATGCTTAGAACAAGACTTTTCCATGATCAGTATCAAAATGTGGGGCACATAGTACTATGACTCATATTGATTTATTTTATTTTATTGATATGGCTCACCAACAATGAACATACATAAAATTACATAAAAAATACAATAAAAACAAGACTGGCATGAACATCAATAAGAGGTGTACTCAGCATTGGTTATGACGAGTTATACTATATAAAGAGGCCATGAAAAGAAAAGTACAACAGCAATTTGATCGACTACAAAACAGCAAAAGAAAAAAATAACAAAGGAAAACGGCAGTAAGAATATTATTTATGGCAATAATCAGCAGCACACTCACAGAACTTGTGTTGCACGACGTGATTGAATCTTGCAAAACCATCATTGAACATGTCCAAGTCCGAGTCGTTGATTAGATCATTGAGTTTGGAACATGTGCGATATAGGGGGGTGTGATGACCTAAGTTGGACTTACTCAGGGTACCCGTGGCTCGGCCAGATGGCATCTCGTTATCAGAGCGCTGAAGGAAATTGACGCCCCGCCATATCTTCTAAAAATGGTGGAGAGCTATCTGCACGACAGGATACTGGTGTACACTGACGCCGAAGGAGGCCAAAAGGAAAGACCGGTAACTGCCGGCGTTCCACAGGGGTCCGTACTCGGACCTACACTGTGGAACGTCATGTATGACGGCCTGCTAAAAGTTACACTAATGTCAGGGGCCAAGATGGTCGCCTTTGCTGACGACATAGCTATACTTGTCACGGCCAAGACCACGGAGCTTCTGCAAATAATCTGTGAGAACACCCTGAAGAAGGCGGAGAACTGGCTAACGGAGGCAGGGCTAAAACTCGCCGTACAGAAAACGGAAGCCCTCTTCTTCACGAGGCGCAGAAAGCTTGCACCTCCCAACCTGAGGATCGGAAACTCGACGATTAAATTCTCAAGATCGATACGATACCTCGAGGTGGAGATAGACGACAAGCTCAGCTTTGTGGCACACACGGAGAAAGCGGCAGCAAGGGCGGCCGGAATTGCAGAGGGCCTGGCCAGGTTGATGCCTAACATCAGTGGCCCGAAGACCAACCGGAGGAAGCTTTACAATGAGGTAGTGCATTCGGTGCTGTTGTACGGCGCGCCGATATGGGCCGATGCACTGCACATAGAGCGGGCCAGGCTCAACATGGCCAGGGTCCAGAGGAGGAGCGCGATCAGGGTTGCGGTGGCGTACCACACGGTGTCAGAGGACGCAGTCCTGACGCTGACTGCGGTACCGCCGATAGATCTTCTCGCCAAGGAGAGGAAGACCACACGGTTGGGTGAAGATAAGAAGAGAGCCAAGGAGCTCACCATGAAGGCGTGGCAGACTCGCTGGCAAAACTCCATCAAAGGCACCGAATCCTGCCGACCCTGAAGCCCTGGGTGGACAGAAAGCACGGGCAACTGTGCTACCACCTAACCCAGGTGCTCACCGGGCACGGTTGCTTCGGTAGCTATCTCCATAGAATTGGAAAAGAAACCGGACCGGGATGCCACCACTGCAATGCAGAAACGGATGATGCTGCACATACGACATTCGTCTGTCCGGCGTTCGACGCAGAGAGGGAAAACCTAAAGGAGAAGCTTAAATTAAATACGCTCTCCCCCGACACCATGATACCCTCGATGCTGACTAGCGCGGAGACATGGAACGTGTGGTGCAGATACGCAACGGCTGTAATCTGGACCAAGGAAGAAGCGGAGCGTGAGAGACGTCGCCTTCGCCCCCCATCTGAATAGATGACAGCATAAAGGACCCGAGAGGGAAACATTGCTGCCACCCTGGCATTGCTTCACTTGTAGCCGGGTGGCAGTGGAAGAAAAAAAAAAAAAAAAGGGTACCCGTATCCTCCGACCACCACTGAATGAGGCCTTTGACTTAGATAAGAAGTGAACTAGTTACGCCAAAAGAGCGCTGGAGCTTGCTTAGGAGAATTACATGATCAACTTTGTCAAAAGCACTGGAGAAATCCGTATACACAGCATATATTTGGTTTCTGAGGTCTACAGTTGTTGCTAGCTTGTTGGCGTAGCAGAGAAGATTGGTGACCACTGACCTACGAGAATGAAATGTTGTTTGTCACTGATGAAGCTGTCGATGTGATCAGTGATGGTTGGACAGACGATGGATTTGAACAGCTTAGAGAACGCGGATAGAATGGATATGGGTCTATAGTTCAATACATCCTTGGCGGAGCCCTTTTTGTGTATCTTTGCCTTCTTTCATTTGTGAGGGTATTCACCGAATTTGGGGGACTTGTTGAAGATTAACGTAAGGGGGAGAAACAGGGATTTGACACATCTTTTCAAGAATAGGGGAAGAATTCATCTGAGCTAAAAACAGCAGACTGAGCAACGTTCCGCAAATAAGTTGCATATGTTGATGCCATTGACTGCACATTTCTCGTTGAGAAACATGCTGGAAGAAGTAGTGGAAGCTAGTGCTTGGTTTTCTTTTGTGTATTTCCAGAAGAATTTTATGTTCATCTTGATATTGCCCTCAGTTCTACTAATATAAAGTTTGTACTGGTTTCTAATTAATTTGTTGCACCGATCGCAAAGGATTCCAAACTCAAGATAGTCACGTAGATTTTTTAATTTCCGAAACTTGAGCCTATATCTGTTTTTTTTTTCGAAAGTGGCTTGATTATTTTCTTATTAAACCACGGGGGAAATTTCCTATTGTTTTTTGATTTCGTGGAATCAAACATGGGGATATTCTCAAAGACAGTCTTATTAATCCGTTGGTACAATCAAGTAACCATTTCATCAACAGAGCAGTGTACTATTTATTACCTCTTCACAGAAGTAGTTCTAACCAAAAGTAGCATTGTGCAAATTTAACCATGGTTTTTGTGAAATTACTTTATTGAAGGAAATGCTTTCAAGGCTATCATTCAAAAAAGTATTGAATTAATACTACTATTCCCCAGTAGTTATAGGAACAATATATATTATGCATAATATTAAAGAAACAAATGTGTATTTTCTTCCAAAACATTCGGTAGTTTTGAAGTTATAGCGGTTTTTGAATGAGAATATTAATGTCGCGTATGGTGCCCAATTTCATCCGCCACAATAGTAAGTTCATGCGCCTGAGCATGCCCTTAACTCTTTCAGACCTGAATTATTTTTTTCATCTGATAGATTTTGTAAATTCCATGTTTCTAAAGTATAATAAGGAGACTAAAAAAAATATATTTATGTCTACAATTGTGCACGCCAGGTCTGAAAGAGTTAAAGTGTATTAAAATCAAAGTATAGCTTAATTATTTTTTAAGAATAAGATACATCATTGAATTTCTCTACTTGTGATTACAAAGTGTGGCATCCGGGCTTACTACATAAAATTGGAAAAAAACAAATTACTTCTTCATACTCAAATACTTGACAAATAAAACATTCTCATATAAAATCTGGTGTCGCACAAAGCAAAAGTACTTGGTCCAGTTCTATATACAGCTGACAACAGACAACTTTCCAACTTTCAATAAATTTTGATGTTCATATTCTTTAAATGTTTCTTTCTTTTTAAAACATAAATCTTTCTTTTTTAATAAAACACATTCTTAATCTTTCCAAGGCTTTCATTTTAATGATATCAGTATAACTAACACAAAATAAATTGATTTCAAAAATGCACTAACAACGATGCGTTGCCATCTTAATGCATCTTACCCTTGTGATTTCAAAAATGAAAAGGTTCTGTATCATAAACATAAGTCAAAATAATTTAACTGTGTAGTACAAGGAAAGAGGCTCAGATGGCAAAAAATCCTATCACAGAAATCTAAATAATTTATTTTAAGATATTTTATATTTCTAATTTTCAGAACGAATTTATTCTTGACCATTTGCCAGCCACTTAACTTTTTTTGAGTTAACATCATGAATTCTCAAAGATTTTACTTAGAGAAAATATGAATCTGCCAAATGAGAAGTATTGATAATATAGGTAAGAGTATAAACACAACATGCATCTCATAATAGACCACTTTTTTAAGATATTTTGTACAACTGATAGTTATATAGACGATTTGTACGTCCTGCTTAATAATAATAAAGATATAGCTTTTAAAATAATATTAACCTTTTCGAACCGGAGAGCAAATATGCTACGCTCTGATGTAAATCCACTTTTCTGTCAGCTCTGCCGCAGCGTGAAACAAGCTTGATAATGAACCAAGCTCAATATATGAACCATAACACTGTTGATAGCACACAATATTCGTTCATTTCTTCGGAATATTTCTTAATGTTCAACATGCATGGCATCTGCTTTCTGTTGTTCAGCTATTTTTGCCTATTAATGTGTTGCAAAAATAAAAGGACAGGGTTACCATACAAGCCTGCCAGTTTACTTCTGAATGAGTAGATTTTGTAAAGGAGTGGTGATACTTGGCTAATGACGCTACACTAGAACAGTAAAGGGGGAATAACAAGATTGGTCAATGATAAGAATAATGCAAGTACCTTAATTATCAAAACAAACGCCTGGTCTCAAAACAACACAAATGAAAGTCGTCTTATCTTTTTTGTAAGAGCTTAATAGTTTATCCGATGATTTCAGTTAATTAAACCTAAATTTTATTTAAAGAGTTTCTTTAGAATCCAATTATTCATTGAATAGTAAGTATGAACATTTACGAGTTTTAATTTATTTAAGAAAAATTAAAAATACATTGAGAATGTTTAGATATGTAGGGGTACCTTTATGGCACAACTTTGCCATTGATGCACAGAGTATGTGATAAGACGCAAGACAACCATCTCTATCTCACGATTTATAAACGTATTTTGTTTAATTAAACACTTGATAAGATCAAAAAATTATTTATTTTTTAATCTATTACTTTTATATAATTAATTGGACAATAATGTGTGTGTATTACAAAAAATTAGCACTAAAAAATGATCAATATCAGGTAAGTATCACAAAATAATTTAACATGTATAAGGATCAAAATTATTTATTCCTTTTTCTTGCCGATGAACGAGTTCCAGAACCACCGCCGGTGCTCTTTCTGCCCCTGGGCGACTTGGTGTTTCCGCCTCCATATTTTTCTGCAAGTTCGTCGAAAAACGCATCCATTTTCACGGCTCTACCCTGCTGTCTTTTCTTGATCATCATTGCGAGATCATTTTCTAAGAATAAAAAATAATTATAACTATTAAATACACGTAAAAAATTAAGCAATATCAACTCAAAACGAATTATTAGTAGACTTAATATATTACCTTTTTTATTGTCTTGCTTTTCAATCTCAATCATCTTATTGAGATTATCAACTTCTTGTGCTTCTTTGGCTGCTTTTTTATGCCTGGCTGCTTTCTTCTTCTCCGGTTCGTTTTTGAACAAGTCAAACTCTGGAACTTCCCCATTATCAATCATAGTCTAAAAAAATATGATAGTCATAATAAATGTCCTTTGAAAAATTATTTCAATTCGAGATGGTCATATTCTCACTTGGATCAAGGCAATAAGACGCGGTTCATCGCTAACGCGAGCGAATGGGGTGCAATCTGTTATATGATCCATATCGCCTTTGCCTTCCAAATATGATTTTTTCAAATCTTTTAGTTCCAGTTCAGATCCTGAATATAATAGAAAAAAATATAATTTAATATCATCAACAATGTGATTTTAAACGCGTAGAAAACGTCATTGCATCGATACCTTTATAGCTTTTCTCATAGTTTACGATGTCTTCTTCTGTGATCGGTTTAAATAACATTCTCCAATAGTCCTTCCAGTTCTTTTCTGATATTTCATCTTCTTCGTCGAAAGCTCCCGTTTCATCGTAGGTTTCTTTCTTGGCCCTGTCGCTTAAAATAGAGTGTACTTTTCCCAACACCTTGAATTTTTCGGTCGCTTCAAGTTTTTCATCCTCGTCCACTCTATCCGGGTGCACTTTTAATGACAGACGATGGTAGGCTTTTTTGACTGTAAATATGCAATACATAGTCAGGCATCATGAATAAAATACATTTTCTATTACGCTTTGTAAATTAAAATTATGGCAGTAGTGGTTTGAGATTCCATGATTATAAAAATATGGTTAACGCGTAAAAAACATGGTGAAATCTTACTATCTTTCTCGGATGCATTTCGCTTAACCTCTAAGACTTCATAGAGGTCTTTGGTATTGTAGTATTTGATGCAAGAGTCCAATAAAGCCGGCATGTTTGGGCCGCCTTACGATGAGCGAGCGGGAAGGAATGGCGGGCTTCTGTGACACGCAGTGCTGCCAACGCCTCGACGCATCAATGCAACGACGATGAGATTTATGAACACGCTGATGCAGTCGACGCCGAAAATCGTTACATTATATTAAAATATTGTGTTGCGTTATTTAATCGTTTATTTATGGAATGCCGATTAAAATAAGAGGTATTATTACAAATTTAATACAAGCTTTAATAAAATAAATGTAATTTAATAAATACGCATTATTATGATTTGACATTTATAAATGGTGAAAAAATAATTTATTTTTGATGTTTTGTATAAATATACATTTTGTTATTGTCGGTTTAATATAAATTTATATTTATTGTACAATTACACATTTTAGTATTTATTTATTTATACTTGTGACTTAATTAATTAATTTTTTGCGTTGTTAGCTGATATTATATTTTTAATGTTCAAATTTAATTTAATTTAAATTTATAAATTTAATTTGAATAGTGTGCCAGTGTTGCATATAGTCGATAGCGGATGGCTTTTTTTTAGATTTGAGATATATACGTATTTAAATTTTTCGAATACGTTAATATTCCCTTTTGGTATTGCCAAATTTATTTAATGTGCGGTGAATACGGTTTTATGATGCGCTTTAATAAATGTGATAAGTATTAAATAACGTATTACGGTAGCACAAAATATGATTTAAGTTGTAATTTAAAAGGGAAAAAATGGTTGCGGCGTTCGGATGTAGAATATCTGGTTTGGGTGGACCACCCAAGTGTGGCACGCGCGCGGCTGCCACTTGTGCTCTCTGTTAGCTCCACGCGACCCCAACTTTTTTTGTCTTGCTAATAAGATTCCAATTTGTCAATTAGTAGACAACTACGGTCGGGTGGTCGGCTGCCGTTGATGTCGGCTATTTTATATGCAATTAAAATATAATATCAATTCATTTTTCTGCTATTTTTTTTAACAGCCGCCGCCGATTCTTTCGTTCCATTTTCTTTTATAAATGCACGAATCTGTGGAGAAAAGTAAAAATGGACAGCGGCAGTATGCGAGGCATCGGGAGATGAGTCCAAGTAGGATCAGGCTTCGGCAAAAATTCCTTTAATTTTCGTCATCGGACATCGGAGAAGCGATATTTTTGTTGGTCGGGAAGAATCCTTTTATACCAGCGATGACACTTGGAGGGTCACTTTGAGGAATTTTGCCGCCTGAGGCTAATGGGACAGTTCCTCTTCTTAAATGGTTCGGTGCATTGTTTCGTTGGCTTTTATTTTTAACACATAAAAAACCGATGCTTCCTGAATTCAAGGAAAAAAACCCTCTTATCCTTTCGCTATAATATAATAAAACTATACTCGAATCTTAGCATACATTTTACCATGTTCAACAAAAAATATCAATAAGACTGTTTAAAAAATATATTTTGTGATCTCGAAAAGATTCAAAATATATCTGAAGAATATCTAATTGGATTTTTTTTTTAATCCATAAAGTGGTTTATTTTATCTAACAGGATCTAATAACCAGATTTATCTCTCAGTTTATGTGATATATTAGGCGCCCGCCACAGGCGCAACTGGGCTTTGGGCGCAAAACTTAGAATACCGCCCCGGTCGAAAGTTGCACATGGTTTTTGTTTTACTCGACGATTCTACATTACATGAATCAACATTAGTTGACTCTGTCCATTTTTACAATATATACTAAGTAGTATAATCCCTCTTTTCTTCGCTAAATATTGCGCCGCCCAGCTGGCATAAGTCCGCAAAAAAAACAAAGACAATAATATTTTCGACCGATTGTAAAATTTAAACAACCCACCTGTGATCACTCTTTTTCGGACAACTTCATTTTGTAACGAGTTCGTAATCGTTCTATAAACATGTTCAGATATGGCGTCCACTAGCAAAGTTTCATCATATCAGCGATCCGAAAAGCTGACCAATTGGACATACAAACCTTGTAGCCAATCTGTCCCTTTTTAGAGCTTTTTGCGGTATTTTCTATGATTATTTTAAAATACACATAATAATAATATTTTTTAACCCATAGCAATCAATTAAATATAGTTTATTCAATCATATTCCCAAAACAGATCTTCAAATACAACAACTTAATGCTAATAGTAAAACAGATTATTAAACAGAATAAAACAAATTCACCACTTTTAAACATTTAGGCTCAAGATCAAAGCCATGTAAACCGAATACTGTTTAAACTGAGGGTATAGCCATTATTTTTCGCTATATTTTAATTTTTGCCAGATCTGTTTTTTAATATTTTTATATGCTGTTGATAACAAGAACAATAATGATTTGTTGAATTGCTGTTCACACGTCTGCATTGTTGTCGCATGTTATTCTTTATTAGCAAGCTGTCAATCGGTTACTGTAAATTAGCGCCGTATGTACTGTTTATTGATGTCATTACTGACAATAGTAACAGTTGAGTCGCAATGAATCCGAGTGAATATATTTTAGGTGTTTTTGTTATAAAATCATATGAGCAATATTATGGGATTGCTGTTAGCAATCCCAATGGATTTTGTGTTATTTTTGTAGCGTGCATTTTGGGTGCAGGCTGTATCGATCCAGATTTATGGCTGTTGAAGCATAAATCATCCAAAATCTGCTGCTTTGTCCAATGCATTTAAACACCCGAATTACACAGTCATTGTGACAATACCAGTATTTCTCAACAGTGATAAAAATTATACACCATAAGAATTTTGAATAAAGGACAGATTGTGCATTTTTTTAAAAGTCGAACCTGAATGCAAGTTCATGAAAAATATCAATTTCTTTTAGACAATGGCGCTTTTTAAACAGATTTTTGGTTGCTTATTTGTTGTCAAAAAACTTCTACCGTTGAATCGATCCACGATATCAGTTTCGTTCTTGCAAAAAATAAAAAATAAAAATTCCATCATTGACCCTATAAATGCCGCGCGCACATTTATGTGCACGCGGCATCACTTCAACTGTATAATCAAAATAAACACGTCTAACTTTATTTATTTTATATGTTGTATATAGATGTCACCGCGCACATATTTTTCTATAAAAATATTTTTTGTGCATACAAATGTCAGCCATTATTCTAGATTTGCGCTCGATCGACATTCAAAATACACATTCATCATTTCTAAATGTCTTCTAAGATTTTTGCCGCAGAAATTGATGTTAATAATATAAACATGCAAAAAAATGAGATAATTTACAGTTAGTGTCTCTAGTATATAATATGAATGCATTAGAATCGTTTTATATTGAATATGAATGTTCATTGACCGCAAAATATAAGTTTTTATAACAACAACAAAATAACACTCTCACTGAAAATAAAATATTTTAATGATAATTTGTATTTCATATCAAATCCTTTTAATTCCATAAGATGGTCTTGGTCAGAACCATTATGATTTTGCGATGATAGTCCCAAAAGTACCTGACTTGACTTATAGATGGCGGTTACTGTTATAAAAAATACTATAATAGAAAGTGTCTGGACGATACGTTGCTTCCGTAATCATACATAGTATAGAAAATGCCGCAAAAAAAGCCCCAAAAGAGAACGGAGTGATCATAAGGTTTCATGCTCAATTGGTCCGCTTTTTGGACCGCTGATACTATGCCTGAACATAACGATGGCGAAGAAAAGAGGGATTAGGCAACTTAATATATATTATAAAAACGGACAGAGTCAATCAGTGTTATTTCATGTAAAGTAGAATGGATGAGTAAAATAAAAAGCATTTGCAACTCTCGACCGGGTCGGTATTCTGCGTTTTGCGCCCCAAGCCCAGTTGCGCCCGTAGTGGGCGCCTGTTTTGTCACACCCTTTTTACGGCCTTGCATATATTTATGAAAATCTTTTCTTTTTGTGTTCATATGTCTGCAAAAATCAGATTAGTATATTTCGTACGATAGATTGTTTACCTATAAAAAATGATTAGTGATATGTAAAATACAAATTGAGGATATAATTTTTCTTGATAGTTTCCTTGATAGTTTGATCCTACCACTGAAGAAAGAAGACGGCTGCTCCGAAAATCTGTGGCGCACATATTGGTCGACCGCAGTGTTGTCTTGAAATCGTTGCCTTCCTAATATATCTATAAACATATGATCAAGTCTGGACTGTAAAGTGGGCGTTTTCATTATAATTGGGCACGTTTATCACGAGTTACGGCTGCTGTATACGTTGTCATGCATAATAAGAACATGGTGGCGGGAGTGATCACAAATCCAACCGGTCCAAAATTTGGACCGCTGATACTTCGAAATAGCAACACGCAGGCAGAATCGTTTTTTTTCGTTTTTTATTACGATATAAGCAAACTTAGCATCGTCTAGCAACTGGCAGTAATATGCCGTGCTTAACGTCTGTCTGTCATGTATAAAATCAATCAAAAAAATATCTTTGTAGTTCCAAAATACCATAACAATCACTTTTACTCTCTTTTTTTCTCGACTTTCAGACCATCGCGAAATGTTTGGGTTCAATCAAATACTTGGATCTTATTTAGAGTAGCATCACTAAACTTAAAATTATGAGAAAACGAATAATTAAGCGATGCGCAACATATGATACTACTTCTCGCATTCGTTCATCGTTGATGGGATTAAAAAGCTTCATATAAAATTCCTGTTTATATTTGAATATTAGTACGCGAATCACAGCTTGATTTTCAGTAATTTTACCTTTATAATAATATTTTAAAATGCGTCATTTAGCGGTATTTATTGTGTTAATACAATTTTGATTATTTCACACTGCTAGACAAATTATATTAATTTATGTATATATGGGATTTTTTTGAATTTGGAGAAGCGTTCCTTGTTTTTGTAGCAATAATATGGGAATGTTGTCGAAAAAATGTGCGCTCTAATTTATGGCACTCGCCCGAAACAAAGGACCGAGCACTTGAATAGGACCAACCGTGTAGTCAATAATACGTCAGATGATGTTTCGAAATGAAAGGTAAGCAGTAAAAATTAGTTTTACAAAGCTGGATCAATTTTCATCGGGTTCGTCGTGACATTGGACCGCAAAAGGTTAAGCTGTGCGCGGCCCCGGATTGCGCGCTCTCTCAAACCTTCACTCATTTTAAATAAATCCCACCGATAATAACGCGATTCGATGGCACTCTCGTATGGAAACACTTTCCATCTTTGAATATATGCATTTAAAATATGCACAAGATGCTTCCAGCTTCCATTTCCAGGAGCGCCGTTTTGTCGACATTGCGGCTTTTGTATATATATTTTATTGAAATTACATATTTAAAAACGAATAGTATCCTAATTTGAATGCATGTTTTATTCATGTTCGTATGAAAATCGTTTTTACGCCGAAATAAAGCGATTTCGGACAACATTATCAGTCAAATAAATTAAATAAATCTTTCGATCATAATATCGAATGTGTGCATAAATTTTTTCGCCGTATGCAAAATTATGTATTTTTTTTGGATCCATTGCGTTGTTGTTTTTTTTTTACGTCGCCCGAATGAGTGATATTAATTTTATTTGCTATTTTTATGAGCGATATTCAAATATTTATCAAGTTTTTGAAAGGGTACAAATTAGGCTGCATATTTGTTGGCTTAGTGTGCGCGGTCTTTTTTTTTCCGCGCATCTCAGAGCCGAGAGGCTGCAAGCCTCCGCAACAATACCTCCGTTGACGAAACCTCTTTTTTAAAAAATTAAAACACCATAAATATCGACACCCCGCCACAAATGCTTCATTGAAAATTTCATACGAACGGAATGCAAATATCGGCCGATATCAACAAACATTGAAGAATTATTGCATTGCCATAAAGAGCTCAAATGGCGATTGTAAATTATTCGAATAAAGCAGACCGAGACGGTCCTGCTAAAGCGTGTTTCGTCCTAAAGACGTTGTCCGTTAGCGAAACATTTAATGCATACTTCTGAAGAAGATCCACACTTTTATAGAAGGTGTGTGTTTATCGAAGAGGTTTATTGAATGCTATAAATTGCTAGATACAACGAGATGCTGCACGGGATAAAAAAAGGGAATAAAAGGCGGACTGAATGAGTTTATGATGAACCCTACTAATTTGAGTGGACACGCTATAAAAGTATTATATTTTATTATAAAAAAATATTTTTATGGCGTCGGAACGTATCCCTATTCCGTCGACGTTATTCAACATCTAATATACTAAATTCCTGGAAGTTATCCACTTCATTGAGCCTGACAATACTCTACATCCGTAATAAGTAATATATCCGAATGCGGTTATAAAAAAGTCGGCTCGAATATTATACGAGGCGTTGAAATTTTGCATTAACCCAATAAAAACCGCCGAGAATTTCGACAAAAACTACTGTCCATAATATCATAACTCTTTAACATGTAATATGATTCGCGTATCAATAAAAACAAGATAAATTATTAAGAATATTATATGTATATCTGCGGCCTCAGAAGATCTTTTGATGATTGATGAATTTGCACATAAAAGTCGATTGACACATTAGAATAATGGATTATTATAAACGAGATATTTTTAATAAAAATAAAACCATTTAAGATACAAAAATATGCGGGTACAAATTTTAAGCTGCCATTTTGATCCAAAAATCCGCATGCGGCCCGCGGGCCGCAACTGATGTTTTTATAGCCCAGCCAACAAAACTAACACAATATCAATGAAAAATATATTGATATTCGTACAGCATATGAGGTGTTACATAAATACAGATCAAGATCAAAGAAACACAACTCTTTAGCGGGGCCGTAAAAAGGGGCGCAAAACGCAGAATACCGACCCGGTTGAGAGCTGTACATGTTTTTTATTTTAGTTGACACAAACCAACACTGACTAACTCTGTCCGTTTTTATAATATATGCTAAGTTAATCTAATCCCTCTAAGTTAATCTAATCTAATCGCTGATATGATGAATGATCGCGAGGCGCTCATTCATCATATCAGCGGCTCGAAAAGCGGACCGATCGGACATACAAACCTTGTGGTCACTCCGTCTTCTTTTAGGGCTTTTTGCGGCATTTTCTATGATCTGTACAATTACGGAAGCAACGTATTTTTTAAAGCAATAACCACCATCCATATTTTAAGAATAAGAGAAAACCCGGATATTAAGAACGATATTAGTTAATTGATTAATACGGCTTAGTGACTAAAACATTAGGTAGATAAGAGGATTAGTAGAACATGGGATTTACGAAATTGTTCAAAAAATACCAACCTTCAATTGAACGTAATAGGAAACCGCGTTTATCGAGGGCCGAATGGGCCCGCGGGACCCAAAATAAAATAGCGCCGAGGAGTGCCAAATCCGCAGAAAAAAACTGTTCTGGGCGATTCTATGAAAAATCGTTTTTTTTTTCGCGACCCACTTAAGCTCGAGGTGTTGAACGAACGCGTTCGAGCGAGCGCACAGATGCGTGCGCGCGGCATTCGCGGGGTTAATTGCATCATGCGAAGAGATGACGCTACTTTTTATGTGTATTTAAATTACACATCGCTGCGAAATAGCAAATATTATAAATTGTAAAGACACGCTTTTCTTGGGAGGCTACATCCTGTCGAAAAATAACTTAGAGATGCGAGGCAACACGTCGCTCAATAAGTTCGTAGGATGACAAAATATTTCACAGGTTGGTTTTGGTCGATCGCAAATTTAAATCGCGCGAGATGGCTAACACTTCAAATATATAAGGCAGTGCATTCGGCGTTTGTCTATGAGAAAGCTTTGTACGAAATGGGTACCGCGTTTGCATTAAAAATGCGCAAATGACGTACATGGTATTTTATTTATCGATTACCTCAAAAAAAAGGAAGAGTTATTAATGGTGAATTATATAGCGTTTTTGGTGCGCTTGACTGAATAACTTGCGAATAAACGACCCCAGAAGTGAATCCTACGAACTTATTGAGTGACGTTTTACGATTGATTCGATTGGCATATTTGCGATTTCGATTGTTATTGGCGTGGACCGCTTGTGTTATGGAACGATTTTGATCATTCTCATGAAAGATAATATTTATGCGATTGAACGCCACGGATGTTGATGTTATCAATGGAATATTTTGGATTGTTTCCGAAAACCGATTTTCAGCCGATGCTTCATCGATTCCTCGGTCGTTTATTCTGAGAGGAATGTGCGTCACAGAAAAATTCCTGCCGATTTTTTGGATATATTATATACACGCTCTCAGCACACTACCAGGAACGATAATAAAGAAATAACTCATTTTTGTATATATGATACGGTTATTAGACTTGCTAAATGACATGAAACACTGCGCCATTCATTTATTTTCGTTGCACGAAGCAAAAAAGTGTATAACGGGCGCAAGCAGAGCGCCCACGCTAACGTCCCGAATTTTGCCATAACTTACGAAAGAATCCTAGCACCTATTTGGGAGAAGATCTGAATCAAACGAGCATAATAAAAGCCCGGGCAAGAATCAGAGGACGAGCGAGGTCGAAGGCGATTATTCATTTTCGAGCACTCGGCTCGTTTCGACAATTGCATTTTGTCCATATGTGAGCTTTATATACAAAAAAACAAATGGGAAAACTCTCCATGTAGGTTCGTGATCATAATGGACTTCGGAGGCTGCAGCATAGAAGAGGGACTTTGCGCTCTTTCCAAACCAGTTACGCCAGTTCTTGAGCCACAAAATCTTTCTCCTTCATCCTAATTTTCGTGTTATCTTCCCCTCTGTTGTGTTGTCGTTGCAGTATTCTCATTCCGTCTAGTGTGAACGCTACCATGGAATATTGGATTTATAAACGGACAAAAATATGGAATCCCATCACACTTCGAGCACTGCCCGCGCGTTTAATCCGATAAAGTGGATTTAAGCCAGAGTCCGATTGAACGTCCAGGATTCGTGGTGTATAAGAAACGAGACTAATTTCCGTCCGATGCGACGGCCCGAGAAAAAAGTTTTTTAATTCAACAATAAAACGCTTTTTGGAACATTTACTTAGTTTATAGACGTATACGTTTACGAGTCGCAGGTTAAACAGGTGCAGTATAGAAATTTGATACTCTGCGGTGCTCGGCGAAATCTGTGTTCGCTGCTACGGACATATGTTTATGTATGCGATATAAACATGCTAGTACCGCTATCGCGAGTGTAATTTAATCGAAAAATAATATTTGTTCGGAAAGTCGATATCGATGAAAATGTATTTCTTCGCTCTAAAAACTATGGCATCTGATAAAATACGAACGATTTTGCAAAACAGCCTTTTATAGCCCGGGCGATCAAAGACGAACGCCAAGCAGCGGCTCGATGCTGATGTTCAAAGTTTATGTTACGCGCGTAAACACACACGCACGGAAAACAGCAATTCATCCAAATATTTTGATTGAGCATGACCTCCGATTTAAACGATTTGCGACACCAAAACGACTGGAATTCCTTATTATTAAAACATCGCAAAGATCGACGTTGATATCATTCATCGCGCTATCAATGCGCATCTTGCGATTGACGATCGAGCGTTTCGCTTCGATTTTCCAATACAATCGTCGACCGGAAGAACTTCTTCAAATGTTTACTAATAAAGATAAGAATTCCCCGAAGGCGAGCGTAATTCCCATCGTCGAAAGTCTAATATTTGATACCGAGAAGAGGAAGTCACACCGTCGCTTTCGCGGTATTTATTACACGACGCTCGGCCTAACCCTTTCTGGATTGTGCCAGTTCGATGGCAACGCATGTATTTATGATGCAATTTTTATCGACGCTGCAATCGAACACGCCAGATAACGAGCTCCTCGAAACTGCGATGAAAATTCCCAGGGCGTGTTCTATTCCAGCGCAATTGTGCGCGCATTTCTGGATGATATGAAGCCACGCTCGAAAATTCGAGGAATGTCTCCGTCCGCTCATAATCTGTGTTTAGTTTATATTTTACACGCATATAACAATACCGACAGAGCAAACACCAGTGCAGCGTCGGCTATCATCGTCACAAATTAATTTTATTCATACATCATCGATTGCGCAGATACGTCGTTCCTGGACTTAAAAATGTGCTTCTGATGCTTTACAGCGCCTCAGAGATGCGCGCCGGTTACATCGTCGGTCTGTTCAGCTGCACAAATAAATGTCTGTCACATTTAATTAACAATATTTATTTTGAAATAGAGTTGTAATGTCTACAAATCCGGCAGTACACGAACGCCCGTTGTTTATACAAATGCTTCAATTTTGACATAAAACGCACATTCGGCGGCAAATACGTGTGACATTATTTCATTCGGTGGAACAATAATCTCATTATCGATTTCATTCATCGCACCTTGATCTGTCCACCGCATTTTTACAAATTTGTTATACCGAACATTCATAAAATCGATTATTCGAATAACGAATATGAAATTGATAAAATATTCGAATTCTCTATATAAATATCATGTATACAAGTTTGATTCAAATATGACCCGGAATTTTGTTGTTTCATTAAAAATACATTTATTCCTTCGGAAAGAAGGCAAAAAGTAGCATTTTCTGTTGCGCAACGCGTTTTCTCGCAAACAAAGGCGTGAATTCAAGTGAAATTTTGAGTGATTTGATTTCAAGCAAATTTTTGTTTGAAACCAAACAAACAAATCAGAAGATTATTTACATATCAAAAGTACTTTTTTAAAAAAATAAAAGCGCGTTGAAAGATTTGCTTTTTAATTTGACCGCTATTTCGTGTTTATTGAGCCTAGTGTTGAAAGAATAGTTTTTCAATCAACTTTATATTATCCTTATAAACGATCGGTGCTCTGATTTAAATTATATCGGTAATTATGTTGTCCAACTGTTTCCGTAATGTTTCTGATTTTATTGCTTCCATTTCGTTGTTTATTATCAGCACTTCTAAATCAGAGCCGTTGAACGACTTATCGTTTTGTATACAGCGTTGTATTTCTTCTTTCTTCCATTCGCATTTCAATATACAATACTTAAATCAGGCGTTCATTTCTTTGAATTTTTTAAATAAAAATTGGTCAACACCTTCTATAGTCATCGGTGTAGTATTGTTAGTACTTTTTTGCAATATACACTTGATAAAAAACGAATAATATAAGTTATTTACAACTTACAAGTAGCTTTTTAATTGTATTGTTGTAGAAAGACATTGATTTTGAGTCAGAATACTTGAAATGCATTTTGTACATCTTGATTGGCACAAAATGAGTGAAAATCGCTTGGGGAAAGACTTGGCTCTGACTCCACAAGATTTTTAAGAACGTCGTTAATTAATAGGACATCCTGAACAGGGTTCATCATAAATGTTGCTTTTTCATATCAGTCTTTCCATTGATAGTATGTTCGCCATATACACTATTCATTTTTGTTATATTATACAGACCGAGATAGATTTGCCACATGAAAATACAAAATATAACAAAAAAAGCGACGATGAATTTCGACGTGTTCGAAATGTGCGCACGAACTTTTGGACTGACCTGATACATTCGAATATCGAATATTTGATACGCGCTATGGATCGAGGAGGCGTAGTGGAATCTCGTGCGTACGTTCGACATTCTGAAGGTACTCGATGCGAGTTTAATCCATTGCCGGTATTCCAAGGGGCGACATAACCACCTGTCCTAGATAAACACACTTCGATGATGTTATGTCCTCAGTTGCTCGACTTTATCTTAATTAATTCGAGATCCATCGCCTGACTGAATGAAAATCGTCGCCGTTGATTCGATCGAACGCCTCGATCAATGGCATTGTTGCATTCGACGCGTTTCCAATGGACGTCATCTTTAAGCCGGTAAATATATTATAGAGCAGTTTATGTTTTGTATTGTATGGATGGCCCTCGAACGGAGACGTGCATTTGGGAATTTCACATTATTTATTTGTTTTCCCGTGTCATTGTTTGGACAGTGTCCGAGAGTCGTGGGTCGAGCAAACCCATTCAGAGCTTTATGGAAAGGTAAACAGTTTAAAACACTATCGGCGTTGAGGTGTTGAGTTAACACTTGTCGGGATGGAGCCATTAGCCGACCCTGGTGGCACAGGGGACTTCTCGTACCACTCGTCGAAAGCTAGCTGGGAATCGATAACGACATTAAAACGCATGTCTTTCGTCTAATGAGGACTGTCAAAAATGATCGCGGAAGGTGGCGAGGATGTCAAGGTGCTGCGGCCCCCGGTGGACATCAAAAATTATTATCCATTGTGCTCCGTCGTCGAAGCACCGCTTCTCGACGTCGACCGAAGCGCAATAAAACGCAATGCGTCACTTAAACTCCGAGATTTGTATTTACAGATGGACGTATTTTAAATTAAAATCACCATCGACGCTGTAACGCAGCCTGGCGCATTTACGTTCTTCAAAAATGTTGCTAATCGCCATCATATCGATACAAAGAGGATACAACGCATGATGCATTTGGCGGAGAAGCGTAACGATACATTGAAAGGTTTTATCGACGGCATGCACACATAAATACATCTCCCGTTAATAATATCTTAAATTTCACCAAATAAGAAGGTTTCGAGTTTGATGATCGGTGGCTTTTGTGCGATACTCGCGCTTTGTATTCCATCCGATCAGATAATTGCGGCTGGATTCATAGGCGATTCGCGGATTTTCCACGGCGGTGTTAAATATTGACTGTTACAAAATCGACGGCACCGGATGCTACAATGGCGATTCACGAAGTCTGTTTGTCTACATCCAGTATTTATTTTTTGCTCCCATTGTGTCCGGGGGAATATTCAATGTTGGTGGCGAGATTTCTACCTGTCACAATTGAAATGACAGAGTCGATCGGCACACAGTCACTTTTCGAGAATCACACAAAAACTTCCGACTCGGTTAATAGGTTTTCACGTTTCATTGTAACCGTCTTTATACTTGCAATAATAATAAATAACGAGCGATCCTCGAGAGCTTTGTGCGTTGCAATATAAGAATGTTGTGGAATAAGCGATGCATATTTTGCTGATGGACTTAAAACAGATATTTCAGTTCGTTTATAGAGTATATTAATAGTTTAACAGATGTACGACGCCTCTTTAAAACAAATTCACTCGTGAACATTTCTCGAAAGCAAAGGCAAAGTTGTTTGAAATAACAATCAATTTTACGTATGCACGTTTAAATGTACACCGCGATGAAATAATTTGCGACGAGTGCCATACCTACTATTTAGCGGATTCGTGTAAATAAACAATTCGACAACAAAGAGACAGACACTCCATTCATATTTTAATTCATCCGCCGCAGTATTGATTTGCTTCGTCGGATCGCTCTTTCCGCGGCGAATTTCGTCGAATTTCTGTGCGAATTTTGAAAATTCCTCACCAGAAAGGCACCTGCGAGAATATTTCTCAACGGTTAAGTCGAAATTGTATATAAAAGCAATTTCAGAGAAGTATCCGCAGTAAGTGGTAGACCACAGTACTGATTTGCCCGGGGGCTCGATTTCTAAATGGCGTAGATTCGCACTTGATAAATTCATAAATGAGTGGAAACGATCCTCTGCGCTTGTGAAATCGCACTTTCTTCGATTTCGTTCCCGTTTTGGCTCGAAAATAATTAGTCCTGCGGTATTAACCGGGAGGATAACAGATCGTTTGAGGTTTCGCAGTGAGTGTGCGAATTACATTTGGCCGATTCACCGAGAGCGATCGTTCAACAATGGGCGCTCGAGTGAATTCTCCAGCGACAACACAATGGGTAGTATAAATATTTAGTCAATAAATAGTCGAGGGGATGGTCTCCGTTAATGAAGATTCATTCACAAGTCCAGTCCGTCTCGTTTTGAGCACGCACTTCCGAAATAGTGAGAGTTTTTTTCACGCAGAACAAAGATCGTAATGCGTCGAGATCGCGCCAATTTTACAACTCAGACGGCGTCTCGTTTTACGACAGTCCGGGGGATATTGTTTTTTTTTTGTGAAAGTTCTCACCTCGCATTGAAGGAAACAACCCCTTGTAATTATTATATTGCATCTTGTAATGCGGCTCTTCCGATAAGAGTAAATATTTACAGGTGCAATTTGGCTCGTTGATTTTACGGCTTTTAGCGCCACCTTCTTGGGACACTCTAATTTTTTCGGTCGTCGGTTTTAACGCCGAAATTTGCGAAAATAAATACGCTTGCGTTTTTAAGCGATATGCTAAACAAACTTGTAACGTTTGGCCGAAAATAAATGTTATTCTTGCGATAATGTTATAGAATCCGACTGGCGAATGCGTCATGAGGATAAGTCCGCAAGTCGTGCCATGAAAATCGCGCGATCGACAGGATGAGAAATTGTCAATCGATACGATTTGTTTGGATTTAGTGCCGCGGCATCGAATGTAATATTTACGACGATGTTGCCGGGATCGAATGCCTCTGCTTTATGTCGAAGTCTGAACAAACATTTGGATTGATCGACCGGCAATCGATGAGTCGCCGTCCAAACAGAGCGCCGATAACGGAGGGTGAGATATTCACTCGCTGGATGTTTAATTTCGATCCCATGATTCATTTTCATAGCGTCGATTCTACGTCGATTTTCCTCAATCGACGAATTGCACAATCGATCCGTCGACGGGTGCCAAAAACTGAGACACCGTGTCCCCATTGTGCGGCGGACAATGCGAAGAATCGTCGTCAGCTTTGGAGTGTCTCGTTTTAATGGATGTAAATATTTCCATAATGGAAAAGCTATAATACCTGTAAAATTCTGCGAGGATTATCCTCGATAAGAAGGAGTTTATCCGTTTTGTTGGCGTTCGACGATTTCGTTTCCCACACTCTGCGAAGATAAATTATAATCTGAAAGGACGTTTAAAAATTAAAACAAAGACGCACGAACAACGGGCATTGTTCCCGGATTTGTTCTGACGAGTCGTTTTAATCGTCCGAGTACTGTCATTTTTTTGAAAGATACGCGGAAACAGGTCCAAACCTCCCAGGTAGAATGTCCGAAATTTGTTACGAAACAGTGCGATATGTCGATCGAAACGATACAGCGGGTCGGTGCGAAGTCGCCGATGGATCGGCGCGAATTCGGGAGCGTTCGACCGGTTTCATTCACCGACGGAGTTCCATAAACGTTTCCGGTCGTCGGATGAAATTAAGCGTACGTATAAATTAATTCACACCGTAAAAATATGAGCCATCTTCGTCGACCGCAGGGGACCGGTTATCCGATCTGAGTTTGCTTTTGATGTCCCAAACGACCGGGGCGATCATCGAGCGATGAAAGTGTTTAACGAAAGAGTGTTAATTTGAAAGCGCGCGTTCGCGGAGATGATCGCTTTAATGTGCGCATTCCGACCAATAAACTAATAGAATACGAGCTCGAAACGACTCGATAATAAGATTCGCGCTCCCATCATCGCAATTAGGCTCTCTTAACGCCTCTCCGTCGAGATTCGTCGAGACAATGCCGCCGCGCTCTCAAAAGGACTCACACTAAATCTATTAAAATTTCGAGAGCCCTTTCTCTTTCTCTTCGAGAACAATGCGACCGAATAATAACGGTACAAACAACCTGACAATGCTAAACGTCAATACGCGCCATTTTATAAAATCGCATTACACGCATCCCGGGCAAAAGTCGTTCTGTTGTATAAAGAAGTGAACAATATTGTTATACATCTGGATTACAAAACATATCCAAATTTTCCATTATCGGCACGGTAACCGTAAGTCCTTTATTGCGGAGGACGAACCTTTACAATTACTTTTCTATTGTTATAACATTTATAGTATAGAAATACGGCTTCAGAACCCGTGCGACAATAATTCCTGCAGACTAACAAATTGCGCACGACACAATGGACGTTGTTTATCGTCGTCGCCGTCGGAGGTGATTCGATTAAAATTGAAAAATCTCAAAAGAAGCGCCCTCAAAAATATTCATTCCGTCTTGGCAATTTTCGAATCGATTTTTCGATAAGTGCGTCTGAAATGGGATCGAATTGCAAATATTTGAACGCGAATCACGTCGGAAAGAAGCGTCATCGTGCCAATAAATTTGAAACGTCGGATTTACCTCGATTTCCTGATTGTGAATCGAACGACAGGAAGAAGGCGGGCAGACGGACTTGCAACAATAACTATAAACAACGCTTCGTCTAAAAATTCATTCATCGACAATGCAAAAGCGCCGATTAAATATTTCCTCATCCCTCGGAAAATCTATCGCGGAGGCAGCCGACATCAGCTCTGAGTTGAATTTCGTCTATGTCTTTCCGATTTGAATATTTCGTTGTATTTGCAATGCCAGTCGAAGAAATCGTATGAAAATAAATATTGGACAGCGCGAAGAATCGAGAGGCACAAAATAAGATTTTGTTATGTTATGTATCAAAAAAAAATCGTTTTGTATACGTTATCTAATTGTATTCAGAGTCTGCATACTCTAGTCTCGCTTACGGATTATCTGATAAACATTTTGACGAAATGTTAGTTTTATTCGCGAGTCTTCGTCGAATGTAAAGCAATTGATTCTCGCGAACCTTCGTGTTTTAATATTTTCCAGAATCACAGATGGTGAATTTTAAGCGGAAGCATTCGAAAATTTAATTTTCGGAAACTCCGAAGTCTTTCGATTTCCGCGTTCGCTTGCCGTGGGAACGGTTGAGAATAATGAAAAAAAGAGTAGAGAAATTATAAAAACGTTATATTCTTATCGCGGCAACGCGGGCAGTCAAAATTGTACAGTATTTTTCCGTCGCTATTTTTTATAATCGCGCTTATTTCGAGGAATACGTATTTTTTTAAATTTTCGTCAATCGCGAAGCGGGCGAACTTCCGACCTGCGAGCCTTCCTGCCTCTTTTTGAGTTCGAACATGCGAGAAGAGGACCGTCGGGAGGGAAAGCCCCCGCCTCGGCAGCGAGGTCCCGAGGGCGGAGCGGGAGAGGCTCTGCGAGATTCGCACGGCGCGGCGGGTGGGGAGTGGAAAGTGCAGGGCGCGCGGAAGCGGCGAGTTTCCCGACGGCGGAGCGCGAGCAGCTCGTCAGTCGGCTGCGTGTTCCTGCGCAGCGCGCTGGGCCCATGCGGTGCGATGCGCGTCGGCGTCGCGGGGCTGCTGCTGCTGGCCGCCGCCGCCGCGGCCTGCGGCCCCGGCACCGGCGGGGGCTCCCACGCCAGTCGGCGCAAGAGGACCCCCCTCGTCATCCACCAGTCGGAGCCGAACACCTTCGAGCAGCACGACTCCGCCGCCGGCAAGGCGGAGGGTCGCGTGCGCCGGGGAGACCCGCGCTTCCGCGACCTCGTCCCCAACTACAACCGCAACATCGTCTTCAGGGACGAGGAGGGCACCGGAGTGGACCGCCTCATGACCCAGGTACGACCCCCCCGCCTTTCGAGCGCCCCGAGGCGGCTTTTCATCGCTTTCCCGGAGTGCGACCGCGATCAGTGAAGTGGAGTGCTGAAAAATCGTCCTCCGGAGGTCCCGCCCTCCCGGTCGTCCCCCGCCGCCTCCCTCGAGCCCCGCTCCCCTCCGGAGCGGACGTCCCCGGGGTCCCGTCGCGGGGGTGCGGGACCGAAGGCCGGAGACAATGGCGGGGCGTCGCCCCCCGCGGCGGTCCGACGGCTCGGGGGAAACAAACGATCGGATGATATACGAGCCGCGACCGATTCGACGACAATGCGTCCGGTGATTTATCGAGCCGGACGAATCCGACGCAGCGGAGTCTCGCGAAAGCGCATTCCGGCAGATCGGGCGACGGCGGACTCGCCCGGGTTCGGAAGTTCGCGTCGGCCTCGTCCGGAGCGTCGCCTCTCGCCCTCCGACGGCGAGACCGGACTCCGCGACGTCGCAGCGCGCGGCCTCTGTGTACCCTCCGACTTAGCGCAATTAGGATCGTCCGTTTCGCGCTCTCCGAGAACGCCAACGCCGCCTCGCGACTCGGAGCCGACGTCGGAGCGATCGACGTCGACCCGCGACCGCGACGCGGGGGCCTTCGCCTCCGAAGCGACGGCCGGGGCGCCTCCGTCTCGACTCCGGCCCGGGGAGAGCTCGGGTTCGCCGCTCTCCCGCCCGTCGAGTCGTCGGGGACTCGCGGGCGAGCGGAGCCCGCCGGCCGGCCGGAGGGAGGCTCCCCGAGCGCGAGGGGGCGCCGGCTCCCCGGGGAGGCGTCCCTCGAAAGCGGCCGCTCCGCCATTTTGAGTCGGACTGGTCGCGGAAGCCTCGCCGGTCGCCGTAGAACGTTCGACGCGCCCCCCGGCCGATCGCCCGTCGGCTCTCGAGAGCGAGCCTCCGGACGACGGCCGTCCGCCGGGCGCGTCCCTCCCGACGCGGTCCGCCCGCCGCGGGTTTCGCGTCGAGGGTTTCGCGCGACCGTCGGCCTCCGCGCCCCCCGTCGGTCGCGCGGTCGACCTCTCGGACCCTCCTCGGGAGGGTCCGCCTTTGCCATATTTTTATTTCGTCCGGCGGGACGCTCGCCTGCGGTCCCCCTCCGCCTCTCGGACTTCGCTCGGATCTCCGCGGGAAAATCGCAAGAGGCGACGTGGAAATCCACGGACGCGAGCCTCCTCCGGGAGCGGAGAGTGTCGCTTTCCGCGGAAGAGACGGAGGCTCCGCCGCTCGAGGGTCAGAGGCGCAAACCGGTTCGCCGGAGCGAGCCCGTCTTCCTTCCACTTTCCCACGGCTAGATGGCGTCCGGAGGATCTCACGAGCGGCCATCGTCATGTACGCGCGCATACACACGATGCCGCATCTACGTATCCGAATAATTAATTCGACTACTTACATGAATTATGTAAATACGGATCGTGGAGCGCTCGCTGTAAACGGGCAAAAAACGACAATTCGCAAATAATAATAATGCGACCGTCGTCGACGAGAGTAAAAAACGCGCCGCTCCCGGACCTCCTCGGTCTCTCCCCCTTCCGCCGGGGCGACGTCTCCGACTTCCGATCCGCTCCGACCGGACCTCCTCTCGCGGCCCGCGACGCCCGAGCCTCCCGACGCCGGATCCGACGTCGGGCTCCGGCGGCTCGCGGTCGGAGGGCTCCCTCTCTCGGCCGGGCGACTCTCTCCGTCCGATTCGGGAACGCGCCCGATCCGATTTTACGATGTTTGCGGAGAGCCCACTTAAACGGAGCAGATCAAATAAAACCCCACGCGCCATAAAAGCCGCCTAATTGACCGCTTTTATCGTGATTAAATTGTTTTTTGTGCCCTTTTTGTCATATTCGAAGAGAACGAGTTATAAAATTAGATTGAAACGCCATAAATCGCTCGCCTCTCCGAACCTTCAAAGGAGCGCCGCTCGGAAGGAGCCGTCGGGCGCCGCCCCGAGGGGTCCCCTCCGACCTCCGACCCTCCGTCCCGTCCGGCGGGCCCGCGCCTTCCGGAGGGCCGGCGGTCGCGCGCCCCGCGGGTGCGCGCGCTCGGTGAAAAAAAAAAACGCCACAAAAAATGTTGTCCGTCGCAAAACCGCACAAAGGGATCGTCCATTAAAAGGAGGATCGTTTTGACTTACATTTCATAATATTTGTAATGGATCGGAGAACGAGGGGCGGCTCGTCTCTGCCGTCGGAGAAGAAAGGAATCGGGGACCGAAAAAACATGACAAACGAGTGAGGTGTGACGTAAATATTTGTGGCCGTCGGACACCCGCTGCGAGCTCCGGCCCTTCCCGCGTTTCGCTCGCAGATCGACCGTCGAATTCGGCCCGCCGTGGACGGGACCGACGCTCTCCTCGGGACGCGGCGTCGGATCGCCCTCCGACGGAGAGCGGCGAATATTTTTTTCGTCGAAATTCGGCGAGCGAAAAAGGCGGAGAGCGAAGGACCGAGGGTCCGCGCGTCGGGAGAGCGGCGGGCGAGCGGCGAACCCGACTGATTTACGGTCCTCTCGGGCCATTAGCGCCGTACCCGCGGAGGCCCGATCCCTTTTGTCTCGGCTTCCATCGGGCTCTTTGCGGCGATCCGAAAGATAAACGCCCGCGCCTCGGACCCGAGCGGACGACTCTCTCCGATCGACCGCCACCGAGGGGGCGTATTCGTCCGGGCCAATCGCGAACCGAAGCTTCCGACGCTCCCGGCGGTCGTCCGACGGATCGCCCGTCGACGGGGCCCCTCCCTCGGCGCGTCCGACTCCTCGCCTCCCTTCGGTCGCCCCCGAGGGCGGATCGCCCCGCGTCGCGTCGACGATCGCCCTCGTCGCGCTCCGGCCCGACTGTTTGCTTCGCAAACAAACGTTAAAGTCGTCCAATTTGCAGGACGATTGTTGCGCCGCGAGTCTTCCGTCGTGCTAAATGCTCCCGCAAACATTCAAGTTTGTCCGCTTTGAAGGCGCTCGACGATTCCCCGAAGCGTCGGCGGGTCGCCCGACGGAGGGGACGGATCGCCCTCCGGAGCCCCGTCTCTCCGGCGGGTCGCCCCCCCCCCGCCACCCCGGGCGCTCTCCGTCGACCGGTTCGGGGGTCCCGCGGAGGAATTCTCTCTCGGGAGACGTCCCGACGGGCGCGTGACCGCCGGATCAGCTCGGACCTCTCGGGCCGACCGACGGCGAGTTCGTGACGGGGAGCGTCAGTCTCTAATGCGAAATCCATGTCGCTCGGAATTCCGTCGAAAAAAAGCGGTCGCCGGCAAACCGCTCGGCGAGGCGACCGCGGGGAGGAGGAGGGGGAGGGCCGGGAGCCTCCGCGGCTCCGGCGGCCGGGTTCGCGCTCTCGTAAATCATTCGCGACGCGTTCCGAAATGAAATTCGGCGATGCGGATCTCGGGTCGGGCTCCCCGACCCCCGAGTCGGGCCGCGCGGGCTCCGGTTCCCGACTCCGGTCGGGGGTCGAAGATCGGTCGGAGGGCGCCGAATCGCGCGACCGCGAGACGCGGAGCGAGTCCGGGAGGCGCGGAGGGCGAGGGGCGCCGGGGACGGGTGTCGGAGGCTCCGACGCCGGTTGGGCTCGCGGGCTGCGACCGTTCTGGAAATCGATATCCGTGCGAACCGCATCTCGGTGCTTTCGACCCGTACAAAATATGATATTGTCATTTTTTCCGCCACGCTCGTCCGTATCATATAATTTTACGATTCCATCGTAAAAAGTGGAAACCGCGTACGATCTGCGGATGAGGAATTTCCTTTTATCGCACTTCGTTAAAAACCCATTAGAGCCCTAATTCGTGCGGTATAAATGAATAATTTGATCGTCGTAAAATTGGCATGCGTTCGGTCCGAGCGACGGGAGTCGGCGTCGAAGCGGCAGATCGCCGGGCGGGCGTCTTCACGGTCGGACGGGCGGGGCGACGGCGCGAGAGACTCCGGAGGATCGCAGGCCGCAGGAATGTCCGTAACTCGATCCTTCCGGCCGACCCGCGCCGGTCTTCAGTTTCGAGTCGACGATCGGTCGTGTCGGATTTCCCGAGTCGAGCCCGGCGACGGTCGGACGGAAGAGCGGCCGGACTCGGCCGGCGATCGGGTCGGGGGCGGGACGCGGCGGGCGGCGCTTCGCTGGAACTGCCCTCCTCGCGCGCGCCCGACCGCCGGCCGCCGAGCCGTCTCCGGACCTCCGGCCGTCCGGTCCGACGGTGCGGCGCCCCCGACCGGGCTCGGAGGGCGACCGCTCTCTCTCTCGAGCGGCGGCCGCCGCGCTATCTCGCCGCGGACTCTCGCGTCTCGCGCTCGAGGGGGCCTCTCCCGAGGCCCGCTCCCGAGTCCGGCGCGCGGCTCGGGACGCGGAACGCGGAGCGCTCGGCCGTCTCTCGCGCCGTGGGCGGGTCGCGGGGCGGCGGGTCGGCGAGCGCCGCCCCCGCCGCGCCGCCGGCCGGAGATGCCGTCCTCGCGGCTCTCATTGGACGCGCTCCGTCTCGCGCTCCGAGACGGGGGAGACGCGAAAGACGCCCGATCCGACCCTCCCGGGGACCTCCCGGAGTCCGCCGTCCGCCTCTCGGAGCGCGCCCTCCGCTCCCTCCGACGGCGGCGTCGCGGAGCCGTCCGTCGGACGTGCGCCGTCGTCGCCGCCGCCGGGAGGCCGACGGGCCGGTCGGAGACTCCGACGGGCGGTCGAGCGCGACGCTCCGCGGTCCCTCCGGACTCCCCCGGGGGAGAGGTCGGCGGGCGGGCGTCTCCGTCCGCGCGGCCGGGGCTCACGCGCGAGTCGAATCGGACCGCTCCCCCGTCCCGCTCGGCTCGTTGAATCTCAAAAGAAAGCAATTTAGAAGATCGGATCGACTTCTCGCGCTTCGACAGTTTTCCTGAGAAGCCGCACCGTCCCCGAGATTGCGCGCCCCGGCTCCGTTTCTTACCTGCGATTCGGAGCTCGTTACGAAGGCCCGAGGGAGGGGCGAACCTCGAAACGGGCGCTCTCTCGAACCGAAAAAACGAGGACGCGGCTCGCCGGCCGACCTTCGTCCTCTCGACGGCCGGGACCGCTCCGGCTCGCCGTCCGCGCGCCTCCGCCCTCTATCGGAAGCTGATCGGCTCTCTCTCGTCCGCAGAGGTGTAAGGAGAAGCTCAACACGCTGGCGATCGCGGTCATGAACCAGTGGCCGAACGTCCAGCTGCGGGTCGAGGAGGGCTACGAGGACAACGACGACGTGCACCAGGGCTCGCTCCACTACGAGGGGAGGGCCGTCGACGTGACCACGTCGGACCGAGACAGGGCCAAGTACGGCATGCTGGCGAGGCTGGCGGTCGAGGCCGGCTTCGACTGGGTGCACTACGAGTCCAAGAAGCACATCCACTGCAGCGTCAAGTCCGGTGAGTCGTCCCCCCGCGTTCGGGCGGATCCGCCCCTCGGCCGAGGGGGGACTCCGCTGACGCGCCCTTCTCTCCTTTCAGAGTCGTCGCAGGCCGGACCGACGGGCGGCTGCTTCCCGGCGTCGTCGGTGGTGCGGCTCGAGGGCGGCCGGACGGCGACCGTCTCCGCGCTGAGGATCGGCGACAGGGTCCTCTCGGGCGCGACGGCCTACTCGGAGGTGATCGCCTTCCTGGACCGCGACGAGAACGCGACGCGGAGCTTCGTGCGCCTGCACCTGTCCAACGGCGGGGAGCTGACGGCGACGAGGGCGCACCTGCTGCTGACGGCGACGGGCGCCCCCGTGTTCGCGGGCTCCGTGCGCGTCGGCGACTCGCTGCTGGCGCCGGAGGGCGCCGCGCGCGTCGTGCGGCTGCAGGCGGTGTGGGCGCGCGGCGTGTTCGCGCCCCTGACGCGCGCCGGCACGGTGGTGGTGGACTCGGCGCTCGTGTCGTGCTACGCCGGCGTGAGCAGCGCGCGCCTCGCCCACTACGCGCTGGCGCCCCTGCGCGCGTGGCTCGCGCTGCTGCCCGCGGGCGCCGTCCAGCGCGGCGTGCACCCCTACGCGAGGGCGCTGCAGGCCGTCGGCAGGGCGCTGCTGCCGACCTCCATGTTCTACGACTGAATCTAGTCCAGCTCCGCGCCTCCCCCGCCGCCCCCGCCTCCCGAGTCTTCGTTTTAAGTTCGCCTTAAGTTGTACATAGACCGTCAGAATATTGCCATATTTATTCCGGAGCGACGGCTCGAGAGGGGGCTCGGGTCGCGCCGCCCCCCTCCGGGCCCCGCCGGGAGGGCGCCCCGGCGGGGGCGGAGGCGCCGCCGCGGCGGACGCGGCCCGCCGTCCCGCGGGACGCGGAGCCCCCCGGGGGCCCCCGCGGATCGGGCGCGTCGACGCTTTTTATTTGATTTACGCTTTGAAAGATCGATCTCCGCGCTCGGAGGACGATCGCGAGCGACGACGGACGGTCGATCTCCGTCGCTTTCGTCTCGTTCGACTTCGACGAAGATCGAAGGGCGAAGGGCGAAAGCGAGCGCCCGAGCCAGATACGCACGTACGTGTTATTCGTATGCACGCATTGTTATATATGTAAGTATTATTCTATGTGCCTTTATTTATGATTTATTGATCTATTTATGGGCGTTGCCTTTAATTTAAATGTATTTGTAATTTAATATATTTCTATATAAAATGAATAAAGTATTATGTTTGTGCCAAACAATTCCGTCTTTCATTTTCAGTCTCGCGACGACGCGCCGACTTTTCTTCGTCTTCTTTGCCTTGCGACCCTCTTTTCTTTTCTCTTTCGTGTCTTTACTCTTTAAAAAAACTACATTAAAAAATACTCGCGTATTTACAGTTAGGTTTCAAAATAAATGATTTCATCAAACGGCATGTGATTGAACTCGCTGTAACATTTAAGAATGCAAATTATCATTTAAACGATTATTATCTCTCAATAATATCGATAAGTCGGGAGCCGATGGCGCAAACTGATGCGCGCAATTAAATAATTCAAGCTCAGTCCCGATTGTAATAATGTCCCCTTCGATATCATTATATCGGTTAATTTAGATCGAGATTTCCAGAGGAGAATTTTTAGCAATGCTATATACATTGTCAGATTTAATTATAATGCTTTTTATTATTAAATCGGGAGAAACAAACGAAGCGGTGATATTATGAATCTGCATTTTTAATTCCACGTAAAGCGATCGCAGATTCTATTCTATTTTGGTTTCAATTTAAAACTGATTAAAACTAATTGAAAATATCTATTCCCGTTTTGTAATATATGCGATTAAAGATTTTAATTTGTTTGGGTATCAAACTTTTGGAGTATTCTAATACAAAAATGTACAACACGTTGCATTGCTATGATTGAATGATGCGATATAAAATATATAAAGTGTGTTGAATATGAATGTTCCGGCGGGTGTCTCCGATTGGATGGTTTTGAGTCTTTTGCGGTTTTGATTTTCTAAACTCGTACCGGGACTGCATTATATATTTTTTTTGTAGAATAGAATATATTTTTTTCCATGGTAGAATTTGAAAATAAATTAAAACGCGCACCTTTTATTTAATAAACCGTCAAGAGCGAAAGCAACGTCAGCTGAGAGTTTTTTCAACCGCAGGTATGATCGAAACCGAGCGCAGAACGAGTTTGAAATATGAATCGTTTGATTCCCTATTTTTTTTTTCTAATTTTAGTTTTAAAACGCCGTTTTATTTTCATTTTTTAAAATTAATTTTCCAAAATAATATTTTGGCACATTTGAAGTTCATCAGATGGATATTTGTACGGATGACAATTGTCATTGCGCAAATCGAAGCCGCTTCGAATCTTACAAGACCTACATTATGCTGTGAATATTCTTTGACATTACTTTCTTATCTTCGTGAGTAAATTATTGTGGTTGCATCTCGGTGGTTGTGAAAGTTGACCCGTCGGCTTTGAGCCTGCCGCCGGTTAAAAATGCAACAAACGTTGTTATATATTTTTTAAAATTACATTTAACGCGTGTATAAATATCACAAAAGCATCAGTTTCGGCACGTCAAACTACACCTCGTCGAGAGCAACAAAAACCTCCTCAATTATCATATGAAATAATAAAAAAAAAGTGGAACGATACATAATGGCCGCCGCCCAATCAGATTGAAGCGGATCTCTTTACCGACCAACGCGATCTGAAATATTTTGGGTGCACCCATTTCCCATTAATTAAAAACACATAACATATTTTATCCATTTGATGTGGTATTTCAATGGAATCTCAAAATATTCCGACGCATTAGAGTTCTGTCGCGTCGTTACACGGAAAGCTTGTAATAAAAGTTCGCTCTTTAACAGCCGATTGTTCGAGGACTACAATGGATCATTAACAGCTCATCAATTAAATTGCAGATAGATCAGACGAATGTGAAAAGCCACATTGCTCGGGCTTCATTGAGTCAAAGAAAAACATACAAACCGCATGTATTTAATGCTTCCAACTTAAAAATACTTCATTTTGCCGCATTACTATGAAGCACCAACGGGAGATTTAATCCGAAAAAAATGACAAGCTTCCTATGGCAAACAGACTCGCTAAAAAAATATTTTTATAGTGTAAGCTTGCTTTAAAATATCAATACAAATTTCAAAAATATCTATTGAATTTCATGATCTAATTTTCTTAAATATTACTTAATAAATTCGCAATAAAATTAATAAGTCGTAACAAGGCGAACGCATAAGATATATAATATTTTTTCCTAATAAATGATGAATCTAATAATTCATAGGGATGATGCAAAATATTCAATCACAATTTTGAATAAACAATCACACTTTTATACACTTACAATTTGCTTATATTTTGCGTTAATGAATTTCATCCAACCAATCATAAAAATCTCAACAAGAAAAATTGATTGACATATAAGATGTTAAAATAATTTGTCATGTGTTCAAATAAATCTTCCATTGAATCGGTTATTCTGATGTAAGAATGCAATGAAATAAAGAAAGCTTCTTTAGATTTTTTTCTAGGAATGCTAAAAATTCACCTTACATCTATACCTTTGAATTTGTGCTGTTTTATATCGCAATACGTTTAAAACACTACTTTGTGCCGTATTTTTTTTCGTTTCGGTTCAATTAAAAAAATATAAATCGTTTCAGTTTCGGTTTAACGTCGAATGATTAATTTATAATTGAATAATATTGTCAAATTATCATTAATCAGAACTATAAGTATATACGATAATAATATAGTATATTAAACCAAGCATATTTGTATTTTCGCATTTGAAGCAAACAGGATTCTTGGCTATATTTATTTATAAAGATTACATCTTAATAATTATTAAAATATCTTCCAATGTATTTAAATTTAAAGCATTTCTATTATAAAATAAACCAGATTATATTGTTGACCGCAATATAAAATCGAACCAAAAAAAACCCGATATTCACTCATAATTTTTAAATCTAGAATTTGAAGTAAGCTTTCAATATTTAATTATTGCTTTGTGGCATTTGTTGTTCTTGTTTAAAATTTTGGTAGGCAATTCTTTATAAAAAATATGTTCAAAAGTCATCAAAAAGTCTATTATCCGACGATGAGCTTTTACAATCCTATCTAACTGGACTAAAAGTACCAAAAATGCTTGTGGTCGGTTATTGATTATAATTTTCAGTTGCATCCATAATTACCTTTAAATTCATCCTCATTTATAAAATTCAATACAAGTTCTTCTTTGATGTTTTTTAAACCTTTTTGGCGCTCATAAAAAGCAAATATATTTTTTACCAAGGCAAGTCACATATCACTAGATTGCAATATTTTGAAGCACTCATATTAAATTTGAATGAAAAACGAATAAAACACATATGAATGGACGCTTAAATATTCGACCGATTTGTAGCATCCTCGGCAGGCCATGTTTTTGATTTATCAACTGATATCGACCCGTGTTTAGTCTGGAGATGTGTTTACATCATTTAGGGATAATCGAGTCCCTTTAAATTAGTTATAAACACGAGATAAAAAGTTGACATGCTGCATGGACATTGTGCACGCGCATCAATAAATATGTCGCGCTTCGAAAGGATTAATCATAGCATGTCGTAGAAAAATTTGACGCATTTCCTGACGCCATATTTTTACTTATCCCAAAATCTGTGCTACCGCCGTCAAAAATAAAAAGAACTCATTGTGGCGGCAATGATTTACGACATATTAATGTATAGTAGCTTGAGCACAATTACATTTTTTCGATGGGAAACTTTAAACTATATGCACTGATTCATAAATAGTAAAATCACTCAACAACTCAAAAATAATAATCATTAAGATTTTGAAAACTTAAAAAATGATATCGATCCAAATAATGTATTTTATATGGTGCCACGTATTTGCTGCTATGCATGACACGCCTAAAATAAAATTATAGGTAAGAGAAATAAAGAAACGCTTGAAATGGAACTGGGCAGGCGATGGGGCAAGGTTGATGCTTGATAAATGGATAAAAATTGTACCCAAATTTGTCTTGTAGTATTCACCGCCAGACTGAATTTATGGTTTTGTTTTAACGTTCAACGTCAAAAGAGTTCTTATTAAAATAAATTGATATAAATATCAAGGAATTAATCATATGGATTCAAAGTATTACAGCGCAATATATAGACAATAGTACTAAAAAACATTCCTATAATATATTATATGAATGGTGGAATTCTTCATCTTTATTATAAACTCAAATATTTTTCACATAAAGTGAATATTTTGTTTAGTCATAATAAGAGAAATAGGAATTTAAATATTTCTATGCTAATATTTTACTACAAAAAAAAAATCTTTAGTAAAAATAAATAAATAACCATAACTATTCCGCCAAGCATGCGTACATATTTCTCACATCACCTAACTGGATTAAACAGATTGATATTATTAGTGCTATAAATCAGAAATGTATAAGAAAATAAAACTGGAATAATTATAAAATAATAAAGGCTACGAATATATAAATCGTAAGAATTTTAAAGAAGCATGTTATAAATGAAAATATGAATTTAGGGCAAGTTGATATGTCTGATCGGCGAGAAAGATGGACGAAGGCCGTTATGGAATGGTATCGAAAGACGCGACGCGACCGAGAAAACCACCAGTAACTAAATGAGTGAATGAAATCACGAAATATGTGAGGTACCATAGGACGGATCGAGTCAGAATGGGAATGAATGGAATCAAACTGGAACCAGTCTGTCGGACAGTGGAATCTATCGGTCCAAAGTTGCAACTAAAATAATAAATATTAAAATTTTACACTGCCATCTAGCAATGAAAATAAGCACCATATTTTAAACGCCAAAGTAATAGCGCTACGCGCCAGCAGATGGTGCTGCTATTATTAAAAAGCGATATTCAATACAGTGTGCTCTCAATTATCCGTGCTTGAAAATATGAGATAAAATTTTATATACAGGATGTTTGGCGTATGGACCGACAATATTTTTTAGGGGGTTAGGTTAAATCATAAACTTTTAAGCTGTGTTCGTAATAGCACGAAATAATGTTTTTGTATTTTGCAATGTATTTTTGATCTAAATAAATAATTATTTTATGCAATTGGTTTAAATAAAATTGCTTCTGAGCTTCCAAAGTCACATAAAATGTGCAAATGAATGGGTAATATCAAATTCTAAATTCTTTAAACAAAAAAACCAACAATTATTTTGAGCTTAGTTTAGTTTTAAAATATTCTCTAGTTTATATCCTTTCCAACGATACACTACATGCCATACAATTTCTGACATGACACTAGTGGATTTCTTTGCTTGGAGTCGTGCTCTATTCTATGGTTTCCAGATCTGACACCACTAGATTTCTTTGTTTAAGGACGTGCTGATTTTCTCGCAAAGGAGAAGTGTGCCGCGTTTTCCAATTGGTCAAAGATCGGCCGTGATTGAGGCACAATACAGTGAAAGCAGGTGAAAATATTAACTGAGCTTTCGGAGAAGGATCAATTTGTGAAAGTATAATTATAGTTAGAAAGTGCTAACTTCTAATAGCCAATTATCTGGTTAACTAGGAAGGGGATTCAAATATAACTCGGAATTTTGCTGAACAACTTTATTAGTAATTTGTAAAAATCCCTTTTTAGAAAAAAAAATCCATCCAATAGGAAGCTTTGTAATAATTCATTTTCTCCTAAACGAAGTTTTGAGGATATTTGAGACACAGTTCGGCGATGCTACTCTAAATAAGACCCAAGTATTTGATTAGGCCCAAAAGTTTCGTGAAGGTCTGGAATTCGAGAAACAATCTGCTGGAAAAGCGATGGCCATGGTTTTTTTTGGACTCGAAAGGTGTTTTATTTATTGATTTTCTATTACTGCCGGCTGCTAAATGACGCTAAGGCTGCTAAAAAACGAAGAAAACCGATTCGAGTTATCCTTCTTCTGCATGAAAACGCGCTACAGCAGTCGTAACTCGTGATAAATTATACTGGGAACACCCATCTTATAGCCCAGACTTGGCATCAGGAGGGCAACGATTTCAAGATAGCGCTGCGGTCGAACAATACGAACGCAACTGGTTTTCGGAGCAGCCACCTATTTTTATTCAGTAATGCGACCAAGAAACTTTCTATTCGATAGAATAAATGTATTTCTATTGAAAAGAACTATATACAAATACTCTGTTTTTATTTGTGTATATCAATAATAAATTTAAGCAGCAAAATTCCGGGTTATATTTGAGTCTTCCTCGTTTGAGCGTTTTTATTAATAAATAATGAGCATTAAAACTATGAATATTGAATGTAAATATATTATATTCGAAACCAAGTAAAAATTTGATGATTTGGGTTATCCGTTTTTTTTTCAAATATCTGTGCCCTTCCTCCCTTGTATTAGCCTGGATAATCAAAAGTGTACTGAGGTTCGAATCTAATGAATTTGGAATTAATCATTACGTTATATTTGAGTAAATAGAAGGCTTCACGTTTATAATATGCTTATATAAAAAATAGTATTTTTTTAATTAAATGAATACAATACGTCTTATCGTGGAAATCATTTTGATATTACAGGACATCTAATAATATAATATGTAGCCTCGTGCCCAAATACTTCTCCCGGAAAATGTTATTTGATTCCCTCTCTAGGAATTGTTCGAATTATCTCTCTCAGATTGTTTCGAAACTTTATACGGGTTTGATTGAAATTCGATAATGTTTCGAATTAATCGAGGGATATTATTTGAAGAGATAAATAAATATGCAGCCGCTTTTAATTTTTCGTCTACATCATCCCCAATCAGAAGGGAAGCAAGGTAAGGTACGGTATGATTTATGCGAAAAATAAAAATAAAAACGACGCCCATTAAAAAGTTTTAATTGCCTTCTTCGTAGCATACTTCTTTCGTGGGTGCTATTTATTCAAATATAGAAGTAATATTTTGGTCTTATTATTCCCATCATAGTAATGGGATAAAATAAATCTTATTTTAAGAGGACTCGGTCAATGGTACCAGGAATCATGCTTGCCATATTTGATTTTTTTTTGTTGTTACAGAAGCCGATTCAATCCATTTACATAATCAAATTCAAATGAATACTTTCCATGATAATGAATGTACCTGATGCGCAAACAATTCATGAATATTGTATTTTATTGCTCATCTATATTTGTAATCTCTCCCTTCTATAAATAGGATAGTTAAACCTTTCAATGCACGATTCAAAGGATATTTTTGCGGCCCAACCAACTAAACGAACACAATACTAAAAGAAAATATAGTATTACTCGGATAATGACGCCACTCCAGTACCAGTACAGAATAATACACAAGTTGTTATAAAAGCGGTAATATACGAAGCATTAATGATACATGAAAATTTAAAAGAGCTCAAATTGGGATTGAAAAAAATAATGTTTACTAAAGCGTTATCAAATTTGATAGTTAAACACTCTAAAACTGAAGGTGATTTCATCAAGGCATGCCCAATTAAAATTGAACAAATTCTTTATCCGGAAAATTTGAAGCATTTTCAAGCAATTGCTTTGTCTCGAAATACAGTTGCAGAACGAATGCCTGATTTAGCCGCCAATTTAAGTGATCTGATCACAGCAAAATCGTCCAGTTTCCAAGGATTTTTATTGCATGTGATGAGAATATGGATTTCGAAGGCATAGCATAATTGGCTGTTTTTCTTCGTGCGACACGAATTTTAACATTTTCGAGGAATTAAGATGATGATGACGCTGCTTAAATACCTGAAAAAAACAAGGACTTCGTAGCATTTCTACAAAAAAGGCGAATTTTATGGCGGATCCAAGATTTATCATACGTCTTGTATTATTACATCAAAAAGTACTATGCATGAAGGTGATTAACATGGAAAATGTGTTGTCATATGTCAAAAAAGTTATCAATTAAGGCTTAAATCAGAGATAATTCTCCGCTTTCTTAAGTGAATTAGATTGCGAATATTCCGGTCTATCTTACTATACTACGTTAGTTATCTTGTTACAAGATTCTCAAACAATTCTGGGATTTGAAAGAAGAAATTTGTCAGTTTTTAATAACTAAAAATCAAGACTTAATTGACGTTTGTTGAACCTAAAAGTGATCGGCTTTTTAATCATTTTTTTTTATGCGAAAAGTATTTCATATAAATATTGATATTAAATTTGTTTACTAGGTGATCTTTATTGAACATAAAAATATTTTTTAAAGTTTGATAACATTCTTCATCACGGAAGTCCTAAGTTATTGACATGTAATTTACAGCAAAAAAATTAAACGTATTATTACTTTGTATAATATTATCTAAAGCTTAGACTATAATTAAAAATAAATAATAAAAAATAAATAAATACTGAGGGATTGAAGAAAAGTGTGTATTTTATCAACATTTTTTTGTAGTTATTTGTTCATTAAATAAAAACTTCTGAATATTTTTGGATAACTATAGTCTATACGATGAAGACGTTTATTATACACGTGTCAGCCAAATTTCATAAAGAATTCTTTTTTAGAGCACTTCCATAAGCTTGGAAAAAGTAGTTTCAAAAAAACGCATTAAAAGTTTCTCTTCTCATCAGTCGGCCTATAAATTTGCGAATTTCATTTATATTGACTTGAAATTTATCCAACATATTGTTAAATATTGGTTCTTTCTAATACATGAATAAAAAAATATTTTCTTTTGAACTAACAAGGTAGAAACGTCCCTTAAGTATTAAAAGTATGCAAATAACATCATAGTCTTAGAACTGAATTTGACTCAAGATTTACAGACTTTATTTCCTTGAATGAAAATTTTTCCTTGTTTACTTCGATTTTTTAAATAAAAATATAAATATCTAACCATCAGTCAAATTTGAAAACACTCGAAGGTTCGCATTTGAAATAATTTCTATGCTTTATCGGTGCGAGCAGTTATTTTTGCTTATGAAAGAAAATAATTCTCCAGCTAGATCCTGCATAAACCATGTTTATCTTGGGTCAGTTTTGAAAGTAATCACTGCTAGCACTATTACCCCCGAAGTAGAAAATATAGTAGTAGGGAAGAGATGCCAAGTGTCAGGAAGAAAGCATTAAATTGTCCTTTTTTATATACCTCTAGGCATAGAAGGCACGCGCTTTGGTACCGTGATGTTTGTGTTTGTTTTCTATGTCCTGATGCAGCGTAATAGTGAAATCGTAATAGGAAACCGCGCTTATTGAGGACTAAATGGGTTCAGAGGACCTCAAATTTAATCGACTTAAAATACATAACACCTATGAATGAATGGATTTGCTACAACAATGAAAAATGTAATTTTAAAAAAAATGATGATAATTTCGCTACTCACACATAGATTCTCTCCAATTTTGAAATATTATATTAAAATAATTCTATCCTAACTAAAACCGCACGCGAAAGACAATAAAAATCACCACATGAAAATCCATATTTCTAAAAAAGTCTCATACAGAGAAAAAATATAGACGTTGATTATGAATCTTCATCTACATATCGTTGAGCATAAATGGTAGCCCTGCCCTTAAGGTATAAGGGCGAATAAACAAAATACCGCTCGCGGCTATATTATACTCGGGTTTTAATATTTCCCAAAAATACTTGGCTTAAAACGTAGGTTAATATTGTTTGATAGATTAGCTAAGCATTAAGCGAAAATTTAATACTTCGTCGGGTTTTCAATGAAATTTTATTTAAAAATGTATGAGTTTTGCGTATGAACAGCTTACGAAAACTACATTACCTGATTACGGTGATAGAACGCTTCTCAATGTCGAGGAATACATTTATGTCCTAAATATAGCACTTAGAAAGCAACAGTACTCTAAATCTACATGATCCAATAAGCTGACGTCGAAATAAATGTCTCATTCGTGCTAAGGACTACTCCTTTATTCGCCATAATTTACATAAACGATACGGGCGAAGCTGCTGAGCATTTTTATAAAGAAATTTTTACTCTCATATATAAAATTATGCTCAAAGCGCCATGAATATAAATTGCATTTTTAACAAGCATCTCGGTTCTATGGTTCAAATGTAGTTCAATTCCAATTTATAGATGACGAAATAAATGTGTATGCGTAGATAAATCCAAAATGGGAATTCGCAAAGGTTTTCTTTTATTTTATTGTTAAATTTAAATAATTATAAGTATAATTTAAATAATTCGGTCATAAATCTTAGCTGTTGCTACAAATAGTTATTTATACGGGATGCGGCAGGGAAACTACCTTATTTTAAAAATGATTAACATAAACAAAATAGGAGATATTAGTTTAATTATTTTTTCCATGCTATAGAGAGACATTTAAAATGTTTATTTATTATTTCGACGATCAAATCTAATGTAATGATTATCATATTTTGTGAATTACATATTAGGCCTAGCCAGAAGGAGAATATTAAAAAATAATTAAGGAAGCCAATGAGGGGTCGCTTTAAAATAATATTTAGGGATGAATTTTATCAGGGGAAATTTGTCAGCTCCGGGACAGGTTTTCTGTGAAGGTCGAAAAGGGAAGGAAAAATATGTTTTAATTTCCGGCAAAGGATTTGCTTATTTCCTCATACATCAAAATACCATTTTTTTCAGCAAATTATTATTTTCTCATAATCAAAGGGCGCGTTTTTGCACACATATTCGGGATTATTTGATGACAATTTTTTTTCAGCAGCCTGTATATGAAATGAGAACTATTTTCGAAGTATTCTACCGGAGATTTAATAATATTGAGATGAGTAACAAAGTTTGTACGCTCATTTTAGTTCCTTTGTGCTCCTTTTCAGGGTGGATTTTTATACGAGGGCAGAAAATCCTTACATAGTTTTGCTCTCAGGAAGCGACATGATGAATTGAAAACTTGATGTGAAAATAGCTCGGATATTTTTATCAATGTGCTTAATTTGTAGTCTTGAATCCTCGTGGGCTCAAATTTTAAGTTTTTATATATTGAATTGCCATTTTTGAACGAAGTTGTGATATAACGTCTGTTGAATTTTAAAATGCGTGAGTGGTACAAGATTGCTTGTTTTTAATTGTACAGTATCAACACACATTGTATGATCTAAACCAGTGGTTTCAATTGGAAAAAAATCGAGACCACCTGTTTTTAAATAGCATTTTTATGCTTCATTTCGGGATAAGAGTGCTATCAAATATTATTGATAAAACAAACAGGATACAATGAAAAACACATGGGAAAGTATAATCTGGCAAAACTTTTTCTTAAAGTCTTGCAAATATTATTTCTTTATTCATTACAAAAATAATCATAAAAAACAATAAGAATAAAATGAAAGCACATGTATTTATAGTTCACTTTACTTGATATCAATCATGGTTATTCAACCAATAATATCTATCATCGATTTGCTTTTATTTCAAATATTAAGTGTAAAAACCATTATAATATAAATAAATTTACAGATTGAAACAAGCACATGATATATTCGAGGATTGAATCTTTCAATTTGGATAGTGTATTTGGATCTACTTCTAAAGTGCGCTGCTCAATATTGATCGACCTTATTTTGATCTAAGTAACAAATTCCGCATCAATCCACAGCATGGAATTTTAATCGCATATTAAATATAATTTAGTAAGCCCCATTTTAATTTAAGACACTTGATATCATGTAGTATTACACAATGTATTATTTATACCTGTACGAGGTTCGTCTCATCACGGGCGAACAATTTGTTCCTAGAACTCAAATTAAGTTTAAAACATAGCATATGATAATTCCGTCGCTTTGTGTAACACTCAAGCCTTACAAGGGTGCATTTTGATTATGTTTGATATTAAGAGCGATACCCCAGCAAAGCTTTAGGCTAAGGACAACACCCAAAGCTAACCCTATTAATTATTTCAACGTAATTTTATTCAGACGAAAGCAATTCATCTCTCCGATCAAATGTACGTTATATATTCGATAATGTTATTCTATAACGTTATAATCATGAACTCAAAATAAAATCTAATTCTAACTTTGTCTTCGATTATTAAGCATAGAATTATAAGATAATAATATATGTAAATCGATTAAAATTTGAATTAATTAATTAATTGGACGAATGGCGACACTCAGATGATTCGATCAATCGGTGGGGATTAATGGCATCAAATGAGGTACATTTAAATAAAAAACACCATCGAAGGGGCGGAGTAATCTTGCCCTTTCTTCCGTATTAATTATTACTATTCGCTACTTCTCATGGGATACTTGTTTTTTAAGCCGCCTCCCATCAATTATGGATTGATCGGAGCGCGCCCGATACAATGTTGCATGGCCAGGGGTAATGCAATATTCGCGATGCCAATTTAATTGATCAATTAATTTCTGTCGTTTTTTAAGCGGGTCGTTTTTAATTTTGTTTCGGGTTTGCATCCACGGGATTTTGTACGCGAGCGATGGAGGTAGAACCTGAGGGTTGCAAGACGAATGCGCTTTCTATTCAGGTCGTTTGTATGATGAACGGCCGGAGATAAAGAATTGCCCATCTCTTCGGAGGCACGGAGATCGTCGTATACTGAGTGTGTGTATCCAGGGCGGAGCCCTAATCTTACTGAGGAGCGCATACCCCGTTCTTCTCCTCCGAGACAGGTGCATCCGGCTCTTGGAAGGTCATCTGACTCGAGACGTCAACCGCAACAAATAATGCCGCCCCCGTCGAGATAGATGCGGGTTCCAACGCATTAACCCATAAAGGAGTACTATCCCAGGGCCTGGGACCCCCTCTTCATTTATTCGAAAGAACACTCTTGTACATTGAGCTCGGAGATAGACAGAGACAGATAGAGAACGTGGCGCAGCTCGGGAGACAGAGACGGGGAGCTTCTCCGCATACATCGCACGATTGTATAGATCCTTAACCCAAATTTATCGACTAATAATGATTTCGATTTCAAGTGTGTTATTTGTATACGCAGAGTAATGACCGAATATTGTGTGTTATCAACAGTGTTTATTTATTTAATTGCTTCCTGTTCGTCGCTGCTTGTTGAATGAGTCTTTGTCCAATTATCATTTCCTTCTAAAGCAGGAGAAAATAAATCGATTTTTTGTGTATTGTTTATGTAAAGAAATGAAGTGGTCTTGTATGCTATCAACAGTGTTTATTTACAATTGACTCTGCCTCGAATTGAAGATTGTCTTACGCTGATAGCAATTTTGTATGGGTTTGAATGTTTCAAAAATTAATAAAATTAAAGGAAAATGCAATGCAACATTGGTAACGCTTTAAAATGTGATTTTGTCTATATAGTGATGTAAAAAAATCGTAATAATAATCCTAATAGTATTCAAATTTGTTTACTACCAAATGTACCACTAATCATTCGCTAGGTGTAGTCCAAAACAATATATGCAGTCAATATTAGGGTGTTTAGCTTTTTATGGCTGGTTTTGTTGACAGGATCTATTAATTTCAGTCATCTCAAAATTTCACATAGAATTTAAAAATAATTGCATTCGATTTTAGTTCTTTATATTTTCAACCAAAATATAATGAAAATCGCTGAATCAACGATGCAAAGAAGAATCAGTGCCATTGAAAAAAATCAGAAGGTTGGTTTAATAATGTGCCTCTTATCAAATTTGAGGAAAAAAACAAAGCTTAAAGACTGAGCATTAGTATTTTACTACTTGCTTGTTACCGAAAAAAAGAATAATTTATGTGGCGTGTAGTGACAGGCGACAAAAAATGGATGTGTCACGACTACTCAGATAAAAAAAGGTCATGGATAGGCTCTTGTCAACCGACAACATCCACTACAAAGGTTGCCACTTCATGTTAAAAAAGTGCTTTTGTGTATTCGGTGGGATCCGAAAGGAATAATTTATTACGAGCTATTGAAACCAGGAGAAACCATCACACCTAAACTGGTATAGCGATCAGTTAATGAAGAACGAGAAGCTTCAAAAAATTAGTCAATATTCTGGACATATTATTAGATGAAAGATTATACTCCTGCATGATAACACTAATCCATATGTTATTTCACTGACGATAAGTGCGATTTATAGATATTATTCACCATAGGCCACAAAAGGTCATAGAATCATATGGCTATAAACGTAAGCACGTTAGTTCGAATTTATCAATCATGCGAAAAACTTATGCACTACCCTAATATTTCACAAATATGAGTTCATTATTTAACACAGTCGTTTTAGGTCCAGATGATGGCGATAAATCTGGTAATGAACGCGCGCCTTCAAAACACGCTTCTGTTCTCATCGAAGATTCGCCTTCATACTGCCCACACTGAATTTTTTAGTGAAGATCTTGACCTTTAAAATACTCCAAATGAGGAAGTCTATAGAAGTTATGTTTGGTGAGAATAGAGTTCATTGTTGTGGTTTGACAGCTATGATGGAATGAAGTTGATAACGCTTGGTACAGCGGACTCTACATATAAATGAATGGTATGAAATAAATATCTTACCCTTGAATGGGCATTGAATAGATTCCAGTACCGTAATGGACTGCTTGTGGCTTTTATACGATGATTTAAACAAAGTAAATGCTAAATGTTAGATTAACAAATTTAACTCATTGTGGATCATGGATCTTTTGTAGCACCTACTTGAAACAACGGATCTATTGAAGCTGGTAATCAACGAGCACCGTAATGAATAATTAATCTTCACAATTATTATAATTTTTCAATTGAAAAATATTAAAAATTAATATATTCAAGTATTAATTTTCCAAATATAATAAATAATATTCTCGTATCGATTGTCGACGTACAGTGAATGGCTTAGTAATTACATGCAGTCTGCAAGTAACAGGGACCAGTCAGACAAAAAAGGATCCAAGTCATAGTCTTGATATTTGTTTTTAAATCCTGCTTTATTAAAATATATTACCATATATTGTTACATCATTAAGAATACAAATTTATGACATAAAAAAAATAAAAAGTTAAAAAAAAGTTGTGTAAACAAGACAAAAATTGCAAAAATAACAGAAAATCAGAATTTTTCAACAAACAAATAGTCTTATTCCGTTGAATAATTTGGAGCAGCAAGTGATCATGGAAAAACAAAGACCTGCTCTGATCAACACATCTTTTGCGGGGAACTTGGATCTCAGTCCTCGGCGCATAACTCGCCGTGTGCACTGTACTATACTTTACAAAAAACTAATCACGATCACGGATAACTGTGATCACAATCCTGTTTATTTGAATACATTCGTATTTTTGGGCGATATCTAAGAATATCTCTGGCTTAAATTCATTAGAAAAAATGTATTCCTATATAAAATATCCCACTCAAAAGTACCGTGTCGAGCAGAAAAGGCGCGAAGATATTAGCTACAAGTGAAATCTTTGATTAAAGACACACGACAAGATCGTCATCGCATAAAACCCATGTAAAGGTAGATATTATTAAAAAAAAACCATTTTAAACGCAACAATCTAATATATAAAAATGAATATCTGTTTGTTCGTATGTAATGCGCTACCATGTCGTTCATCAGATTGCAATAAAACTTCGTCCACTTACTGCTAAAAGCTATGCGAGTATTATAGGCATAGTTTAATATATAAAAAATAGTGTTTGTTTGTTCGTATTTAATGCGCTGCCATACCGTTCATTCGATTATAATTAAACTTTGTCAATTTATTGTTTTCAGCTTAATGTCGGTTTTTGTATTTGGTTCGAATACATAACCCACTTCTCATCCCTTGTCACAAGATGACGAAGATATTTTGCATTTCAAACCCATACAAAATTGCTATCTGCGTAAGACAATCTTCAATTCGAGGCAGAGTCAATTATAAATAAACACTGTTGATAGCATACAAGACCACGTCATTTTTTACATAAACAATAAACAAAAATCGATTAATTTGCTCCTGATTTAGAAGGAAATGATAATTGGACAAAGACTCATTCAACAAGCAGCAACGAACAGGAAGCAATTAAATAAATAAACACTGTTGATAACACACAATATTCGGTCATTGCTTTGCGTAAACAAATAACACACTTGAAATCGAAATCATTATTAGTCGATAAATTTGGGTTAACTATCTAAACAATCGTGCGATGTATGCGGGGAAGCTCTCCGTCTCTGTCTCCCAAACTGCGCTACGCTCTTTCTCTGTCTGTCTCCGAGCTCAATGTACAAGAGTGCTCTTTCGAATAAGTGGAGGGGGGGGGGGGATCCCAAGCCTTGGGATAGTACTCCTTTAGGGGTTAATTTTGATATGTGTATTGACATCTGATACACTTGGAACGACACAATCACGGCTTAAATTCTGACAATCAAGGCAAAGGCAAAGAAATGTCCCTCTCGATTATCAAAAAACTTTCGCAAGCATAAATTAGATAAAGATTATAACAAATTCCCGTGTAAAATATCTCATTCGAAAGTATTGTCTCGCGCGGAAAAAGCGCAGAGATGTTCGCTATAAGCTTTGATTAAATGACATAAGACGTGTTAATAAAACAAAGGCGTTGCGTATTTAGATTGATTCAATTTGTATTATTTACATCATGAATAGAATGAAATATTAAATGATCATTTTTTTCAAGCCGATTCTCTGTTTTAATAATCCTAAGTCAATACGATGTCTATTTACGTCCTCAGCTGAGGAAATAAATACCACTCTTTTTGCAGGGGCGAAAATAAAAGACGGAAGTACTAAGCGTCCCGTCTCACATCATGCTGAAGGACGATATTAAAGCATGAAAAAATAATACCGAAAATGGAAAAAATCGACCCTTTTTCCTCCGGCGACTGTACCGTGGAATATTTATCACGTCAGTTGTTCGAGAGACTCGGTGCACGGTAGACGTTCGAATATGCAAAACCGTTTGGGAGTACGTGCATGCGAAAAAATGTTGAGGATCGCTCATTAAAATGTCTTGAACTTTGATGCGAATTTAAATTTACGAAAAGTCGTTTGATATCACAGTGAAAATTGGACGTTTCAAAACAAATATGCTGAGTCGACCACATTTAAATATTTCGATTGAGAACATTGGTTCGTATGTCTGATTTTCTATTTATGGATAGATCCTCTATTGAAATTGCACATTATTTTCGGAATATTAATCCTTGGCACAATGTCTTAGTTTTATCTTTAATAGGGCTCAGATTTACATGGTTTATCTTTTATTTAAGTTGTTATGGCGGAAGTCGATATTTAATCCTTTGACAACAAGGCTAAGACTTCCGTACTTAAATATTTAACTTTATAAACATCGATACATCAATTTTAATTCCATACGGCGTTACCATATCTTACGAATAATATCGATCAAATTATACAATTAAATTTCCCATAATGTCGATAATAGTAATATTTATTGCATTTCATGCTGGTGACTTTATTGCTGCGTTTATGAGACTTAATATACTGATTGTAATTTTTCCACATGCCGGATGGATTTGTAAAAATAAATCTAATACAACGTCTTCAATCTTGAATTAATATGCTATGGATACAAGTTCGACATGGAAACATTGTAATTAATCCAAAGTGACTAGTTCAATCTATGACATTACACAAGAGATATGTCCCATCACTTGATAGTTTTCCAATTAGACATCTTAATACCTAAAGTAGTTCTAATTTAATCTAAATAGTTCAGAATTCGCAGATGTTAGTTCGATTGCTTTATATAATTAATTCAAAGTGACATATCTTTGAAACTTGATATTAATTAAGATTGTTCAAGCATTGAATTTTCTATTCAACCCGATATTAAAAAATATATAAATTTATTATTATTGGCATATTTTATACAAATTTGCACATTTTTTGCTTAATTTCATATAACAAAAGCATAATTTTATACCGATGTAATGAATATATTGTTTTTCAATGTAATCCTATTTTATTTGATCAATGTTATGGCAATCGTTTAAATATTTGCTTAAGCAAATCGCCACCAATTCTTTCGCTACTTTATCGTTATATACATATTAAAATTATTCGAAATTTATCCAAGATAACTAGGTCTTTTGATAGATGGAATCCACATTGAAAAATGATAACCTAAACTTTTTTAATATGTGTTTGTAATAATAATGTGGTTTGGCTTTGTGATGGTAGTCTTAATGTATGTTTCCATTGTATGGATAAGACCTTTGGAAGAGACTCAAGCTGCATTTTCGATCATAAAATGTTGGAAAAGCAGCTCTAAGTACTCTCGTAAGCACTTCTGTTGAATATCCTCTTGAAGAGGAGTCAAAATTCAAGGAACTCATCTTGCATCAACTTAAGACATTCATGAAAACTAGCTGCTTTATGTAAACTAACCTAAACTGTTCCTAGATGACTGTATTTAAGTTGTAAGAAGTTATTTCTTACAAATCACGATCAGATACGATAGTAAGGCATTATTACATACACGATGATAAATCGGCGTGGGCACTTTTCGCAAATATTGACGATATATTGCATCCTGCATTGAAAGAGTTATGCTGCTAATTAAATTAAATTTTTCTTCAAACGATCAGCTTTTTGGGATAATTTTAATAATTTACAATTGCACTGTTATATGCCAATCCCCAAGCACATATTTCTTCTTCATAAAATCAATAAGTGGTTGAACGTTCCTCATATTTGATTAAGCCACATATTATAATTCAGATGATTAGCGTATCGTTCCGACAATCTGTTTTCCATGAAATCGCTCTTATGCACACTGTATTCTATCCTCAATTTACAAATACTTGTGATTTCTATACAAATATGATAAATACGTCGTATATAAATTCAATAATAACACTGTCAATGATTGAATTTCCCATCGTGTTTAAACAGCGTATCATAAATTGTACAATTAATGTTTTAAGCATCAATCGGAGGAAGATGTACAGGCAATAAATCTGTATGGATTTGAAAAGAGCATGACATCTTTATTTAGAGCTCGACACCCACGATATTTCAGAGCTTTCCATCATACAAATGAGCTTTGCTAGATGAAATAGTTTTATTATACCGCGTCAAGTTCAACGTTCTGCATACTGTCATAATTTCGACGATGTCTGAATTTTCGCTAAAAAAACATGTTTTATTAAATGATATGCTCAGCGGAACATCAGGACGGGATTTTCCATGTGCAGTTGAGCTTTTCGTTAATATGAAAAAGCTGTAGCCCCGTGACTGATTAAAATATTTGACTACCTTATTTATATATGATTAGATAGCGACATATATGCAATTTGTTGCTGATGGATTATTTTTACATGGAAGACACACCATACATAATATTCGTCGATAAATATGACACGTTTTATGGCATATTGGTAATTGATGAAATATATTCATATTTTAAAACGACAAAAAATGATTGTTTACAGTGCACTTAGCATATTTAATGCAAACCCGCTTGTCAAACATAATTAGGGATGAAGTATGAGACATTAAACATTGTGAAGGGTCATCCAATTGTGGTCATAAAAAGTCGCAAGCTCAGCATTCATAGGAAGAACATTTGTGTGCAAATGTGACCCACGAATCCATTGTCGAATCCATCATTGCAAAAACAAAATTCTGTTTGAGAACAAAGAATCTCTCGCTTGTTACTAGCAAAATTATGACGATGTGAATGATCGATTTCTTTTCATAAAATTGTAGCTACCTTCTACCAAAACAAAATGGTTAATGTCGTCACATGTAAACATTATACAGTGCTGAAAACTAGGTATCGCATTTGGATGATCCTTTATTGCTAGCCCTAGTCCCAAATCACCAGCTGTCTAGTCTCTTATATTTGTTATATTCGTAAAGGCGTCGTCGTGAAATAAAACAACGCTATTGTGAAGCATCCCATGGTATTTGGATCTGATTGCTATCTTTTATATCGTCCGTCACACTTCACTATAGATTTTACTGACGTTGTTTTATCTCATGGGGTGCAATAAAATAAAACATCCATGTCCCAATAAATGTACTTTTGTCTTATCTCGACGCTCGATAATGCATATGATTTTGCCGTAGAAAAAATAACAATGCCATTTTTTTGGTACAGATTAAAAACGCTCTCATCGGATCGACTATTAATTAGGGTGGCTTTAAATTTGCAGAGCACAATTATCGACTTGTTTAAATCGGGGCCGAATTTAAAACTTTGGATGTTTCATTAAAATTTCAAGTCGAATACTTGACAACGAGATGAGTCTTTTCGGAGGATCATCACTTTTTTGTTTCGGTTTTTCTCGTTTATTTGCCCTCCTCGAAAAACCTTCTCCTTTTGCGAATGCAATTTAATTAAAACGTCTGTATTTAATTAATGTAGCTCAACGTCGTCGTTGTATTTCTTTAAATTTATAATTTAAACGACTATTTTTTAAAATATCAAATTATAATCAAATGTATACGAATATTTGATGATAAAAAAAATACATCCATCGTAAATTTCACTTAAATTCCATTCCCTGCTGGAGTATTAACAATTTACACCCTTCACTGCAAATCGGGATAAATCACCCCCAAAATTTTAAGGCTTATTCCATAGTTCTTTTTTTAAATGTGTTTTTATCTAATGCATATATGTAGCATGTGTATGACCAGGATGTTCGCATTTACAACAAAACAACCAGATCGTCATATCAATATTTTTACTAGGAATATCCGATTATTTTATCTTCTCTTCTCATTCATATCTACGTAATCCCCCCATTCCTAGTCCTCATATTATTTGACTAATCCTATTTGAGCCACCGGTTTAATTCCTGGTGTATATCCTGTCTTCCTTTATCATCATAATATAAACCGAAATATCGCGTCATATAATATTATACATATAGACGCTCATTTTTCATTGATCGAACCGGAAAATTTACTTGGCGAAATTTTTTGTTGATGAAATTACATGTAGGGGTAGTGATATTTTGGTGATGACGTTGGAAGGGTGAGATGTGTAAATTTACCCTCCGTTGAGCGCAAAAAAATGTATTTCGATAATGGCTGCTACAGGCCTTTATCTGAAAGGTGATAAATATTAAAATCGTGATTATAATAACGGTATAAAATACTGTTTCGCAACAAATAGATTTTTTGGATGAGTGGAGATCAATGAATGATTAATTAGTATTTATTTTTCCGATGTATCTTCTAAGTTTATAATCTGGATTTGAACCCTGACTCTTAAATAAAGCTTTCAAAAATTAGCCCACTATTAGAATAATTATAGTACAGATGCCAAAATTTTGCACCCATTTCTACAAAACCAATTTTTATTTACTTATATCATTATACTTATACCATATGATATTTTCAGTCTTTCAGTCATTTTACATATTCCTGATAAGGATCATGATCGCATAGAAGAATGGGATTTAATATTGTAGTTTTCTTACATATCTGTTATGGCTAGAATATAATATGCCAAATCGATAGAGTTTAATCTGCAAATCAATCATTATACAGTTTTTCAAAATTTAAAAATATGCAAAATCACTTTTAAAAGATCGATTGGAAAGTTGTTTTCCAAAATTCTTTGTTCCAAAAATTGAATAACAACGGATCGTTATGCTGATATTCTCATCTGTTAAATCGCATGCTCGAATGGCACATTAGCCATTATTTTATTATTTATGCATATCTATGCAAAATTAATAATTTAATTCCAAACAATTCAAAATTGCTCTTTTATCTCTCCAAAAGAAAACAAGACGCCCACATGACGTCAATTATGATATGATTTACTTGTAGAATTTCGATTTGACTCGAATCCAAATCGAATCAAAGCTTATCCATTAATAAATCCCAGGTAATTTACATCATTTCGGGCAAAAATCACATATTCAATTTTCTGAGGCGAAATTTCTGATCGGCGCCGTCGTAAAATATTCATTTTTGCGCTTTTTGTATGTTTATTTTCTTGCTTGACTTTAAACCTTGGGGGGCTTTAATTCGTCGAATACTTCGCTCAGGAAAGACTTAATCAACATCAAAATGTCACCGTGTATTAAAAAGCTCCTTCGGCTTATAAATATTTAATGCGTCGCCATATACATTTTACATTATAATTGCTTGTCGAATTTGCATGCTAGTCAATATAACATCGTTGGATTTTCAATGAATTATTAATATTCGCAAATAAATACTAATATTTTTCGTCGTATTTAATACTACATTAGATGAACTGATTTCGTTGTAGCCTCGGAAAACAAGTTCGTATTTATATCAAGGGCTGTAAAAGCTAATCGATACTTGCCCGATTACATGAAACTTATAATTAAGCCGGCGACAAGAAAAAATAAGATTGAATCCCTTGACTTATCCCCGATTAAGTGAAACGACACGCCCTTTTAAGAGCAGGTAGTTTCCATCATTAATAAATATTACATAAATAGTTTCATCAATTTATTAGAGGATTAGACGGTTGAGCGTTGGAATTACTCCATGGAAACGCTACTCATGTATTTATCATTTCCCTTGAAATTCAAGTGATTTATATAAAATAATTAGGGTTTTAGATTATTTTGGCAAACGAAGATAGCTCAGTAATTTGAGTAGATGGATGATGGTGGCTGGGAACGCATTACGCCCTTTAATATATGCGAACCATGTAAATTGAAATATATATTATTAAATTGGAATCAAATCATCTAATGTCACGAAATAATTATTATTTATTTGGGTATTATTGCAAATTTGTGAGTTATTAGCACTTTGGATAGCTTAAAATATTACCTTTAATATTTAGTATTCGAAGTGTATCCTTGGGAACATTCACAATTGTTCACCTATTTTTGTCTATTAATGTTTTGCGAAAACAAAAGGACAGGGCTACCGTGCAAGCCTGCCAGTTTACTTCTGAAGGAGTAGATTATGCAAAGGAGTGGTGATACTCGGCTAATAACGCCACTCCAGAACAGTCAAAGGGGAATAACAAAATTGGTCAATGATAAGAATGACGAGAGTATCTTAATTATCAAAACAAACGCCTGCTCTCTAGACAACACAAATGAAAATCGTCTTATCTTTGTTGGAAGGGCTTAATAGCTTATCTGACGATAGCGATTTAAGTTAATTATACCTACTTTTTGATCAGTTAAATTATTCTTTAGAATATGATTTTTTGTGGAATATTAAGTATGGACATTTACGAGTTTCTATAAAAAATATATTTATATATATTGAAAATGTTTAGATCTTTACGGCACGACTTTGCCATCGATGCACAAGTGTATAAGACGCAAGATACTCGTCTCTGTCTCACGATTACAAAGTATTCAATTAAAATCTTACTATTGACACATAATGTGTTGTAATATATCATGTATGATACAATATAGACAACATAAATAATATATCAATACATTTTTATATAATAAAAAAAATATGTAAAAGCTTGAGGTCCAATTCTGAGAGTCATGGACATGTACGGCGAAGCGTCAATTACCAGCTGCTTCGCTCGAACCCGTCGTCTATTTTGGGCAGGTCATTTAACACATAGAGTCCCTCGTGCTATATCGGATTCGGGACCGAGTGGTAGTAGACCCATCGGAAGACCTCGAATACACTGGGATAGATAGATAGACATAGAAGCCACACGTCTGGGCTTAAGTAATTAAAACTATGCAAAAAGAGGATGGATGATTTCATTTATAACGAGCACAATGGCATTGAAATCACGGTTATTGCGAGCAATCCTACGAGCAATGTTCGGAAAAGGGGATCTTCGATTAAGATGTTTCACTCTAAACTTCAGAATCTGGGTTGTAATGAGTGCAGAATTCAAGAATTCAAGCCAATAAGCGCTTTTTTGTTTGTCAATATTGAGTTTGAGTATTATTTATTTATTAACTTCTTTTTTGAACTGAAAAGATGGATCTTCAAATGGATAAGGCTGCTCATTCTAGAAAAGCGAGTGAGCTTATAGCGATACTCCATGCGAAGATAGAACGATCTGGACTTCTTGTAACGCATCAAGTATTTCTCAGAAAAATCAATACATTTATTTAATATTACAAGCGTTTCTCCAGGGCCGTAACAAGAGGGTGGCAAAGCAGACGCCTGCCACGGGCGATCTCGATAAGTCTTTTTTTGGACAACATTTTGTAATAAGAATTCGTAATCGTTCTGTAGATATGTTTGAGAAAGGCGTTCATTCTTCATGTCAGCGGTCTGAAAAGCGGACCGGTTGGATGCACAAACCTTGTTGTGGCCACTCCGTCCTCTTTTAGGGTTTTTTGCCGTGCATTTTATTGAGCAAGTTGGCTTGCTCCTGAATAGCGGGACTAATAAACAGCTTGGGTCAATGGAGGGCCCTCATGTTCTTTTGTCTCAGAACATTTTGCGCACAGCTTTCCTATATTCAAATTTTCAGGTCAATATGTGACGTACAGCATTTTTTGAAAACTATTTATGGCTGCCAAACAAATACCAAATGGCGACCTAATGAGGCGACCTCAAAAGCGCCATTTTATAAAGTCATATGGGCGAATCGTTGAGTGAGCGTTCACAAATAAAAACAATAAGGTTATGCCAATATCAATGTTGAATGTTCAAGGAACTGAATATTTGAATAAAGAGGATATGGATGTAAATCATTTCTTTGAATGTATATTGACTATTATAGTTGTAACATACTGAAGGATTGAACGTGGAGAAAAGACATTGTTACCTGCCACCCTATTATCAAAATGGGATGGAATATATTTTAAATAAACCACATTTTAATATAATTGACATAGTTTGATTGATTTAAATTCAGTTTGGTTGGATTCGAATAGAGATTGAATGATTAAATGGAACTTAAATGAAGTCCCGACCTAAGGAAATCGAGCGAGACTCGAACAAAAAATGAAATAAACTAATGCAAATTTGATGTGTGAAGCCCGAGAAAGAAGAAAGCATAGCAATAGTATAGTCGGAGACGGATGCAATTACGAAGAGTGATATCTTAAGAGAGGATGGAATCCTTACAAACGCTGCGAATTCCTATTCGGTCGACTTAGTACAACGGCGAAAAAAACATCACGAGGAATAAACGACGTGGAAATGTAAGCGTCGACCGGAGAGAATTTGTTTTTTCTACATAAAATATAGATGTGGATATTCAAATTTAAATACGTACAGATGCCAATTCTTATAGCAGAACAATGTAAAACTGCGTGTCGTATGATCTTCGTGACATTTAACCCGGTTATTGTGTACTATATAATAGAACGTTTGAACTTACACGCCTATTTAGAAATATAATTAGAATAGTATTTATAATTTTGAATGTAAACTATAATGAGTGAATGAATGTACTACTTAGATACATCTCTTTCGCAATCAGTTTACATCGGAAAACGTATTTTTTATTATTTTTTTAACATTATTTATAAAAAAATTCAACACCAAAAATCGATAAAGTTTGCGTCTTCTCACTTTACAAATTTAAAAAAATCGATTTTTATTTTATTTTAAATTTTGAAAGTATATATCTTCAAAAATGTTATATCGAAATTTCATAAAGATCGGATGAGTTTAACTATATTTTTGAGCGACCGTTAGGTGACTACTTGAAAGCACCCAGCTGCATACGTATTGATCAGACTCATAGTGCAAATACAAGAAAGTGGTGAAAAACAATCAGATAGAAACTTTTAAACATTCTCCTGCTCTAGCTGAGGATGTTCACGAGGTTTTTAAACCGATTTATGAAGATCTTCGGATGAAATACCCAAAATAACAACGAGTGTTTCAACAGCTGTGTCTGGGCAATTTTTCTGCAACCAAAACTTTAAACGCGTTTATCTCAAAACAAGGTTTTTCGGTGGCTTGTTGATGAAATTTCGGAAACTATCCGGCCGATTGTCATGAAATTTGAATGACATATTCTTCATACTTATGGCTATAGCGCATATCATTAGATTTTTGAAATTTTGATTTTAAGTAATTTTTTTTTACAAAAAAACTGCAAAAAAAACGCGTTTTTTTTACTTTTTCGAAAAACGTGCTTCATTTTGTTATTTTCGCGAATATCAAAAATATGATGATATGCGCTATAGTCACTGATATATTGAATCTAAAACTGTATTATTTTTTTGTTTCAAATGACCCATCTCGGAGATACCATCAACAAGCCACGAGCATAACATTTCTACACGGGTTTTTCGATGCTACTGTTTTATTATAATAATTGTTCAAAAATATAAAAATAATTTTTTTTCATGTACTTAAAAGATGTGTTTATTACATAAAATTCATTTTATCCCATAATTTTTAGCGAAAATCCTCGAAAAAAAATCCCGAAAATAGCCTATTTTTGAGGCGCCTAAAGTGAGAAGACGCCTTAATGTATGCTATTTTTATACGATTAGGGGATGTGGATAAAAGAAGAAATAAAAAAAATGGTTATGAACAGGCTCCAAAAATGTTATAATATTAAAATTTAAAAAAAAATCCTAATTGTGGACCATGGATAGCTATTCTACAATGATAATTCCTCGATTTTTTGACGAGGATCTGATTCCAGCATCTACTTCAGGTTATCATCATTTAATTTTTGGGATCGTCCTTTCCGATAGATGTCTTTGAGTTCCCTATTTCCATTTTTAAACTGTTTGAACCATCGATGAAACTTAATTCTTAAGAAATTCTATATCATCCACCCTTACTCACCTAATATTGCACTCTTTAATTACTATTTTCATAGATACTTAAAACACTTGATACGAAATAAAAATGATGATAATATCATATTAACACATTAACTACGGGAACTATATTTTAATGTATTATGGGTGTCTTTTATGGCTTGTGAAAATTTATTGAAACTATTTATAAAAAATTGATCATATTTTCAATATTTTTCCAGTATAATTCTTATCCTTCTGGTTGAGTCATCATAGCGCAGCCACTAACAGTCCACTACAGAACTATGGGCCTCTTCAATATCCATTCATAGGAAGGGGGTTACATCCATTTCGTCTGTATCATACATTCACCTCCTCATTCGCTCGATATTGAAGGTAGCATTACCACCGAGTTTTATTTTGAACGCTCACCCAACGGGTATCCTGAGTGAACGTATTGACGAACACTTTCGCGAACGTCTCGATAAGGAGTTTGGGGAGTTTGTAAAGACTGCGTAGTTTTCATAGGGAGGTGGTGGAAAACTACTCTAGACGACCTTTTTGACTCTACTGGAAAGGGCTTTCTGGAGTACAAGGAGTCCAGTCCCCCCTTTCCTCGCTAGGGCGTTGCCGGGGTAGGGTGAAGACATACGGGACGCTTAAGTGCATCTCGGATTCGCTCCTACACCAACTGAGGGTGTCTCCCCGTCACCGTACAACTTACCCGAGCGAATTCGAAACTGAGTGGTTTCGCCATTTTTTCAGGTTGCCCCTCTCAGTTCGGCGATTACAAAACGATATAGAAGTCAACGGAAGACAATGTTGTTTTTCGTTGCAACGTAAAGGTCATCAAATGCATCTCCTCGAGGCCGTCTTCTTGGTGTTCTTCTTGTTCCTGCTCCGTTCCTAGAGCCTCTCGGATCCGAACCGGTGAGGTTCCTCGAGTTCCATACTGCTAAGTAGGGAAGATCATGCAAGAGACAACGAGCGACATGCAAGTTAAGATTCGTATAAAAAGCAATGAATAGTATATAAACTGGGTATCAGCTTGCTGTTAGAAGAGTATTTAAGTATCTACTCTGTAAAAAGGTACTAGTCAAGTGGCCAATAGTTAAAATACATAAAATCGTATAAGTATAATAGTTAGGAGTAGTCAAATGTGGTTAGGCCGCAAAAGTATTAGTCAAATTGTATTAGCAAGGGGTAGTTATGTCGCATCACAGTATTCGAACTTTGACGTTTAGTGTCTACCGGGCACAATCAAATAATATTTAATCGGTCAGACTGGGAGTAACTGGAAACAAATATATAGACATCTGGTTGAGTAAACTCGCATATATGGCGAACATATTTAGTCTACCTTTCTTAACCTTTCTCTTAGGGGGTTTTACACAAATATTTTTATACTGAGAAATAAGGTCGATACATTTTTAAAAAAAGCTGATTCAAGAGGAGGATTTAGAAATGTTTCCATTTTTCCAAGAATTTTTCATTGCTGCTGACGTCGACAGACAGTCGATAGTTTAAATATAATAAGTCAACATTTGAAAGTATTGGTACTAAAATGTAATCACCATCACCCCGAAAATACAGATCCTTGTAAAGGAAATCTTTGGTTTAATAATCTCTTCATGGAGGACGTTATTTCATGTACTTTTACGAGTAGAGAAAAAGAACAATTAATAGAGTTGTCTTCGGATGTCACTCTGATATCCAAATACAAAACATTAATATTGCCTCAGTTTTGGATACCAGTGGAAGATGAATATCCATATTTAGTCATTTTCAACAACTTATTCATACAAAAAAACACTTTCTTCCATGTCCTCAATAAAATCTAAACAATCGCATTGCAGCCCAGAGTATCCGATACATAAATAACCATTTTTATTTCAGTATTAGTGGTTCGCAAAAATGTTTCCTTTTTTCAACCGGTTCGCAGGTAAAAGAGTTGGCGATTATTGGCTTATAAGATGTTTTTAAATATTTTTAAAAATTAAAAAAATACCTGACCATATGTGACATATATTTTGTATAAAATATGTATTTATAAGTGTTAGATGTAAATTAAAACAATATGAGAATTACATTATGACAGATTTACGCGAAGTGTCCCTGCAGTTGATGTGTTGATAAAATGGAATTTAAAAAACTGCCCAATCGGAGGCGAAAAAAATATGGAAAACCATTACAAAGAAAATATATTCATGGTTGGAGTTTTTATTTTTAATATATGATTAAAATAATTGATTACTTTCAACCCCATCGGATATTATATTACGAATTTTGCTCTATTTAACTTGGCATAAGAATAAACACAAAAATATTACATTGTGCAAAATTTCCGTTCAATTGATCAAGATGAGATTTTGGTCGCCACTGCTTTACGCGCGTTGTTTATTCATCTGTAAATTGTATTTACATAGAATTTTAAACACAAATAAGTCAAATATTTAATTACCTTGTAATGCATTACATTGGCGGGCTTTTTACGTCACGAATTGACGTATCGGCAACATGTCGGGCTTTTCTCATCCATCACAAGTCATCAAATACACGTCTCGTTTACGTCATAAATTTTGAAATAAACTTTTATCAATCCATCCATACATATTTACAAATCCGGCTGTAAGCGTCTAATGAAACTGGGAAAAAATTCGAAACAGTGTCGGCTTTTATTGACTGCCATCAACCAAGACGATCTGCTTATATGATAATACAACACAAATTATTTAGCATTGTCTGAAGAGCAGCTATTTTGCTCGGTCGTTGAAAATCGCAAATATTCAGAATTCAGCCATGAAGTCAACGAAAGATTCCATGAATGCCGCCGATCGGAGCGTACAAAAATACACGAGCTTCGAGAACTATTCAGCGCTGAACGCTGAATTTAAAGCCAATCGCTGAAAATCGGATGTTTGATTTATCGATCTCGTTTATGGCCACCTTATGTGTCATTACGACCGTGTAAAATTGAGTTAAATTAACGATTTCAAACGGCCATCATTGGCGACTTTATGAATCGTAAAACAGCGGCTTCTTGCATTTTGACGACCATCTGGAAGCACATGAACTGCTCCGTCATATTTGCACGAAATGATACGAGCATATCGTAAAACGCATTAGTCGTTGGGCGTTAAAAATAGCAATTGTGAAAGCTTCTTTGCGGACGCCCAAAACAGATTAATTCAGCTGTGAGGTATTTTTCATTGGGGAATTCTCAGGAAAGCAAAAGGGGCTTCCGGGTACTGTATTTATATTATGAATGTTTCAATGACAACTTGTATTTCTGGCTAAGAAAACATGGAATTACCAAAAAACCATTATGGTAATTAAACCAACCAAAATAAGCAGAAGAAACTGACTTATATCTGCTCGATAAAGTCAGTTTCCAAGATCAATTAAATTCAATATTTTGTGATTTTTTTTGGAAAAACATACTTAATTATTACAGGTAAATGGATTTTATTTATATATAAATATAAATAAAAGCATAATATAAATAAAGCTATAATTATATACAGGGACGTACTATTCCGTAGCTCGCACGGTCCCCGGACCTGACACCAGTGGATTTCTTTGCCTAGAATCGTGCCCTATCTGTGGCTCGCGCGGTTTGCTGTATGAACGGATGAAATGAACTTTCTAAATTACTTAACAAAAAAACTAATAATTTCCGAATAATTTTATAAACATTCGAATTATCGAATATTCAATTGGGATCCATAGTAATGTTACAATCATAGTGTTTGCTTTCTTAAGAACATGCCCAAAATATTTGGATGGTTTGTTGATTTTTTCCATTATAAGTTTCTTCATAACAGGCAAGTGTTTGCTGAGTGAAGCGGCAAAGCTTTGAAGATATAACGGTATTTGAGTTAATATTTTTAAATTTCTAAATTGCATTATTGATTCGAATGAAAGAAAGACATTCATCGTTGCATCAGTGATTTGAATGAAAGCCGTAGACATTATTTTGGCGCCTTTTATGCCTACTAACTATGTTAGCCTCATCTTTTAATTCATTTCACATAAGCGTGCTAAGTAATACATTTCCAAGTTTACTGCATATTAATGAAGATAACTGCATATTAATAAAGATAACTGCATATAAATGCAAATGTGACATATAACACATTAATATTCAAGCGTAAGTGCGAACGCTTATAAATTAAGAATTTATATTATGTTTGTACACATGAAAGCTCAAATATTCATTTGCCACTAAGATAAAGATAGAAATTTGATATCGTCTCTATTCTGGCAAGTGGAAGAGTAGAATCAAAGATGCATTCATGCATAAAGCCTTTCAGATGTGTCGTCATCCCCTGGCCAAAATATATATTCCATCCACCCTTGCAGTAATCAGCATATATATTTTTAAAATATGATATTTTTCATTTTAACGTCGCCTATTTGGCATATAGAATAGAATTTATTCTGTATTATTGTTCATCAATTGAAATATTTTCAAATGGCATGCTTGGGTATTGTCTATACATTTTTTCCATGTTTCTGATATTAGGAAAAACATATTTGTATGTAATCATTTTTGGATAGTTGTGCTTTCTTGCGAAAACGTATGAAAATCTGAGGATTTCCACAAGTTTATTTCCTTGGCATTTCGATAGAATTGCATATCGATAAAAAAGTCAACTCTATTTTTCGCATAAAAAGGCATCCTTTTTCTGAAACGATGTATAATATATTTAGGAAACATCCTTTTTCCCTATATGAATATTCTTCAATCTCTTCACATTTAAATTCAAGAATCGTGATTTCATCCTCGCTTTAGCATTGTTTAATTTCGTTGTCTTTCGTTGGCATATTGATAGTTGTTTCGACACATTAGAAAGAAGATTTTCGTAGAATAAAAACTCAGTTTATTATGTTTAATTATAAAATTAGCCAAGCCATCAAATTGACGAATATCTACAAATATATAGGGAAGCAGCGACGTTATTTGTGTAATTATTCCTATAAATATTGCAATGTTTTGAAAGTTGCAATACTTCAATCGAGTTTTCGCGCTATAACTTAAGTCACGTCAAATCCCTAGCCATCTTGTATCGAAACTAGATGATGTTTATTTAACAATAATTAACGTAAACTACTTGTAGATAAAAAAGCAGCTTTGTAGATTTTAATTTAAAGTCGGTGTGTACAATTATTTAGGTTGCGAAAAGTTTTGTTAATGTCCGCAATGTTGAAAGTATAAGTGTGCCTAGTGTTAAAAAGTCTAAATATTTTGTCAGTTGTGTTTTTGTGAGAACACTTATTTTTTTTGAAACCGTCCAACGTATTGTGTACATTCTATGAATAACTGCATTAAATGTATAATATGGTCATGATTCCCATTCCTTCATTGTAATACAATGATGATACATAAAAGAGTCCTTGCCATAAACGTTCGTATGTATTATTCAATGCAATAAGAGATTCAGAATATTATTCTCCATTATGAAATATTTTGCCTATAAATGAACCCAATTTACATAATGAAATTTCATTACAAAAACAATATTGCACTTTTATGATCTGAAAGTTGAAGATATATAGCGTTTTTTCAAGGTTTACTGCATGAGCATAAAATTTCGCACTATATGAAATGGATGATAGTAAAATCATGCTAAAAGTATTTATTAAAAACATGTTTTCAAATTGGATATCACCCAAAAGGTGTAAAAGGTTAAAGTATGCAGCAAGATCGTATGGAATTTGTTGTTGTTAATATGAATTTGATATAAAAAATCTATATTATGGATTATGGAAAGCATCCAAAAGAATGTGGAATCGCCAATGTGCAGATACACAAGGTAGTAAATTTCATAACAATAAAACATAAATAACGTTCAAGGAGCACTGTGCAAGCGAAGATATTAGCATTGTCGACGTAAAACAAGAGGACGTAAATTAATATATTTATCTAAGACCGAGGTGGTTGACGTGTCTGGAAGTATAGTATACTGACGATTTGTCTTCTGCTCAGACTCGACAAGAAAATTTATGAGTATTGTATTTTAACAGTGTTTATATGCTATTGAAAAATTTATGCTGAAGTATGGCGATCTTTCACCAGACACGATAGTAAATTTATTTTTGAATAAATGCGCTTTGGCCGTCAGGCTCGATTTTGAATTTCAAGCAGCGTGCAACATCAAAATAATTTAAAGCATCAACATTGGATGCCTGTTGGAAATGATGGAGATGGAGAGATGATAAAGCTTGCATTCAAAATTTGATTTAAAATTGTACATTCATTGTCTTTCCTTTTGTTAATTTAACTTATCATTTTATTTTTATTTTATCATCTAACACATCACTTAATAAATTTGTGGGATGACATATACGAGACATATCCTGAAAGTAAGTGTACTATTTTTTAAAATATTTTAACATATTGTTGATACACTTATTAACTATTTTTCAACATAATCGCCATCCCGTTCAATGCATCTAATGAGCCGTGGCACAGGCTTCTCTATGCCCTCCTCGAAGAACTCTCCTGTCAACTCCTTCCCCCACTTCAGAACCTCTTTCAGCACCTGCTCGTCGGTTGAAAATTTAATTCCACCAGTGTGTTCTTTCAAGAAGGGAAAAAGATGATAATCTGTTCAAAATATCCCAACCAAATAAATCCAAGAGCGCCTGGGTGGCTAAGACTGTGCAAGAACGGTCATTGTCGTGTAACAAGCACACTCCTCCTTTTGTTTTGAACGCTTCTTTTGAGTTTTTTTTAGAGTCACACAATATCGTTGTGCGTTGATGGTCTCTCCCTGAAGCAGAAATAGGACCAAAATGATGCCTTTTTGTACCCAAAACACTGAGGTCATGATTTTTTTGCCCGTGTAAGAAACTCGCATGCGCTATTGACCCGCTCGCATTTGGTGGGATTTTTTATCGACATCTTTCACGCAACTGGACACTACAACGTGAATTTACGTACTGCCGTATTCCTGCTATGCTCACTTTGTCAGGAGATCCCCCTCTACCACTCAGTATCGCCAACCCTTAAAAAACAAAAAAACCACAACCCGTTATTATCACAGTACACTTACTTTCAGGATATGCCATTTAGTTAGTGCTATTATTGACAAATCCATATAGTTTTTAAGAAGTAGCAACCTTCTAATTATACATTCCAAAAGTCACAATGGTTTTAGTGACGCTACTTTTGTAATTTTCAAAACAACGGAAAAAAATTAAATGTGTGTGTTGATAAAGCATTGCTTTTTAATGAGGGAAAAAAACCGTTTAAGCAAAGCAATGGCAAAGTTTAAAAAATACACAAAATAGCTTTGGCCGATCGTAAATTGAAGTTGCATGAGATATCTGATACATTAAAGCTATTAGAAGGCATTCTATTCACCATTTTGCATCAACATTTGTCCATGAGAAAGCTGTGTTCGAAGTGGGTACCGCGTTTGCTCACAGTCGATCAAAAACAACAACGCGTCCACAATTCAGAGCGCTGTTTGGAGCTGTTTCAGCGCAATAAAATATTTTTTTCATGCAGTATGGGACAATGGATGACACTTGGATCCATCACTACATTCCATAGAATCACGGTATTTTATTCATCGATTACCTTGACAAAAGGAAGAATTATCAATAGCGAATATTTATGGAGTTATTGGTGCGCTTGGTGGAAGAAAATCCTACAAACTTATTGAGTTGTGTGTTATTTTTACAGAACGCAAATAATTGATTGCTGAACTATTTTTTTCTAAATATCTCTACCTGGAACCATAATTCTAGATCTCAAGTACGCTTTCCTTGCAATTCTATATGCATGTGGTGCTTATCAACCAGCTAATTTGGCTATCTCATATTTATGGAATTCGAAATGAGGAACTGGATTTTATAAGCAAGAACAACGCAGGAAAACCAACATCTAAAAACCTTTAGATATATGGATCAAAATGAATTCGGATAGTCAAAATACCTATAATTCCAACATGAATCTGACTATTGATGAATAGCTTCCCTACAAAAGTGAGATGTAAATTTATACAATACATACCAGGTAAGCATGATAAATTTGGCAACAAGCTTTGGTTAGTATCGGATACTAAAAAAAATAATACCTGAGATAGTTGCGCATTATAATAAAACCAAATTTGGTGTCGATGTCACCGAACAAATGACGAGAAGGCAAAGCGTCACACCCAAATTCTAAAGATGGTCTGTGCAGGTTTTTTTTTTAATATTCTTAATTTAATATGGATCAATGCATGGATCTTTTATAAAACAAGTAGGCAATTTTTATTATGATTAGCAGAAGAGCTTGCCGAAAACGAATCCAAGAAGAAAAATATATACCAGATACGATTTTGCAAAGATATCTTGTAATATTGTATGATTTGTATGAAATACAAAAATTATTTGCATTTAAGAAAATGAAATTAAGATGATGATTTATTTTTAAATGAAGTAAACGCTGCCAAAAACGATCTTCTGTGTTGTGTTATATTTATGCCCTGTTTATGAAAATATATAAATTAAAATATGTATCTGATTTTTGAAAGTCAAGTTGTGCATAATTTAAAAAAAAAGTATGTGGATGGTTATTTGTGAAATGCTGGTACGATTAATGTTAATGAATTGCATACACGTAATAAACAACCAGATAATGGCTTTTATTGATAATAAATTTAAAATGTTAACGTCCATTTAATTCAAAGGTGGGAGTTTTTAAATGGCCGATAAACTGAAGGGCCTTAGAATAAAGGCCATAATTTACGCTGATCCATATCAAAATACCGGGAAGATCGCATTGAAGATGGGATCCAATCAATCATTCTTGACTAGGCATTTGCATCGCACAGGGATGGTCCCAAGCTTCGGATAACTTGTCGGCCGCTAATGTAATGGACCATGTTTCCACCTGTGTTGCTTTGACTGCAAGACAAAAATACGAGTCCTTTTAACATCGATTAGTGACAGGGGATGAAAAATGGATGGTTTACAACAACGTGACAAGAAAAAACATTGGGCCATACCCAGGCGAGCTCCATTAACCGCAGCCGAAATCTATCAAAGGAAGGCAATTCTTTGTGTTTGGTGGTGAATATAAAGCGCATTGTCTGTTGGGTGCTTCTGGAATGCAACCAAACAATTACAGTCGAAAAATATTGTGAACTATTTATGAAATTAAACACTGCCCTTGAAAAGGACAGACCTGAATCGGTGTGAATTGTAAAGAGGCTGTCTTTCAGTATGACAACACGCAACCGCAAACAAGAATTATGATCCACCACAAGTCAAAACAACTAAATGGGGTTCTTATTAAGCAGCCGCCATATTCTCAAGTTCTTGTTTCTTCAGCCTATCCCCTTATTTAGATCATTAAAAAAAATCCTAAATGGCAAAAAAAGTATTCAATAACCCAGGTAAAAAATCCCTCGATTCAGTATTCGTATCACTATCGAGATTTTTACCATTTAATACCATAAATAAGCTCATCGAAAAACAGGATACCGCATTAACAACAAATATTATTGATTATATGAATACAACCAATTAATCATGATGATATAATACACAATTTCAATTAAAAAAATATCAATCTAATATTTATGCCATCGAGTTGTAAAGTAAGCTGGACAATTAGAAAGATGGGGACTAACTGACTTGTACCCTGCTTATGTTGGGGGAGCTTTTGGGATCTCAGGTGTAAAAAAATATATTAAATAGGGCTTGTAGAACACTATTTAATCACAGAGTACCGGAAGAAGCAAATAGAAATGTGTAAGGTATAAATAAAAACGAATTTTGACTATCAGATTCAGAGCTATAATTAAGCAGGTGCAATAGTTGCATAGACAAAGGGAAGTCTTAGACGAAACCAATAAAAACATATTGAATAACATTAATATAAACCAGGGTACGTCGTTTGTGCTTCAATGAGAACGCATTTTATAGTTAACAAATGAGTTGAAAAATAAATTGCGTGCTAAAAAATTGATTTCTTCTTTTCCAAGAAAAGCAGAGAGACTAGTGATAAATAATGATATAATCGATCAATATTTATGAACAATTATTGTAGCGTATTTAGTTTGACCTGAACAGGTATTTTGCTTTGTCTTGGTCATTTGCTGTTTAAAACTATTGATAAAAGTCCCCACACAGAGAACATCTTTTATAGCATCTGAAAAATAGCATCAAAGTTAAGAGACGTTTCTAACTTGTTGGTTCAAAAAAAATCGTGTATCGGAAAGAACCAACGTATAAGAATACGTTCAGTATATTTCAAGATGATATAAATGTAATTCGCAAATTTATACCCCGAGAAGGAGAAGCTGTGCTTCGCAAAGCTGATGAGAGGAGAGACTTTAAATGCGTTTTTCTCGAAACCACTTTTTCCAAGCTCTTGGAAGTGCTCCCACACGCCCTAGATGAGCATTCTTTATGAAATTTGGCAGGCATGTGTATAATAAACGTCTTCATCGTATAGACTACAATCATCTAAAACTTTTTTTAAAAGTGTTCATTTAATGAATAAAAAACTACAAAAAATGTTGGTAAAAACACAAACTTTTCTTCTATCGCTCACTATTTTTTTATTTTCCTATAGTTCTTCTAAATTATAGCCTAGGCTATACACAATATTATACAAAATAAAAAATTATATAACAAAAATGTGCATTGCAGTAATACATACCAAATGTGAACATTTTGATAAAAGTGCCATATATATAGCTTTTTTTTTCTATTTAAATAATTATTTTATATGATAATAATAAGGAGGATATGTTTAACGATATGCATATTTTAAAATTTTTATTTGCGTACAGATTAATTTTTTACACGAAGTATTAAGCGTTTCCAAACTTTTTGTCGGTAGCGTACAAATGTATGAGATCGAGTCCTATTTAAATAATCCTATCCTAATTTTACCACATGTGGAGATCGTCTACATCCGATAGCGGATATGATATCTCAAGACTAAGACGTTGTATATGGAATGTAAACACCCGCAATATGGATTAAATTCGCGCTATAATTTATGCACGAGTTATATCGAGGGGCGAATTAATATCATGAGCCGGTGACAAAAATAATGGAAGATGGGGATGCTGTTCCGTAAAGGGCAAACCATGTCGTGGGGGGGTTTATAAGCATGCGAGTTAAAAATAAACAAGGTTTGCGGCGAAAGGCTCCGCTTTCTGTTAATTCAATGGGAAAATCAAAAACATTCGTCCTTTGTCGAGGCGTGAAGATACCCGTTTTGCTCCAGGTCGGTGATTATGCGTTCATTATGAAGACATAATCAAATTACACGACAGACCTCAATCATACTCCATCTATGAGGACACATAGACAAACAGCCATGGCTGAAACTTAAAGGAAACCCCCAAGCCCACATTAAAAAATATATTGTTACTTATCAAATTATTACTTGAGATTCAATTCCTATTCATTTGGGCGGGTTTTTCCCCCCCGAGAAAAAGACTTTCGACTTGTAAACATGACTTATTTACACAAGTACTGAAATTATCTGCTTGTACGCACATATGTGTTTTACATAATTGATGTTTGCTCCGCAGTCGTTTGATGTTTTATTTGCTTAAATAAATTGTTTTCATATGAAAGCTCGGGACACATCCCCATTTAGAACACGCTCACGGAAATATGTCAATTAAAATGAGTTTCATAATTGAAGGAAGCCAAAATACATCCATAAAATGGCCGCTCAATTTATTCCCGGCGAGCTGGACACGGGGTGCTTTTATCGAATGATGTATAATCAGTCTACTGAAGATATGGGATTTTATTGATTTGCCGCTCATTTGCAAAACACTTCAAATTTCAATTGGATCGTTGTAACAAGGGGACTAAATTCACTTACAACACATTCCTTATTGAAATGAAACGATTCCAACCCCAAAGCAATCAACTAAATCCATCCAACGCCCTTTCAAACAATTAAATTAGTGATTGGAAAATCGGCTTTTATTTAAATATTTATTTAAATCAAATGTCATTTGATTATATTATGATTATAAAATAAAATTTGCAAAGTTATAGGACGAGGAGGAGAAGCTGTGCTTCGCGAAGCTGAGAAATTTAAATGCGTTTTTCTTGAAACTACTTTTTATAAGCTTATGGAAGTGCTCCCACATGCCCTAGATGAGCATTCTTTATGAAATTTGGCAGGAACGTGTATAATAAACACCTTCATCGTATAGACTACAATTATCCAAAAATATTCAACCGTTTTCTTTCAAAGAACAAAAAACTACAAAAAAAGTTAGTAAAAACACATATTTTTCTTCAATCGCTCACTATTTTTTTAATTTTTAATATTTCTTCCTAATTATAGTCTATTCTATACACGATATTATACAAAGTAAAAATATGTCCAATATTTTTGCTGCAAATCACCTGTTCAGGACTTAGGACTTCCATGGTGAAAAATGTCATCGCTCATCCATCGACATACGTGGCTCCCCCCACACTACTATACTTATATATATATTCTATATTTAATACTTTTCGCATAAATATATCGATCTCGTTTAGGTCCAACAAAATAGAAACGTCCCTTAATCCACTAATCAAAGGGTAAAAGAATTTAATGCATAATAAAATTTGAATTGCACATTTCAAAGTATTCTCAGACATATTTGTGAAATTTTGCTTTAATACAATTTGCTACATTTTGACGAGTGGAATTTACAAATTTTATACAACTGTGTGTGAAATTTATATCAAGTTCATACAACATTTTTTTCAAGCTAAAATTAATGTGGGCACGGATTATAAATTTATATAAATTGATATTCGCACATAGGAGATGTAAATATATGAAGACTACACCGACCTCAATGTGTCGAGTAATTTTTTTTATTGGGATGTGTGTAGCATGTATTAGTGCCATGGATTTTCATCGAAACCGGGTAGAATGAAAGATATCGGATTGCTTCAATTTTCATGGAAACGTTTTGGAAGCCACATTACCGGGTACTATTACCCAGATTCAATAAGATCTCATCCACTGATCAAATCCCACAAATAACTATTTTGAGATCAATTATCAACCATTTTGTTTCAATTTCTAGTCTGAGATAAAATCTTAAAAATATGCTATTTTAGAATTAAATTATATTTTATTAACACTATTGGTTATAAGGACTAAATTTTTATTTATTTGCGGAAGTACTTTAAATGTAAATAAGTAAACCGCATTGGAAATATTGTTAATATTTGATATACAAGTGTTAGAAAATAATAAATTTATATTTCTATATCATCATCATCATAGTGCAGCCATAAACAGTTCACTGCAGAACTATGGGCCTCTTCAATATCCATTCACAGGATGGGGTTACATCCATCTTGTCTGTATCATACATTCACCTCTTCATTCGCTCGATATTGAAGGTAGCATTACCACCGAATTTCATTTAGAACGCTCACCCAACAGGTATCCTGAATGAACGTAGTGCTGGAGGTTTATAAAGACTGAGTAGTTTTCTTCTGACAGTGGAAAACTACTCTAGAGGATATTTTTGATTCTACTGGAAAGGGCTTTCTGGAGTGCAGAGTCCAGTCCCTCCTTTACTCGCTAGGGTATTTCCAGTATAGGGTGAAGACATACGTGACGCTTAAATGCATCTCGGATTCGCTCCTATATCAATTAAGGGTGTCTCCCTGTCCTCGTACAACTCTCCCGAGCGAATTCGAGACTGAGTAAGCAAATACTGCTTAGGATAATTGCCCATTTGGAGACCAAAGATATGATTCTGAACACTTTTCATGCGCATGGATAATTCGCTTGAAAACTGAAAATAAAAATTCAATAAGATCTAATAAAATGCTATTTGTTTTAACATGATTTCATAGTTAAGAGCAATAAAAAACAATATCTTTTTAGTTGATACAAAAAATAATTACATAAATACAAGCATGAGCTGTTTACCAGTAACAGTATTATATATAACATATTTTTACAATGATAGTATTTTTTAATTTCAGATGAAGTCTGCAGAGAAAAATTAATTCATTAAAATGACTAGAAAAAATAGTGGCAGTAGCAATAATGAAGACAACGATGGGGAACTGAGTGTATTACTAGTCATCACGGTTATCATAGGAATGGTTTTGATGGCATCATTACTGATGTGCTACATATGCGTATTTAGGCAGTTATGCTGTGAGGGCGTGGAAGAGAGCAAGAGAAGAAGACGGCAAGGCGAACAATGCAGCGGAAGAGATTCGCGTGATGGTCTTCCCTTAGCCGACATAACACAAGTATCGAGCCAACCCACCGAGACCGACAGAATGTAGATTGCATCACTCTCATTTTATTAGTTATTTTTAATAATAAAAATTTCGTTGTAAATATGAGATGTAATTTCACAATCTTTAAACGTTCTTAAGGTTAAAAGCACACCTTTCCCATGGAAATATATTAACATAAAAACTGTGTTTAATAAAATAGTAGTAATGCAATAAGATCTTTATTGTCTCAGAAAATTTCATGTATAAATTTTTGTAAAAATATAATTTTGCAATTCCACTTAAATTGAATTCTCTTGGATCACTTTTATAACGCTAAACAGGTATAAACATAAATATTTTTTTCCAATTGAATTAAACATAATCTCACCTTTCATTTCCAAATAAGTTTTATTTATGGTTTTGCTGAATTTTACAGCTGTAATAAAATATATGAGCTATTTTCAATCATTCTATTGGAGCAATTATGCACATATCTAAATTATATTTAACGATAATGAAAGCATAATTATGAAAATATGAAAGTTGCCTAATAGATCTATTGTTGTTACAGCAAAGATAACAACATTTAACAAATCATCGTGTTATATTACAAGATAATGACATCCATAACTATCATTCGATCTAAGGTCTAATGATAAACTGAAAATATGTAATATTTCTTAATAAATTCAAATAAAATACACTTTTATTTAATAATGTCAAGGCCACAAATTGTCAAAATGTACTTTAAAAAACTGTTCAACATATTTACAAAAATTCGTCTGATATATTTAACAAAAATAATATGATAGAATAGAAATAAAACTTTTATAAATAAAATTTTGTATCATTAAGCACGCTTAAAAGATATTTTCTAATTTTGTAAGCGCTTTTATGCGAGATAACAAAACTATCAATAAATATATTCATTCAAAATTATATTTACAAGATTGAAAAATCTAAAAATCCTGCTCATCTAAGGCGGCTGCTACTTGCGAACGCAACGCCTGAGGTTTGCAATGCTCTTCGAGCCATCCAAAGACTCCGGAGGAGAGTTCGGCAAAATCTCCCGTGGGAACAGTTTCGAACGACTCAAACAATCCTTCCATGATAGACTGAAACTGATTCATAAGATTAATATCAAAAGATCCATTACAAAATCAAATTTGATCAATATATCTAACCAATTTAAATTTATCTGCATCGGAAAGTGCAGCTCCTGGTCCACGAGCAGGCGGCCTCTGCTGTAAAAGTTGGGTATACGCCGTGCGCATGATGTTTAATGCCGCCGCCTCTTTACGGAGTGCTGCTCTTTCAACACTCGCTTTCCGCCGACATTGAGAGAGATATTGAACATATTCAATTGACTTCTGCAAAACCTAAATATAAAAACACAATCGTTAAAGCACAGTATTAAAACCACAAAGCGGTCAAAATTAAAAAGATTATGAAACAGACCGTAGCCTTGCTTAATTTATATCCAGATGCGTCTGTCTGTTGACACGTTGGTACAAGTTCTTGTAATAGATCGTAACCTTTTTTGATGGCATCTCTTCTTTTTTGTTCGGCCTAATAAAGAAAAATATGCTTAAAAAACAATAAACCCAAATCAAACGTGGTATTATGAAAAAATATTAAACAGTGTATTTATACGCGTTTAATAAAAGAAAAATTACCTGAGTATGAGCCTCACGTCGACGTTCTTTATAACTCAATACTGAAGATTTATTATCTCCGCTGTCATCTTCATCTTCTATACAAATAAATAAAAATCATTTTTAATCCCAATAAGAAAGCATTGAAATATTATATATATATTTTTTAATGGCAGTTAAAATGTTTACCTGAATTATGCGGGGAAGATGTGGGTGTATGCAGCGATCCTGTGCTACTACACCTCGAAAAGATGTGCTCTCGTTCTGTTGGGCTTGATGGCTCCAATTTCAACTCTAAGCAAACAAGAAAGGGGATCCATAATACAAAGATTTATTTAAATATTATTTAAAACTAAGAGCGTAAATTAGATATAAATTGATGCTATATAATCGTAATCAAAATGAAGACCCAAGGACATGAGTTTAAACATTCGATGATAACGCATAGATAAGACATACGTCACAGACACTCAAAAATTTAGGAAAAAATATAATAATTTGAATAGAAAACCTTTCGTAGATTCGGAATAAGATGATTCAGCCATGATTAGAGTATGATCCGCGGGGCAGAGCCCCGCGGATCACAGCTGCCACACGACACAGTCTGTCAACTGCTTAACCTCCCATAACACTGCAAATACCCACCATTGACAAACACACAGATTCCCTATCATGACGTTTTATGAGCAATGTAACACTCATTTGAAGTCGTCGTTGTGAATTAATTCAATAGGGATACAAATAATTACTATCGTTTTAATTAAATTGATTTTCTATTCATATTTTTTTATCTTCAACAAATATACTCAAAAAATATTTTTTAAAAAATTAAATTTAAAAAAAACGAATTTAAAAATAAATTCGACAGAAGTAGTCTATTCTAATTTAGGTATTCGAATAAAATAAATTCATTTTAAATCTATTGAAGCTGCTGATGATAAAATAATTAATCCAAAATAATATTAAAACGGAATTAAAATGGAATTTAAATTAAAAAGAGGTAATCGCCCCAGAAATTGTGAAGAATAAGTACGCGAGCTAGCAGACATGGTAGAACTTTCAAAAAATGCTGTACATCACATATTGGCTGAAAATTTGGACATGAGAAAGCTGTGCGCAAGATGAGTGCCGCGTTTGCTCACAATGGAACAAAAACAGCGTCGTAATGATGCTTCGATCGAATGTTTGGCGATGTTTCACAGCAATAAGGCCGAGTTTATGCATCAATTCAGGACGAAACATGGGTCCATCATTTCACATCTGAGACAATGGGACATGGGGAGCCTCCACTGATTCGAGCTGTTGATTGGTCCCACTATTCGAGACCACAGCAACAAAAGTGCGCAGTAAGATGCACAAAATCTGAATTTAATATCCATAACCGCAAGGACACACTCATTCTCAACTTCAAAAAATGCTAGCTAATATAGCAGCATAAAATAGTAAAATAGATAAATATAGTTTTTGTGACCTCATTTGGTGCGAGCCACTATGTATGTTAATCTCTGAAGGGAGCTTCCGTGATCGTACAGATCATATAAAATGTCGCAAAAAGCCCTATAAGAGAACGGAGTGGCCACAAGGCCTGTGTGTCCAACCGGTCCGCCTTTCGGACCGCTGATATGACGAATTAACGCCTCACGATCGGACGCCATACCTTGTATACGCCTACAGAATAATTACGAACTCTCATTATCGCACATCTCTCGCCTGTGGGGAGTGCCAGCTTTGCCAACCCTTTGTTACGACCCTGTCATCCAAATGTGACGCCTAGATGTTTATTCAATGTGCAATACATAGTGCCGTTTTGCTGGAAATCATCATAAAACACATCAATATGATTCAATTGTGGTTATAGTCACTCAACATTGATTAGTATGTTTAGCATTCACAGTAGCAGTGTTTCCAGCACCATCCCTGAAGATTTGCCCAAAATGCACACCAAACAGTAACCTTTGTTTGGGTGTAGACATTTTTTCTGTATAACATGAGGATTTTCATCATCCCAGGTGCGACAACTTTTCTTGAAAACAACGGATCACTTGTTCGTTGTTCAATAATAACGTAAATCAGGCATTACACCAAGACTGATTGATTGATTGACTGACTGATTTGACTCTCCGTAAATCACCTATTAGCCTTTATAATCATTCGATTAGAGCCCAAAATTGGAAAGAAATAAATGAAAATATGATTTTGATCACACATTTATTGTTTCAACTAATAAAAATACTAAATTATTAACTGTAGTACAATGAATAAAAATATCATGATGAACAGACCTGCTGTATTTTAATAGCCAGTACATAAAAAACAATGTTACATTTTAAAATGGTGACCGAAAGATATTTACTCGAGGGAAAAACAAAATATAACTTTTCATAATCGAAAATCAGCTCACTTAACACATAAGAAGATGGTGAACCAATAATTATCGCACAATCACATTCCGAGAATAAGATGGTGTAATTCGTTTAAAAAAATATGTATAAAATGCAATCCATTCATTCAGTCCATCGCCGCTGCTTCGCCTTCTCCCCTTAAGCGATTGAGGTCACCCCTTGTTAACATTGTTTATCCAATCTATTTCAAAAAATGCACATTCATGTTAAAAGATACATTTGTAATTAAAATAATAAATTTAAGAATAGATGGCGAACATTTCAATATTCGTTAATTAATCAACCCAAATGCTTATCTTTCGTTAATTTTAATGCTATATTTGATAGTCATTTACATTTTGAGTTGATCATGTAGATCAAAATAATCATAGATGGTAGTAAATACAAAAATATTACTAAATATGTATATATATTATATATACATAATCATACCCCATTTAGCACACCAGAGAATGGCAGTCAAACGCAAATACTGCTCAATGATGGTTCTTTTTCATATCTCGTGTCGAGGGATACGGAATAAATCCGAGTGGACGCACATTGTTTGAAAATGTGTTTAATTTAAGGCGATTGTCAAACATGCCAAACAGAGTATGAATATATACGTGCGTTTATACAACATCTATCACCTTAAGACTGCTAAATATTGTACTATTCAGAATGAATTTTAGAGTATTGCACCACACAATAGACTCACAACAGCGTAACACTGCCAAATGTATGATAGGGATAAAATAATTATATAATAAAACATCTCATAAGTAATAATAATGAATTCAACATACTTGAACAACATGGCCACCTTAAAAGATAAAATTGCATTGCATTGACCGGGACATACCTGCATTTCCAATATTTGGTAATTAAAATTAAATATATTTGTACATTGAGCTTTCGATTACTTGAATTTACAAATCCGCACTCGGCGCGTCGTAATCGCTTGAATTTAAAAAAGCAAAATCTATAAAATTCACTCGGAATCGACACAACAAAATTGATGAATGCCACTATCACAGACACAATTTATTTCTAACGTTTGAAAATCTTGGCCGGATCCAAATGAAACTCTATTAAACGGTATATAGAAAAATATCCATTCAATGAATATGAGCGTCGGTTGTATTTTGTCACGCGCGTTAAAATAAAGCTGGCTAATTGACGACTGAACAGGCTGTGTTTATAAAATGATGCGTATGTACTTACTTACAACAAATAATTTTAGCTTAAATACGAATAATGCTAAAGTGCCAGAATATCAAACCGATATGTTGGTTGTACCCAAATTTTTGCATTTTAGTGTTGAAATATCTATTTAATATGTATATTCTATCTTCGATATTAAACGCTCCGTTAATTATGACGACGTTAAGACCACAATGAGAAACTTCAATTTTGAAATTCCAACCCCTGAGCAAAATGCAATTAAGTTCTATTTTTTATGTTTATTTTTTTAAAGCTGAATATATCAATTGTACTATTATTCCGTCCCTACAATGACAATGGACTTACAAAAACATTTAAGTACGTTTTACAAAAATATATGGCAAGATGATCGATACGACGCGTAAACTATTAATTCGTCGCGTTCGAAAATAACGTTTGAAGACCGTTTCTATGATAGTTTACGCGTGCGTATTTCTCGAAACTATGGAAGCGTGTCTGTTAATAACAATCATATTGCGAAACACTTAACACTAGAAAGATTTTTTTTTCTTTAGGCAATAGTTTAAATTTATACACAAAAATATTCCTCCATTGTACAATAAACATTTACAATGACTCGCCTGAATTTAATTGGACACCATTCAAAATTGATTTACAAATCAGTGCAACTTCACCTCTAATATATGCAAGTGAAATTCTATTGTCATGAAGTGGCCACACTCAATCTGTATGACATATATTACAAACGTAGGTAATAATTATATAAGGCCCTAATATGTATTTACAAGACACTCAGTTCTCTACATGTACACTGTTTTTTTTTTTTTGTGCACACAAGATTTTTGCAACAAAAAATGAACACATTTATGTTTAATATTGAACCTCTACAAAGATTAAACCATTAAATTTTTGTAAGTATATTTTAAAACTAAACTATCCTCACAAATTATACACTTAGGCTAAAAGTAATTTTTTTAACATTACGAAAAGAACTATTAAAATTTAACTTAATACCTATGAAATTGAATAACTATTTTCATTTCCCAAAAAATTTACTATTGATTACAAATTTACATTAGGTTCTGTATACGTTAACAATACATGATAAAAGAATACAGACATAAATCGTGATATGAAGTTTTTATCACACACATGGATATTAAATAAATATGGAAATTAAAATGTTAAATAAATAAATACACTTTACAAATCATAAAGCAGACGTAATAAGTTAAAACAAAACTAGGTCAAGCATTACATACGTGTTGATACATTTGAGGTTTTTTATATACTTATGTGTTTAGATTAAAACGGGTAGATATTTGGATCGGAGAACGCATACTGTTATCCCAAGTACATGCAATTGTATATTTTATTCAGACAATACAAATAAAAATCCCAATACAAGCGACTAAATAAAACAGATCTTTTATGCAACAAAATAAAGTTCATAACGAATCGATATACACAGACAAGATATAGAATGTTTGGAAACATGTTAATCAATATTCGGCGATAGTAACGAATATAAACGGATCATCATATCGAACCAACATAGTGTACGTTTCAATTGATAAATATCAGGTTGGGGAATAAGTTCGTAGTGTTTTTATATTTCAGGAATTGAAAATGGAATATCCAGGAGGTAAAAAGCAACATTTTCGACACCTACTCTTCTTCGCTTTTCATCGAGGCCAAAAAGCTGCTGAAGCAGCCCAGGACATCTGCAACGTATACGGAGAAAGTTTCATGCCAATACATAAACATGAAGCAAAGAAAGGAATGGGTGGCTTCAGAAGATACGCCAAAGCCAAGAGTCAAGCCTGACCTCCACCCAAAGACTATGATCTGTGTGTTTATGGGACTGGGAGGGCATCGTGCATTGGGAGATGCTCGAAATGAATGCCACAGACAACAAGGAGCATTACATAGCTCAGTTATACCGCGTGAAAGAGGCTATTCAACTGAAAAGATCCCATTGACAAGCCAGGCCCCATATTGCACAAGTCGTCAAAGCCAGCACTCCAAGAGCTCGAATGGGAGATCCTTCAGCATCCGCCGTATTCTCCAGATCTTGCACCGACGGATTACCGGCATCGACTTTTGTTGATTGAATTGGTCGAGAGGTGAAAGGAGGTAAGTAAACAGCAATGGCGAATACATGTTTAATTAATTTATTGCTTTAAATAAAAGTTTTTGATAAAAACGCTACGAACTTATCCCCCAACCTAATACAAAGCGATTCAATCAATAATCATTTATCACCATTGTTACACCTTACCTTTGTCGTGTGCATTTTTTTATCCGCTGAAATATGCCACCATCTAATAAAAAAAACGACGTATGAACATTAGAGATTACAAAAAAAACCAGGAATTTTCATTTTAAAATTTACAATTTGAGAAAGACGATAAACGCAGTCGTGAAACGTAAACATGAAAAAACGGAAAATCGTATTTAAATCATATTTATTGTACTCATTTAGTCGGAATTCAAATCAAACGGAAACAAATATAAACTGTGTGATTATCGATTTTGAAGTGAAAATATGTAATTTTATAAATTTTCATAAAAAATACTCCTAAATTTAGTTTTTTTTTTGTTTTTTTGTTAAAGGTAAGCATCCCTTAAATTTCACAAAATGTGCATTTTTATAATTTTTTTCTCAACTCATCATTTCCTTCAAAAAGAAATATAAATCATCTTTTTACTCTTGCCAATATCTTTTCTCCGCCAATGAAATTTAAACTATAGCGGTACTAAATCAAATTCATCCATGCCCACATAGTCGTCGCCCAGTCGCTACTTAACCTTAAGTGTAATTTATGATAAAAATTGTTTATATAGCATAATTCTACATTCATCGGGACAATAAATATAATTTAGATTTCAAATAATATTTAATAGATGCTCACTTAACTTCTCATTAATTGTATAACATTATATTAATGCTCTTTGAACACTCAAATATAATAAACGTGTGAATGCACCGCAGCAAGACAAACTCATCTCATTTTAAAAAAACATGTCCAATTCTTGAACACGGCAATTAACTTTCATCGAATTCAAAATGATTAATTGCAGAATAAATACTTTACTACAGGATAATGCTTCATCAACCTTATAGTTATAGATTATGGTTCTTATACCGTTTTATTGAAATATGTTATAGATTGCTGTTTAAAATATAATTACTGACCCTTTTGATCCGGGCAATCAGAATTACATACGCCTAATTACATAATTTTAAAATCATGTAGTAACCAGCCAGCATGATAAATTATTTCTAATCGGATAAAAATATTTGAACACGAGATATACATATTAATTAGTTTCATAATATAAACGGAGTATGCAGTGCATCAAAAAAGTAGAAGACAGAACAGAAAATGTGTTAGAGAGCATCTTCTATAATAAGTGATTATCTATTAAGTTTTAAAATATATCAACATCAGAATTTGAAAAATATAGCATTGAATGCAATATTCACCGATGCGAGATTCTATCTCATGGCTGATGGATAGGTCTCTCACTGTTTCCGGGGTTTAGTTGAGCGTTGAATACGTCGTTTTTTATGTTCTTGGGGTGAGCTCGAACCGTCGGCGAGAACGCGCTTTGAGCATCCTTCGTCGGAAGATTGCGATTTGCTTTCCCCGTTGGTAGGTCTACGCGCCTTCGGAGAGCCTGGTGTTTTACTATTTGAACTACTCGACGCTTTGGGCGATAAAGGATTCTCCAAAACATGTACAATTTCAATATTTGAAGGCAATACAGGTACAGAAAGCGGGTGCAGGAGTTGGAGCAGCCACGGGTTGTGGGGACGGCGGTCTCAGCTGGATCCAAGACGGTTGGTGGTCGACGGAAGCCATCAACAAACTGCATCCGCCTCTGCCAAATACTAAAAAAAAAAAAAAAAAGCATTTCATTATAAATTTCTATAAAAAAAATCAATTGATTAACCCTTTGAAGTCCAGTGTCCGCACGTCTTGGACATCATTTTTTTTTCTTAGCAGATCAAGTGTCCATAACGTGTAGACATTTCTTTAAAGATACTTTTAAAAATATTCCGTGATGATTTTAAGCTGTGGAATGAAGCAAATGTTCTAGAAGGAATACTATTGCTTTACTACTAAATAATAGACCATTTAATTGTTTCCTGGTATGTGAAAAGAAATGTTTGCGACGGAGTATTTTTGTCCACTGCAGATGTGAAATCACAATTTTAAACAATAGTCTTTGGCAAACTGTGTCACCGTGAACATCTGACAGTTTAATTATTTTTCGTGAGTTTTTAAATGATAATGACTCTGGAAATAAAGTCATGTATTCACCGACAAATTTTACACTAATCCAAAGCTTGCTGAGGAACTTTTAAAAATAAATTATTACCTTACCGGTAAAACCGTGGCGGCCAAAAATACTTACCACAAAAAAGAAAAACTTGTGTTAGCTTGGCAAGTTAAGGGAAATGTAACGATGCATAGTGCAAAGCACACATTGTTCCGTTGTTCACAAGCACACATTGGAGAAGTCCCGGAAGAAAAACCCGATAATGCATTGATAATAACAACCAAAAAGAAATTATTGAAAAGCCAACAGTTATTTAAAATTACATAAAAAATGTGGGAGGAGTAGACACTGCCGATCAACTGGCAACGTCATATTTTTTTATGCGTCATTAAAATGGTGGAGGAAACTTTTTTTTTTTGGGATTAGAGACATTAATTGTGAATACATACATTATACTAGAGAAAAAAGACGAAAGCCCCAGTCATAAAATTTTGCCAAATGTCGATGTAAATCATCGAGAATTTTGGTGCAGCCAAAAAGACAGATACCGGACGTTGATCAACAACCAAAAAGTTGATGACGAGAAACGATTGAATAAAAATCCCCATTATATATATGATTCTACAAACTACAAAGATTGTGTGTTCGCATCGTAATATTCCAGAAAAAAGAAAACAGACATCGTTATATTGCGATAAGTGCGAAAAAAGATCCGGACTCCATTCTGGAGATTGTTTTAGGAATTAATTTTTGTAAATTAGTATTAAATATATCAACAAACATCATTCGTACTAAATACATATTTTTATTTATTTATTTTACCACGTTTCCTTAATTTTTCACCATAAACATTTCACCGAAATGGCTTGTACTGGGTGCGACACTTGAAAAAAAAAACCTTCAGGACCGCAAAGGGTTAAACAAAATAGCATTCATATTTTTTAACTATAGAATTTTAACACAATATTTGAAATAAATACAATCATACATTTGTATTAAAAACCCACCTGATCAAGTGTTAATTGTTGCATAAGATTGGGCACCATGGAATCCCCAGCACTCAGAACAAACTGAAGACGGTGTAGTGGCAGGAGATTTAGAGCGCCAATATTGCAATTCAGTGCGACATTTATTGAGTTCTTGGAATAATGTCTGAAACTTGCGAGAAGTTTCTTCATTTTTCTTATCATGCTCATCTAACCGACTTGCATATTCAATGGTTTGTTTTTGTTGATCAGCTAAAAGTCTTTGATGCTCAGCTAGTTGCTTTTGTTGCCATGCAGCTTTTCGTTTGCAACTGCGTAACTCTGAGCGAAGTGCAGTGAGTTGATTATTATACCTATTATACAAAAATGAGATAAAAAAAACATCAAAATTTGAATAAACAATTGATTGAAATTCAATCTGAATAGCAAAATTGATGTACAATACCTCTTCATTCCTTGCTTAATACGATGTATTCTTTTACGGAGCACCATATTACTTTGAGGTGGTGGCGGAGAGGGCGGCAAATATTCTTCTTCGTAAAGCATGGAAGTTCCGCCCGAATCTCCAGAACTGTTACCGACTCCATTCGAGCCGGAAGGCGGAGGAGAATCGATACACAAATATGATTTATTACCATCACCAGCTAAAACGAATACAATCAACATTAAAGACATCCCCAAACAAATAAATTTCTGCCGTCAATATTACATCACTCATTACTAAACTTACGTGAAAACGTTCCCGTTAAATCGAAAAAGTCTGTTCCAAAATATGTTATTTCAGGTAAATTTGGTTCCATGTGTTCTTTGAAAAATTCCATGGCCATTGTGCTGAGATCAAAGAGTTCGTCTGTTAATTTGAATGGCCGAGCTAATTTTGTGGTAACTTTCAGATATTCTAAAATACTATCCACTTCATCGAGGATCTGAAATTAAAACACGGTTACAAAAAGAACTATTTTATCATTCATCCTATGTAAGTCTATTTCAATAATTAAAAATTAAAATGTCGTTATTCATTGTTTATATAAGCGTTAGGTAATTTTGTTTGAAAACAAATAATACACATCGCTATTAAAAACATGTAAATCACTTATGTAAATACAGATATGACGAAATTTAATAAATCAAATATTCATTCAAATGTGATTTAAACCAGCGCTCCACAACCGCTGTGTAAAGACACAGTACTATGCCACGAGATAATGCTAGGTGTATTTCTATGTTAAAAGAAATCTAATTAAAATCAAAAACAAAGGCAATTACTGCCAAAATAAAAGCATATATGAATGCAGGGTTTCTTAATCTGTGGGTCATGACCCAAACTTGGATCGCTGTGGTCTCCAGAATGGGTCACTAAAGCTTTCCAAATAAATTAATAATTAGTAATCTAACTTGATTTTGTACAAACAATAATGAAAAACGATGTATGCTATTTGAGTACTGATTGCCAGGTCCGTAACAAGGGCGTGGCAAAGCAGGCGCCCGCCATGGGCGCAGCTGGCATTGGGACGCAAAACGATTTACATGAACCAACACTGATTGACTTTGTCCGATTTTATAATATATATTAAGTTGTCTAATCCCTCTTTTCTTTGTTATCGTTATGCTCAGGTATTCACCATATCAGTGGTCTGAAAAGCGGACCGATTGAGCATACGAACCTTATGGCCACTCCGTCCTCTTTTAGGGCTTTTTGCTGCATTTTCTATGACCGAAACAACGTATCGTTTAGACACATTCTATCATAGTATTTTTTTTACAATAGTAATCGCCGTGTATACGTTACGTCGGGTACTTTTGGGACTATCTTTGTATATTATTTTAAATCATACATTATAATAGTATTTAATATATTGCATTAATAATAATATTAGTTAACTTTAAAAAATAAATTGGATTTCCGTGGAGGGGGGGATAGTCAGATACTTGCCACGGGCGCTTCATTTCCTAGTTATGGCTCTGCTGATTGCAATTATTGCTTTTAGCATAAAAAAGGAATACAATGAGATTGGAAAGAGTTTCTTTAAAATAAAATCAGTTGAAGTAACAATTTTTCCATACGGAAATAAGGCTGCTTATTCTATCCAACAAGCCAATTTTGCTTCTTATCATGTTGCTTGGCATATTGCTAAATAGTAGAAACCACATGAAATTGAAGAGAATTTAGTAAAACCGGTAGCAATACACATGCTTCGTATAAACTGTGCTAATAAATATTTAAAAAAAAAATCGAACAAACACTACTGTTAAACGATACTGTTTAAAAACGAATCCATATGTAAATTAAGACCAGTGGTTTCAGCTATTAACCCTCTCAGGCAGCACTGCAGCAGTGCCTCTCGAGCATCACTCGGATCAAAGCGGTAAATTGAGCGATAGTGGTGTTTATTTAAGTTTAGCCTAACGAATATCGCTTCATGAATCTCCTAGCATTTTGTGGATCATGTTATGAGATGTCGAATGACACAATGTATTATATGGCGCGTACGCCAGTTGAACTCTGCCTTCGATAGAGACGCAGTGAAACACAGCGAAATAATCACTTATAGTGAAGATGAGTTCAATTTTTCGTCGATAACGAACGAAATAATATCTTTACATAGCCAGCTTGTGTATAGGAACGAAGACGAAAGTGACGACGTTAGAGGTGTTAAAAATCGAAAAAACCACCTCTTTTCATCGTTTTTTGTTCAGCAAATTTGAATAGCATATAGAAAAAAACGATCAGCACTCAAATGATTAAAAACACACCGACGCACTATGCTCATTTTGGATTGCAACCAAAAAAAATTTAAGAATCCCTGCATTAACACAATTTATATTTATGCACATTTTCATATATCTATTTTTAATCGTCCATAGAAGATAAAAGATTGCGGAACTCCGATTTAAACACTATATAAGTTTAAAAAAAATTACCTCTCCAGGAAAAAAGCAGCAATATTTTCTCTCAATGTGCTTTCCAAAAGTCATTTGAAGCAATGACAATCGCATGTGAACTGTCTCTATAACGTCAAATTCGCAAGCTAGAGAGTGGTTCCGACGGGCCGATTCTCTTCTTGGCATTTTTGACTTTATAGTTTGAAACTTGTTGAATGTCTGAGACACCAATCTTTGAAATGAAGAATTCAAATATGAACCGCAAATGTTGTTCATTTGTCGGCATACCTAAAATCAAAACAATACATATTTAAACTGCGAAGATCTGGAAACAACAGCATAAAATAATAACAATGTACAATAATCGTTTCTAATGTACTTGACATTTCATTCAGTTCGGCAGCAATTAATTGATAAATATCCTCGCCGACTGGTACATAAGTTGAATAAAAACCATAAATGTTATCTTGGCAGTTTGTTTAAATACATTGTTCAATATTATGAATACACTTTATATTTCTTAAAACATAGTCTCATTATAGCAGTACAAAATGGCTACCATTATTTTCGTGTCGGCGTTTTTCCTATCTTGATTGCACGAAGAGATGAAAAGGATTAATTTGTTTATCATCCATTACATAAATAATAAACATTTTATACATACGGATTTTATCTCAACCTATTCTGATATATTCATTATAATTATTAACCAAAAAACATGGATTTTAGAGACATGAAAAGCATTGGGTTATTCAGACCACAAAATGGTGGCATTTCCCATTTACAACGCATAAATGATGATAAATTCCTTAATTTCTTTATGATTACACTTCGTGCGCGTTACTTATCTTTTACCTTTAGAGCAAACATTTTAGATTCTTATAAAAGTATTATATATGATTGTATGTGTGGAAAACATCCCCAGTTCTGAAGTAGCTAACCTACAGATAAGATTTCCATGTGGAATGATTCTCAAGCATATTATATAATTGGATAAATTTCAATTATACTATTTTATGAGGGCCTTTTTAAGTATTTTTGCTAAAGCGCCACTTTAACCCTTTTATATCGGAGAACATACACATTACGCTCAAATGTAAATTCCTATGCCGCAGCATGTAACAAGCTTAATAATTAACCGGACTCAATAAATGGTTTTTGTTGTTCGACTATTTTTGCCTATTAATGTGTTGCGAAAATAAAAGGGAACGGTTACCGTGCAAGCCTGCCAATTTACTTCTGAAGGAGTGGATTTGGCAAATGAATGGTGATACTCGGCTAATGACGCCACTCCAGAAGAGTCAAGGGGGAATAACAAAATTGTTCAACGATAAGAATGATGCAAATATCTTAATTATCGAAACAAATGCCTGCTCTCAAGACAACACGAACGAAGATCGTCTTAATACAAAAAGTACAATCCATCATTTTCTTGCACAGACGCTTAAGTGCATTCCGGATTTGCTTCTACATCAAATAAGGATGTCTCCTTTTCCACGTGCACCTCATCCGAGCGAATTAAAAACTGGGAAATTGCCGAAATCAAACATATTAAAATAATCGTGTCGGATCGAATAATGACATTTGTTGCGCACACCAGAAGCAGTCTTAATACTTTCAGCGCAATCTAAATTTTACTCGCATTTATAAAATACAATACTGGATTGTTATCGACGAGGACGATCAAATGAGCGCTGTTCATTTAAATCTAGCTTAAAACGCGCAACACATTCACATTTTGCCTGAAAAGTCCCAATTTTGCATCAAATTTTCGACGTGGCATTTTCAATGAGTTATGTTGACGGATTTGCTGACTAATGTATTTATTCGACGATTACCAAAACGCGTATGTTGAAAGAGTGCATGTTATAATTTTGTAACAACTGAATACACTAAAATTTAGCATGTTGTTTGAGTTCGAAACTACAGCGAATATTCGGTGATTCGGACATTGCGGGTGGTTTTATTCGATTTGAGCATATCTAAGATGCAATTTATGAACGACTTTGATGAATCACAATGGCAATTGTCTTAGGATACTATCTATTGATTCTGTAATGTGGCACTGAGATAAACTGGCATTATATTTCATGAGGCGTTTAATGTACAGTAAATTGATTTTCGCCTAGCAGATTTTTTCAAATGCTCGCGACGGGGTGATCATTTCATTTATGAGAACATTTTTATGTTAGAATGTTTTAGCATTTTTTGAAGATACATGGGCTATTTTTGATTCGTTTTTCAGTCATTTTTAACGAATTTCGTGATGGGAGCTCAAATTTTAAATGGCGATTTTTTACAGATTTGTAAAATGTATGATACTTGCGTTTTGTCAATCGGATTGCGTGCATATCTTCAATTCTGCATATTGGACCTACCTTTGCGATTTTCTATTATCGATGCCGAGTCTAAACGATGGCGAATCAGCATTCAAGGAATCAAAACAATAAAAATGAACAGCGCTTGCGAACACTTATAGCTATGGTATGTGATATTTTCCATGTTTAAATTTAAAAGTTGCCTCGCAAGTATTTGTTTTCAAAAAGCAACGGAGCAACGGCTCAACGGGAGTCGAATTCGGGACTCGGGGGCACGAGAGCGAGGGGAACGAGAGGGAGGGCGAGGGCGAGTCGCCCGATTTCGTACCATCCTCATGTGAGCCACGGTCTTGTATTTGAGGTGCCTGAAGATCCTCTCGAGCAGCTCCGCGGGCAGGTCCAGCAGCACCGTGGTGAAGAGCGGCGGCTGAGGAAGCTGCGGCGGCTGGGGGGGCGAGGGCGGCGGCTGAGGAAGCGCCGCTTGCGCTCCTCCGCCCCCGCCCACGATAGACATCTGCCGGGTAGAGACCATCACCCCCGGGACTGGAAGCCGCCGCAAGGCATCTCGGGCGGCCGATTCTGCTCAGGATTGCCAACCGAACAACCACCACCACAGACACGAAACGTTTCCAAACGATGCGATCGATTACGACCAAAAATTAACTCCCCTTTTATACCTTCCCTCTTAATACAGCCCAAAAAATATAAACATTTATTCGCATTTGCTCTTTGTAATCTCATTTAAAATATCAACAATAGTAGAAAATTTATAAAGCGATCTTAACATCTGAAATATATTTAAATTTATAACTGCCACGTATGAAAAATAAAAACTGTCCCCACAGACCATGATATTGTGAATATAATTTTTTAAAAAGTAATTGGCGATCAATACTATAAAAACCCTATATTACTTACAATTGAAAGGATATTGAACATTCACCTTTTTATTTAGCATAAACCTTCAACAAAAAAGATCTACAAGGCACTACATTTTGTAAATAATTCAAAAGCGCATATACAAAAGAAATAATAGAAGAATACAAATATGTACGTGACATTAGGCGTGAAATATGAGTAACAGCCTTAACATTTTTCTAAAATGTACATTCGAATTTCTTGCATATTGAATTGGACTATAATACTTTTTGAAATGTGCCCCAAAATATCACTAACGAATATAATTTAAAAATAAAGCAAACATAATTAAATATGAGATTTGTAACTATAAACATTGATGGATTCTAAATTGCGCATATATACGCTTATGGCAATTAAGTTTCATAAAAATTGTTTTCAGTTTAATTTCAAACACATATTATTCCAATTTAGGATTTTTATCAATTACTTTTATTACATTTAGTCATGGACATATTTATATAAAAGGAATAAAAAGATTTTGATAACGTTATTAAAATATTTGACATATGTCAATTTTATTATAAATTTTGATACTAGCATTAAATATTAAAAAAAACAACTGACACTATCGATTTTATAATTTGTAATAATACAGCAATCAATCTAACGCACATCTCTTCATTTCTATCATAGATCATTTTGGTCTTTAAATCTTTAATTTGATATTATTGCACATTTGTCTTTGACGTTTTTATTCAGTCAATGTAGATTTTATCATGATGAATCACAACATTGAGTTATATTTGTCTTTATTTAGATTGAATTGAATATTTTTAGCATCTGGGAGCGTTATCATAATCTTGTAAAAGATTCTTCATTGTAAAAAACTGGCTTATATGCTATACAAATGTAAGAGTTATTATGAAATATTGATTAAATTATTATATATTTAAGAGCAGTCTGGTCAAATATGTAAGCTTTTTTGATTTTAGAAATCAATTAAAATATTTCAGTTGTCAAATAAAGATTTAAAAACGTTATCAGTTATGGGTTCAAATTGTCCAGGAAATGTGACTAATGACTGTAATTTTAAAACATATATTCGCTATGAAAAACCATGTAAAAATGATTGGTATGCTCTCACAAAAAGGGATTGCTTAAAGCCACCCTAAAAAGCCTTTTATCACTATTTTTTGTCAATTTCATAAGCATTTTAGTTTCACAATCTATTTATGAAGAATTATGCTTATCTTGCAACAATTTGATTGTGTTGGGATGTGAAATAGAGGCAGGAGTAAAAATGTAAAAACAACGTCGTTAATATTCATTTATTTAAATACTTTACAGCAGACATAGTTATATTCGAAGTTTAAAAGTTCATATGTAGTCCTTTAGCGGTCCTGTTAACATTCCAGTTTAATAAAAAAAATGTATAATTTACACATAAAATACATCAATATTTTTTTCAATGTAACATAAATTCCCAAATTCACGTTTTAAAAGAAAATCCAATCGAAATATATTTTTATTAATCTGCATTCGATCCAATATTTATTCAGTGAAACTCGATTATAACAAACAGGGTGTGAATGACAAACGAGTATACTTTTTCACGTATAACAGTGTCTATATTGTGTTGGAAAAATTTAAATACATATATGCACTTTTAAAAAATTATATTTTAAAAACATTTGCAAAAATTATTATTTTGGTCCCATAACTTTTGTCGTAAAGGAGTTTCACCATATGCATTTCATTTTATTTTCATGAAAATTAGGAATTACGATACAATCGAAATTTATAAATACAAAGTGATACATTTTCAGTTTTATTTGAGTCAATGATGCCTGTTTTTTAAACATTTTAATAGTTTAAAAATAGGACGCTAATATATAAATCATTAGTAGCACCAGAGCTCATCCGTTATTATGAGTACTCAATTTATTGCAAAGTCTAAAGCTGAATTTGTAACGCGTATTTGTGGCAATATCTAAGAAAACATAATGATTTTTATCCAATTCTTAACAATTCATATACAGTCGCCCCTCGGTAATCCGGCCCCAGTCTAATCCGGAAGCCCCCTGTAATCCATCATGTCAATACAAATATAGTACAAGTATATGTATGGTAAATGTATGTTAATGTAAAACAATGCAAAAGTGTGATTTTGGATTGCCTAAATCGTAATGAATCATTTTGTAAGTTGGCAAATAATTTTGGGCCAGGCAAGAGGCAAACTCTTAAGAAAGCTAAACATCCAAAAGTGGAGGAAGCTTTGTACATGTGGTTTATTCAGGAAAGAAACAGGCATATATCTATTTCTGGGACTATATTGGCCATGAAAGCAAAGTTGTTTTACAAGGAGATAACAAAAAAGACTTTATAGCTAGCAATCCAAAAAAATTCAGACTACAAGGGGTTGGGTGCAGTTACTCTACAGTCCGACAAATTGGATAACCCGATATCGACTTGCAAAACGTTTGTCGAATTACCGCGGGTCAAATATATATATATAAATTTTTATACATCAAATATATCAATATACATATTTTATTTATATAGATATATTTGAACATCTTTTTATTGCATCAACCGTGAACATAAAAAGATCATGTTTATAATATTGATCAGAGGTAAATTATCATTTATCTCTATGCAAATATTAACACGATAAAGATCCTATTTATAATTAAAAAAATCATGCATATCTATTAAAACTAACATATACATAACTTTGTTTGCATGGGCAGATTTTCATTATTGAACTATAAATAACAGTTCGTACGTCAAAAATTACAATAAATAAGAATTCTGCAACTACAGGGATGTATTTGTATGATCTTAGTTTAATAAAACAATAATATAAGTTTAATTGTGAAACTTTCATTGGGGACCATATTTTTCATTAACTTAATAAGCAAAATATAATAATATTCGCAAAATATAGCATATTTTTTTATTTATAAAATGCTAATCAATAGCATCATTTACAATATAACAATTGTAAATTAAGCTTTGTTATATCATTCTGTTATTGTAATTCTTAAAATATATCAATTAAATTCTTAAGCTTATGGACGTATTTAAGAACCGATTAATGTTTGTGCTTAATAGAGGTATTTAAATAATCAAGTGATTTCAGGATAGAATGAATGAAAAAAGCAATGATTTGAATATTAACTTATTCTTGCGAATTGATCACCGAAGTAGAAAAATTAAAGCTATAAAATCGGCCTAAATCTGACAACGATTGAGATATTAATGGGATAAAAACTGGTTATTCTTTTAAGTACAAATTTAGAATGTGCGTCACATATGTCTTCATCCTAGCCCGGAAACACCCTAGCAAGGAAAGGAGGGATTGGACTCTGCATTCCAGAAAGCCGTTAGGACCAAAAAGGTCACTTAGAGTAGTTTTCTGCTGTCTCTACTACTCAGTCTTTAGAAACCTCCCACACTCCATATCGAAACGGTTGTGAAAGCATTCGTCAATACGTTCATTCAGGATATTCGTTGTGTGAGCGTTTGAAATGAAACTCGATGGTAATGCTACCAATATCGAGCGAATGGAGGTGAATGTATGATACAGATGAGATGAATGTAACTCCTTTCATGTGAATGGATTCTGAAGAGGCCCATAGTTCTGCAGTGGACTGTTTGTGGCTGCACTATGATGATGATGAAATAATATAAAGTTATATCAAGCATTAGCACCGGTTAATTTTAAATTTATATTATACGAATTTGAAAAATAAATTATTGAGCGTACATTGGTTTTCTGCCGACAAAATCGTAGTTGTACTGATTGTAAATTAAGTAAAACTCAATGTTATCTAAAATCTCTCCTCCTGTTTTTACGCATCATGGCTTCTACACATTTCAACTTTCTTGGTAATGTTCCAAGAACGACTCCACCTTCTTTGAACTTACATATATTATGTATAAACTATAATTGAGTCTTTAAGAATTAACGCATCCAGTGTGAATCGATGAAGTTTCTCAAGGGGATCAAATCTATTAGCTGGTGTGCAAGAGCATATAGCTAGATGTAACTTACAGGATTAATATGAACTCTAAGAATTTAATTTGTGGCAGATCTTCTGTGAGCTGTTGTTTGTTATAGATCGATAAGCTTGACTGATTGCTCTGTGATTAGTAAAGTTAAGATTTTGAGAGTCTTTATAGAAAGACATAACAATAGGATGCTCAACTTTATTCGGCCGAGAAGCACACTTTTTCTGACAAGCATCAGTGATATTTTATCCTCGTATTGTTTGTTGGTTGCTGCAAAAATGTAATTGTAAGTAAAGAGAGTAGTGATGTAGAAGACGAGAATGAATTGACCAGTGCTGATAGTATATTGGACAATATCCAGTGAAACGATACTAAACAATCGTTTAAACGCATTGGGAAAAGTGGACATCTGATAGAATTACTTTCCAATATTACCCCGGGTTACGTTCTTAGAAATAACCATAATAAATCCTCATGTTGTGTATCAAAAAGTAACAAATAAGAATATTCCGGGGACTTCTAGTTATGATCTGTTACCAGAAGAAAATACAAATTTTCTAATGCAGGGAAGGAAGGAAAAATGTCCTAATTGTCCAAGATCACCTCAAATGTGTCTGAACTGTTTTAGCGAATATATTTTATTTTAATTCTATTTAATTAGATGATGAAAACCGTCACCCAAATACGGGAGATGAGACTCTCATGGAAGAATACCCATCATCTATATCTGAGCGATGTTCATGTTAGGGCAAGTTCTGTTTGATACTTAAATCAGAAATTAACAAGTTAATAGGAAAATAGCAATATATCAAATATATTTGAAACATACATTTGACTTGAATCTTAATAAGATGACGACTTAAAATCGTAACGTAATAAAACTGTAAAATGAAATTTAAATAATATATATTTTATAAAAGCATTTATATTTTAAATATGGACATATTCATAATGTTCCAAGACGAATAAAAATATATACATTAATTTTCAGAATGTACGAATCGTTATATTCAGATGGCACTAAACGTTCATTTATTTTTCGAGTATCTATATTATAGTTATTCCGATATGAGAGTCGATCAAAGCCTCCGATTAAATACTGCATCATTTAAATGGTTGACTAGGTACACACGCTTGAATACATTCTGAACATATCTGATCTAACTAATAGAATAACACTAATTTAATAAAATTTGAGACAAAAATATGTGTGCCTGAAAAGCTCACTGTACAAAGCTAGACAATTGTATTTAAAAAATCTAATATACAAGCAAATAAACTATGTTAAAATCTATGCTTTAAATTATTTTACGAAAAAATAATGCACAGTATTTTTTAAGGTTTCATGAAACATTAAATTACACAGGCTTTCCCTCGTTATTTATGGAATGTTAATCAATATAAAATGGCAGTGCTCATAATTGATTGATAACGAGAGATGAGAAAATTAAGGTTTTTCTAATTAAACGAGTGAAATTAAAACATGAAAATGATCCTGTTGAAGTAAGTTATCATTGTTTTCATATTCGTGATATTTTTCAAGAATTTGTTCCCCATAAATACTAAGGAAAGGCTGTATCGTTAAACCTATTGCTAATATTTCAATCCATTTATTAAAGTTCAGTAGGTATTATATAGTCGGTGTATCATAAAACAGTGAACTGCAAATAAATAAGTCACTGGTAAAAAAACCCATTTTTTCAGAACAAATTTTTATTACTTATTTAAATCACAAGATTAATTGTGTAAATTTATAAAAAAAAAAGTACAACAATATCTACCAACATACAGTCGATTGCTATTATTCATATAAACGGTGCGGTAATAGGCAATAGACGTTACATCTGTATGAGGATAGGTACCACAACCTTTTAACACCTGATGAGACTCAAATAGAAGTACGGAGTTGTTCTAGTTCTTTATATCAAAATCTATTATCCATATTTCATTCGCTACTTTGTACTTATGCGCTATATACAAAAGGAAAATTAGGATAAAACGCATCGACTCTCGGTGATTGTTTGAAAAATTCTATACTCTTTGAGACGTCTCAATTAAAACTAAAGGTGTCAAAAGATTATTATATGTAAAAGTACATATTTAAATATGTATTTGATGAAGAGAATTTAAAAATAAATAAATTGAAATATATATCCATTTATATTAATATAAAATATCCAATAACATCAAAAGATAATAAATAAATGCACATATTTTGGATTAAGTCAACATATAGATAAAATAATGAAATGTGTATGCTATTTCTGCATCGTTAGATAAAACAATAATTGCGTTTAAATTTTTTTTTCTCATCAAATGATAATTATTTTTTAACAAAATGTATTTAGTTTTGTTGATTACAATTTTTTTTTAGTATTTGGCATACATCATTATAGCTCATATCACCATCAGACTGGTCCTGATTGCGATATCTAAACTAACAAAAAACTCTAAAATAAATAATATAGAACAAAACTAAATATTTTTTATTTGATTTCCATAATAATTAAGAAGTTCTATCAAGCGTTACCACCAGATCATTGTAAATTTATAAATACAATTGTATTTAATCATTGATTAAAATTGAAATAACCCATTGGAATTGTTTAAAACTAATAGATTAAAAATCTATCAAAAAGAAAAAATAAATCCTTTATGTAATTTTTAATCTTATGGACTAGTCACTAGAAAATTTGTAATCAGTAAAAATACAGATGTGCATATAATAATACTTCACAATCCTACAAAAGCTAAATTTTGTACATATTTCAACAGTTCAATAAAGAAAAATTGCACTTAGGTTTTATTGTTATCTGTAGTTGCTATCTTATTGTCTTCGGTTGTGACTGGGGTTGCTGTTGATGCGCCTGGTACCGTCGTTGTTGAACTATGACTGGAATTTCTTGAATGCGATAAATCTAAACTCTCCGGTAATTTAACGCCTTCACCTACCGGTGTTTGAACCATTGCTGGAGGAGGCGCCTTTGAAACACCATGAGGGATTGTACCGCTAGGTATTTGCATATGATACCTTAAACGAATGTAAAAAATACGCATTGAAAACAAGAAACAGCGAGGGAAAATGAGCTTTAAAAATCGACATACTTATAAATATTTTCAGTAGATTCTAGAGTGCCCTGTCGAAGGTTTAAAGTACGCCCACGCACACCTGCCGGAGGAGGTGGGCTCCACCAATCTACCACGCGACCGAAAACGGGAACATGGCGTAAAAGACCTTCTTGCCATAATCGTTCAGTGGTTTCACGTTGTAAATCCATAGTAGCAGCCTCGATGCCTGATTGTTAAATGACAAAAAAATTATATCTAACTCTATCGTATTGATATTCAAAAAAGAAATAAATGTAAAATAATTATAATATACCTTTTTTGACAATCTCTGTCATCGATTCTAAAACTTTTGAATTTTCCTCAAATTCTTTTCCTACACTTACTACAAGATTAAGTAATTCTTCAACATCAGTATCAGCAGTGACCATACCAAATCTGAAATACAATTTAATATTCAATCATCTCACATGTACATTTGAATTGTAATATTCAGAAACTAGTCCTTGAATAACTATTTTACAATCACATACATTAGCGGCATTAAAAACCATGGTACATAGATAAAAAATAATTAAATACATAAGCTAATAATAGATATATTTTCCATATCTGGTTCGAAAGATTACAGAAGAAAGATACCCAGCAAGACACTGTAACAGATTTATCTAGTATTCAAAATAAGGAATACCTAACATAAAAAAGGAATACCGAACACAACCAGAAACTGAGAGAAGCCTGGCAACAGAGATGGGATCAGTCCAGCAAGGGAATATGGACCCACCGACTTATCCCGGTCATAAGTCGGTGGAGACACACCAGCGATGATTATGAGGCTTGTACACCCCAGAGGAACACGCTGAAACAAGCACTCGGGGTAGCCGAGCTCAACGTCGAGAACATGATCCACAGCATGATGGTGAGCAAGAAGAACTGGGACCTTTGGTGAGATTACATTGAAAAAATCATGAGCACCAAGGAGGGCAGTGAGAGATAGAGACGCAGAACGGTTCTCCAATTCTAGAATAGGGTCAACCAAAGAACCAGACTATACGTCCCTCTGAAGCAATGTGATAAACAATAGCAAGGGGACAGATAAAGGCAAGAGAGGGGTTTAGTCAATGAGAATCTGACACTACCCTGGAATCAAGCCCCAAGGTGTCTTATGCAAGATTCCGCTCCCACAGGAAAAAAAAAATGCTTCTGGCAGTTTACCGTTAATATCTGCTTTTTTAATGGAAATCATGAGACAGAGGTTTAGACGTCATGAGACGTCGTCGTTGAAAATTGTGAGACACAATTTAGATATAATTAACTGAAATCGCTATCTGTCGGATAAGCTATTGAGTTCTTTCAACAAAGATAAGACAATTTTCATTTGTGTTGTCTAGAGAGCAAGCGTTTGTTTTGATAATTAAGATATTCGCATCATTCTTATCATTGACCAATTATGTTATTCCCCTTTGACTTTTCTGGAATGACGTCATTAGCCGAATATCACCACTCCTTCAGAAGTAAACTGGCAGGCTTGCACGGTAGCCCTGTCCTTTTGTTTTCGCAAAACATTAATAGGCAAAAATAGGTGAACAATGAAAGTTGAACATTAAGAAATATTCCAAAGAAATGAACGAATATTGTGTGCTATCAACAGTGTTAAGGTTCATTTATTGAGCCTGGTTCATTATCAAGCTTTCTACACACTGCAGCGGAGCTGACAGAAAAGTGGATTTACATTAGAGTGCAGCATGTCTGCTCTTCAGTTCGAAAGGGTTAAACATCATTACTAATGTTGTAATTGGGCAATTTTTTTATAGAATTTAATCAATTCATTAGACTAAAAAAATATTGAGCTGAATGTTTTTTATTCTAGTGATAAAGCTTTTATAAAAAAATTCAGAGATACTGTTGAAGAGAGGCAACATCCGGCACAATGATAAGCCTAAAAGAAACCTTTTTATGCCTTTCATCAAAAGAAAAATGTATAATTAGCATAGGAAAAAGAGAAATAGAATTATAGTAAAATGGAAATAAAGCATCAGTTTCTGAAATTGATCACTATTTTTAAATAGATTTCCAATAATAATTTCTACTATACAAAAATATACTATTCATATATTAGTTTATGGAATTTTTATTTTAAAAACATACCGAACACAAACTAATCCATCCATACCCTCCCCTAGAGAAAAGGCAGCATCTGTAGCCCGTAAACTTTCTACTAAGGACATATTTAATGTATTTAATTCCTCTTTTGCTTGATCAGTCAATAATTCTTCCCATCCTTCGGGAACATAACGTACACCTCCTAAACCTGAATAATAAACACATCATTTTTATTATATTAATAAGATATATATAGACAACAACACATGGATAATAGATATAAATAAAATAGTATACATTATGTTTTCTCATGAGTTAATTATTTATAATAAAAATAATAATTTAGGGAATAAAACTGATAATACCTGCCCATCCCGGCATTTCTACCAGTCTTAATGTAGGATTCTCTTCAACTAGCTTCAAGAAAGTTTCTTTGTGTGAAACTGTAGCCATTAAAATATCAAGTTGCTGCTCTAAACACAGAGAAAATGCTTCTAATTTTTCACTTAATGCTGCTTCATCGTCTAGTTGCCATTCATTATATGGAGCTTCTAATGGACAATATCTTAAAACAACGCCATAGGTTTCAGATTCACAAATTTCAATTGTAATCTAAAGATGGAAATAAAAAAATATATATATAGTCGAACGTCAAAAAAATGAACAATATTACACTTTAAAATAATTAATAAGCAATACTCACTTGATCGGTATCTCTTTGTAATATTTGGCCGAGCCACGAGTTCAATTTATCATAATATGGAGGCACCCTTCCTAAAACTGTGTCTTTTGGCAATTGGGGTATAAATTGAAAAACGACGCAAGATACTGCTACTTCAAATATTAACTAAAATTTTTCAGAAAAATATTAATCAATTTTTCAGTATGCTTATTTATGAGTATAGAAATACATTTTCTATTAAAATGAATATTAATGTGCATATATAGAAGATAAAATGTAAAACGTTACTGTTTTTTAAATACACTCATACATTCTATTATCCAAGGTGGTAGTAAAAATAGTTGAACCAAATTGTCTGTTAGTTCATATATAATATGATGCAAATTTATAACTATATTTCAAGTTGATTTCTTTATTTGTCAATTAATTTTATTATCTTATTATTTACAACAATTACGGACAATTACACGACCCTGTGAAAAATGAGCCTTTAATTGAAATTTTATTGTTATTATAAATTGGTATTGAAACGGTTTATATTTTACTGTTTTTCAGATAATTCGTAGTCTCCTATATTAACCCTTTTAATACCCTTTGATTTTTTAGGTATATGCCAAAAATACTAGATATACATTTAGTAAAAATTAGGCGCATTTTAATTCATTCAAACCGATTTCAAACATACACAATACTCTCTAATGTAAATCCACTTTTCTGTCAGCTTTGCCGCAGCGTGTAACAAGCTTAATAATGAACCAGGCTCAATAAATGGTTTTTGTTGTTCGGCTATTTTTGCCTATTAATGTGTTGCGAAAATAAAAGGACAGGTTTACTATTCAAGCCTGTCAGTTTACTTCTGAAGGAGTAGATTTTGCAAAGGAGTGGTGATACTCGGCTAATAACGCCACTCCGGAACAGTCAAGGGGGAATAACAAAATTGGTCAACGATAAGAATGATGCGAGTATCTAAATTATCAAAACAAACGCCTGCTCTCAAGACAACATGAATCGAAGTCTATCTTATTTGATAATGATAAGAGCCCTTTACTTGGTATATAGTTGAAAATTGAATATCAATAGATGCATTTTTAAACATAAATGAAAATAAATCATTTCTTAAATGTAAAATTTCCCTAAAAATATATTTTTATTTGAAAAAATCGAAAAAGACAAATATTTACTGTTGTATTTAATGGTTTAGTTGTAAGATCTGCAAGTGAATAAGCACCGCCTTCTCCTCCAGGTTGTTTACTCTGCAAATAATTAGGAAATGTTAATTACATTAATGAACTAATTACAAATTACGTATGTTAATAATGGTAAATAAAAGACATATTAGTTTTTCAATGTCAGGGCATAATTGGAGAAAGTGGTACTATAATAGTATTAATATTGATAAAATTATTTAAATATCATATCTTAAATAACTTTTAAGAATCAAGGATTAATTTCAAAAGTAAATGCGGTACACAAATATATTCAAAATGAACGTACTAATATTCTAATGCATGGCATTTTTGCTACTTCCGCCCATACTAGTGCGCAACTACGAAAAGAAGCAGTAAGTCTGGAAAGGAGACCACTACGACCAGCTGCTCTCAATCCTGTCCAAAGAGGAAGAGCAGTTAAACGTCTAGCTGAATGATCGGAAGTTAAGCCAGCAAGCAAAGGCAATGCGCCTTCACGTCCGCGTGCACCAGCTCCAGATTCTAATAACCTATATAATGTCTGAATAAAAAAGCATTAAGGACAATATTTTATAGAAAGATATAAATTTGAGCACATAAAATGTTTTTTATTACAGCTTTGTGTACTTGTATTTATAAAATATATTTTACATGCAAATTATCAATTCATTATTGGGTTAAAATGACGGAAATTTATGATCAATAAAATTAGATCAGATATGAAAAGATAAGACAGTTAATGTATTATTTTATCAGTGTTTCTGTTTAATTTTACTGCATGAGTATATACAATATATACAATTTGTACTAAAATTAAACTGTAAAAACTCTTTTACACAAATCAAAAAGAATTTAAATATATAGTTGTTCACAAAAAGAATTAAAGCTATTATATTTTTTTTAGGATACAACATTTGGAAGTCCTGGAATACCCAACCACGTGCCTATTGGAAGTGTAATTGAATCTGATATCCTTGGAGGCTGAAAAAATTTCAATTATATAAACGTAAATCCCAGTACATAGTACATAAATGTCAATTAACACATCAAAAAACCCTTACGATTGTGGTGTTGCCATGAGTTATAGCTAATGCTGCAAGTGTGTGTCCTCTTAAATGCAACCAACAATCGTGAAGACGACAAAGATCGTGTAACCTAGCAATATTATCAGAATGACCAGCTATTGTAGTTCCAGCGTCTGCTAAAACCATTAAAGGAATTCTTTTGGCTGCCATATCTTCTGCTATCATGCGTTGAATTGCCGAAACGTCCATAGTCTGATTAGATCCTAAAATTTATATCAAAAATCGCAAGGAAACAATACAATTATGTTCTAATACGGAATTTTACAAACAATAAAAGATATATTATAAGTGTATGCTAACCGAAAACTGTATTCACTGGAACCGGTCTGATACAAGCCAATGGCAAGCCAAGTTGTCTGCAAAGATGTTGTACAACACCCAATGGACTGGCCACCGAGCTGTAAATGCACGGTAGATGATTCAACAATGCACCTCCTGAAAATATTTATAATACAATAATTTTAAATAAATTATCTCAATCTATTATTTCCATTAATTTCAAGAATTGAATGTTTAAATACCTCCGTCTTCCAAATAGCGTGGATATTTGTAATGCAACATCAATCTGGTAACTTTAACGAGACCTTCTAGTTGATCATGATGATAACATGCATTACAGTCGATAAACCTATGAAATAATCGATAGACTAAAGTAGATTTTCACATTTTTTATTTCACTTTTATTCTAGTTGTAATATCTATTACTTAACATTATGGTTTAGCTAAAATTAACTTTTGTATATATATATATAATATTTTAGAGTTTTTCAGATTTACGCGAGTTATATTTAAATATTTTATATATATACAAAATAATATCATATTTTAAACTATCCGCTATTCGGCCAATACACATCACATAATTTTAAATGCATCAAATGAATACCTGAAAATATGACTGAGCCATCTCGTTGTGTCGGCATTTATGCGAGCGCTCAATTTCTGCAGATGGTTTCTCTCGAGACTGCCGGCGTATGCGGCGATGCTGTGAGACAGTACGGATATTTTGGCAACGGGGCTGAGCGGCGACAGAGGCCACGCACTGTCTTCGCCGGTGTCGCTCTTGCAGATGAGATCGTCGATGGTCCTGATGATTTCTTCCGGAGACATCTCCTCCGGGCCGAGGAAGCCGGCGCTCTGTCTTCGGACCTCTTCATCGCTTCTGTCTCCGGCTCCGGCGCCGGCTTCTAGCCTCTCTATGACCCGGGAGACTTGGAATTCGATCTCGGCGAGCGGCCGGCGTCCCTGTGCATGAAAGGAAAACCGGTAATCGAAACGCAGGCTCGAAATCGTCGAACGATGAAAAAAACCAACGAAAAAAAACGTACGGTGAGTACCTTCCGATCGTCGGTCTCCGTTAAAATTGTATTTTCTTCAGCCATCGTGGCAATAGCGCCTAGCGCAGAAACGTCACTGAGATTTGACACTTTGTTTTTTCTAATGTTGCTTCCAAGTCAACATTTAACGGCCATAATCTTTGGCGTATTTTAAAATTTTTCACACTATGTATTGTTTTATGTACATATAATAGTTATCTGCTGTTATTATGATTATTTTAATTTAATTAGATTTAATTTTTAATTAATTAATTTTTATTAAATAATTTGTTAAAAAAAATAATTTAAAATCAGTAATCTTAATACGTTTGAAAGTAAATAATCAAAATTAAATTGAAATATATTTTATCCGTTAATTTTAAGATATTTTAAACCATTCTTATTTTGAATTTGACTTACATTAAATTTGACATTTTATAAAATGCGTCTGTTTTAATGATTTTAATTAAGATGCAAGTTTTATTATTGTAAGATTTTTTGTAGCGTCTTGTGAATTGTATATTATAATTTAAAAATTGCAAGCCATTAGAAGAGTGCGGATATATCGGAGGTTACATGCCAGTTTTCGGCTGGGGAGCGTCGCGCGGCGGCGGCGGCAGCGCGACAGCGGTAGTAGTGCAGGTCGAGCGGCCGTCGTCGGCGGTCGTGTCGGGGCGGCCGCGGCCATGAACGACAACGGATGCATACACCTTAACAACTTCAAGGCGGCCAAAGGCACCGAACCCTACAAGATTGTCCACGCCTTCTTTGTCGCGTGTACCTCGTACGAAGCTCGCAGCTACAAGGTGAGCGCGCTTCGACTTCATCCCCATCGGGCCATTCCCCAGGGTCGGCCTCCGTGCGCCCCTCGCGGCTTCATTGCTCTGCCAAACTATTTAAGGAGTATCTCCGAGGTTCGCTAAACGCTTACGATCGACAGGGCGGCGGAGCCAGCGAACAGCTGACGCGTTGTTTTGAATCCCCCCGCGAAGCATTTCATCAGCTCCGACGGAGTAGTCGCGCACAATCGAAGCTTCCTGACTGTCACAAATGTAAACATGATTTTCGCGGCGTTTTTACCCTTCCCAAATATTCCACGGCGACCCATCCCGATCTTTGTTGTTTTCGGTCTACAATCCGATGCAAAATATAATCGATTCCGTCGCCCACGGTTTCAATCGCAGTGCATGAAAGTGCAAGAAAGATGCACTTTTTCAGGCGCAGCTTTCAAGGTCTCTCATTAAATGTCGTCGTAGAACACGTTTCAATTGTCAAATTATTTTAAATACAAATTTTCCATATGATTGTGCAATCCACAAAAGAAAAAAAGTCGAACCAACGCGCGCAACGCAATTGCATCCGATCAATTAAATCATCAAAACGAGAACCAATTCAATTTTTAATCAAAATGATAATATATTTGGATACATACGAAGTGTGCAAAAAATCTACTGTTGCATAAATGATATATATTTACTTAAAAAATATGCAAAATCATCTTCATACTGGCTGTATAATAATATCTATGAAGAAGGTAAATAAATTCCTTGCCCTTATTTTTCATTGGAAATGATTGAAACTGGGTCAAATCATTCCAACCCAATTGATAAAATGGAAGAAATAATTTGCATTAAAATTAGAAAATCAACTTTTCTCCTGAATATCATTTATGGCTTAAAATGATCACAACTGAGACAATAAGGCCATCTAAACAAGTTTTATTTATCTTTTATAATTTTTATAATATTAATCATCAATCTGTGACAAATCGAGGTTTTAGCAACAGGTAGTTTGTAAGACTGACTAATGAAAAATAGCACTAATTTTATTGTCCACTGATACCCGCCGCGTTGCTGCCATAGATATTGTTTGAAATTTAATTAGGAATTTATTTTCTTTACGATAATGAATACATTTATTGAAATTGAATGATATACAAGGGAAAAATATAAATGATATTTATTTTATTATAAATATGAACAAACATACAAAGATCTACTGCAAGTTAATTGTACTATACTTATATTATTTGAGAGAGTGCAAACATTAAGTTGACAAAGTTTCATCGCAATCAGATGAATGGTATGGCAGCGCGTTACATACGAACAAACAAACATTGATTTTTATATATTAGATTTTATACATTTATAATGTTTCCCACAATTTTTTATTTTTCAGGCAACATCATGCCTCTGCTTCACATGCTGTATGCCCGGTCCAAGATTACATTCCTGTCTTCATTGTATATTTTTTGGTTGCTATGCGGGACACATTCAAGAACACTCCAAGTCCAAAAAGCATTTTCTATATGTAGATTTATCGCACGGAAACATCTATTGCGCTCAGTGTCAAGACTATATTTACGATAGAGAATTGACTGAAATAGCCAACTTGAATAAAGTAAAAGAAACAAAGTGAGTATAAAATCGTTCGAAACGTAGCACGCATCGCAAATGGATATTTTAAACATGTTAAATTTCAATCCAGATCGCTTGGAATGAGCGCTCCGTTCACTCCCTGGTTGCCGAACCCGCAGGAAGTAGCGGCGCTCAGAAAACTCCGCAAACGTCGTATAATCAGCCCGTTGACTACAATCGGTCTGAGGGGTCTACAAAATTTGGGTTCTACGTGTTTTATGAATTGCATTGTGCAGGTCAGCGAGGATGATTATAAAGATTTTCAAGAGCGTAATATGTATCGATTGATTGATATAACGTCCGATTTATATTTATAGGCTTTGATTCACACTCCACTTCTGAGAGATTATTTTCTTGGCGAAAAGCATAAATGTAAAGTTCCCGCCGTGGGTCCTGGAAAATGTTTGGTCTGCGAAGTATCAAAACTGTTTCAAGTGAGAGGCAATAATCGTTATCGTATACCGTTTATATTATTTTTTATAAATAGGAAATGTTATATCGTTGATTTTTAGGAATTCTATTCGGGTTCGAAAACTCCTCTAATATTGCATCGACTGTTGCATTTGATTTGGACGCATGCTCGTCATTTGGCCGGTTACGAACAGCAAGATGCTCATGAGTTTTTCATTGCGACATTGGATGTTTTGCATCGGTACGCTTTTATATTATTGTTGAATACATTTATTTTCAAATTCGGATATCTTAAATTTAGATCTTAATTTTTAGGCATTGTCTTAATTCAATGGAAGAACCGCTGCAGAAAAAAGAAGGTGCTCCTCGATGCGATTGTATCATTGATCAAATTTTTACGGGTGGATTACAAAGTGATGTCGTGTGTCAAGCCTGCAGCGGTGTCTCAACGACTATCGATCCATTTTGGGACATTTCGTTGGATGTCGGCGGTCCGGGGTCGCTTCAAGGTTGCCTCGAAAGATTTACCAGAGCTGAGCATTTGGGATCTGGAGCGAAAATCAAATGTTCCAATTGTAGGACGTATCAAGAATCGACCAAGCAATTGACACTGGAGACACTACCCATTGTGGCCAGCTTTCATCTGAAGCGTTTTGAACATTCTAGTCAAATTGATAGAAAAATTTCAACATTCATATCTTTCCCGGCCGAATTAGATATGACGCCCTTTATGTCCACTCATAAACGGCAACCACCTGCTGATGCGAGATCTCGTCATCACAATAACAACAACAATGCTGAGACGTCCGGCTTGCAAGGAGACGCATCAGTGTTCGCTGACAACCGATATTCGCTATTTGCAGTTGTCAATCATCTCGGTTCGTTAGATGCTGGACATTACACCGCTTACGTGAGACAAATGCAAGGATGTTGGTTTAAGTGTGACGATCATATGATTACACGCGCTTCTTTAAAAGAAGTTTTAGAAAGTGAAGGGTAAACATTTACTACATTTTTATAAAAATATCTTAACAAATTAATTATTTTTAATCATTGCTTTTGATTTTTCAGATACCTCCTTTTCTATCATAAGACTGTACTCGAGTATGACTGTGATGGAGTATAAATTTTTTAGATTGGTTTATCTCATTGCTGTGCTATTAATATGGATCTCCCACCTGTTTATTTTATGACAAGAAGAAAACAGATCAATTATGTATGAGCAATGTTAATAAATGTTGTACCCGTTAATTTAAGATTTCATCTAATTGTCTTTTAAAGGGAGCGCTTCACTTACTGGTGTTTTGAAATCTGAATGTAAATTCGTATTGTTAAAAATCCATTCGATGCATCATATATTTAAATAGCACATATATGTACATAAAATAATAGGAAACCCAAAGTTTATCGGAATAATGTTCTTTTTAATTTATTGAATTGTTTTTTTATAAGCGAAACGTATATACAGCAGACCCGCGGTATTTCAAAGAAGGAAAGAGCAAGGTCAGGAGAATAAGGTGGATGCGGAATTGTTTGTCAATCGAGTTTGCCTCTTGCCTGGCTCACATTTTTTACATTGACGTAGCTTTATCGTACATATGTACTATACTTGTATTGGGATGTCAGACTACAGGTAGCGCCCGATTATTGCGGATCTGCTGTATATAGTTTTTATACTAAAATTGGGTGATTCATAACGTTCTATATTTAATAGATCTAAAACACGATAATAAATATGTATTTTAAGCTGCATCAAGTTTGTTAATGAATCACATGTTTGAAGGGCATTGTCGTTTGTATATTTTTACAAACATGTAAGCATTTAGAAATAGTCGACGCTTATAGTTCACACTACGATGTTTTAATGCAATTTGTGATTAAACGTCACTTTTTTGTTGTTGTTTTGAATACCGATGAAAGTTTTGCTATTCAAATATGTGATGTATTTTTGTTGTGTTCATCTCCATAGAAATGTTAAAAGTTGTATAATAAATGTAATAATATGTATAATGTACGTACTACGTATAGGTTCATATATTTTTCATTAAAAAGGCATTTTATCAAATATGCTATGAATTTTGGGTATACTCTTCATACATCCCTTTAATTTTAGATATCATTTTTTTTTTTAATAAATGTTAAGTCCCTTAACATTGTCTATATTAATTAATAAGAATTCACGGAAAACAATTGTTGATATTCAAACAGATGTTTAATTGTAATGTTGTAAGCCTTTTTTTTTTCAACGTTCAATTTTGTTTTATTAGGATATGCAGATATCGAAAGTCCAGTTTCACAAAATATATAAATGAAGTGAAGGATGATTAAATAGTGTATGATAGCAGTTATCTCAAAACTTTTCCTATCAGTATTACACGTAACGTTGATTGATTTTATATAAATATTTGTTTAACGCATTAGATCATTTTTATATTCAACGCGCAGTATATGAATTTTATTCGGCTTCTACACTCAGTATTTGATTGTATCTTATTTTTGAAATAGCTTCAATTCTGAAATCTGAATAACATCGGAAAATACGGTGTTGGGACGTCCTCTAATTGTTATTTATACTATACATAGTATAGTATGACGAATAGTTTTTTTTAAATAGAATTTAGATTTGTGCTCTTGTATACTGAAGTATTGTGTTTTAAACATTATGACGTGCATTTTATAACTTAGAATTATGGATTATTTTTTTAAATTTTAATTTTACTCGTTCATATCGATAGCGTGTATTAGTTCGAGTTCTTCGCCTGTTTAAATCTCATAGTTGCTAAATTTTTTCTATACTCTCCTTAAATAAATAAGAAATTTTAACGTAACCAAATCAATTATGCAGAGAATTTGATATTTATGAATAGAAAGCTTTAATAATGCGATGGTATTCTTGACTGATAGATTATTATTACAAAATTATAATAAAAGGAATCAAATAAATAAGTTGATATGCAATGCATAATTGGGGAACTCCTAATCAAATTCTTCAGAGATTTTCATCGGTGCAAATTTAGGTAGGCTTTCATAGTAAAGCTCTTTGAGATTTGTCTAAAATTAAATTAAATTCTTCTGAATTTTGATTGCATTTCGCAATCAATTGTGTATTTTAAAAAATTCTCTTAACATAATTCGAAATTTTGTGTGCATTTTTTGAAATTTACTAAGTTTACTTCCGTTTACTGTGATATAGATCTAATATCAATTCAATTGATATTCACAACATTAATTTGTATGTTTATTCATTTTCTCTACTTGTAGTACATTGTTTGGAATTTAGGAGTTGAAATACTGTTTGGCCTTTCTCGAGACATAACATTTTATTTATGCATTAAAATGCAAATAAGAGTATAGTTTAGAAGAGTTATTGATGTTCCAACACCATTCACATTTTATGTATGGTCGTTTATATAAGATCTTAGCTTATTAAAAATCAAATACCCTTTTATTTACTTTTAAAGATTATTATTTTCTTAACAGTTTCCACAGCTAATTCATCAACCATTATGATGAGATTGGTGTATAAAGTATATTCAACTACAAGTATGGTTATCATATAAACTTAAAACAATGAGCTTCATGTGATATTGAATGTGAATAAATGAAAACAAAATTGAAGTTTCTTTATTTATTTATAATGACCCATTAACTTGTCCTTAGCATAATAATTTTTTGCACTACGTTGTCTCCTCTTAGGGGACATCGTGGTTCTAGCATATCATTTGAATGTCCTAGTTCTTGAATGTTGTCGTTGCTAAGGCTAACTCTACCAGCGATAAGTCCTTTATGGTGATAATAATAAAAAATATGGTGATACTCGGATAATGAGGCAACTCCTGAATAGTACATGAGGTGTTATATAAACACCGGTTAAGATTAAAGAAACAAAACTCTTTGGAGCAATAAGGGTGATGCTCGTGTCTCAACTACCAAAAAAATGTCTGGTCTCATGTCTTAATTACCTTGGTTCTCAAAACAACGAGTTTCGGAATGCTCGTTACATGAGGCAGATATCATAACGAGTGTAAGATTGTGAAAAAGGACTAAGATCGATACACATGGCTTAATTACTAAAACATTGTCAGGAGACAAGAGATGCGGAGAGTCTTGAGTTGGAGGTTCACCGAGTCATCTAAAAGTTAGTTTATGTATATTCTACGGCCAATTTAAAGAAACTGTTCCATGAAAGAGGAGTTAATTTGTATAGTTATTGTGTCTGGTAAAGACCTTGTGTTAACGGCTAGTTATTTAAAAAAGTTTTTGATTTGCCGCATAATTCAAGGGATCTAAGAAATTCCTCAAAGAACATATTCATCTTTTGAAATACACGATATCACTTATACGGCATGTAGAAATCGTAGTTGAAATACCAACCTTCAAATGAAAAACTAGGTCTTTCTCTGGTCTGATGCTTCGCAATAGGAAACTGTGTTTACCGAGGGTCAAATGGGAAATCGGGAACCTCAACAATCTGTGAGGATTATTAAATGCAGTCGTCAAACACAACACATCAATGGGGCTGAAATTAAACATCAAGAAAACAAAGTAACTAGCTTTAGCAAAATTCCAAACAGCATCAATGGAATGATCCGAATAAAAGACGATATTGTGGAGAGAGTGCAGAACTACAAATACCTTAGATGTTACTTAAAAGAAAACTCCACAGAAATTCCCTGCAGAATAGAGAACACGAGGGTAGCCGTCATAAAAATTCTGTATGGAAAGGAAGCCTAAACGCTTACTAATACAATGTGTAAGCGTATAAAAGAATGTTGAAAATCTCCTGGATAGAACGAAAAACAAATGTAGAAGTGCTGGCGCAACTAAACCAACAACCCCAAGTGTTTACTATAATCAAAAAAGGAAAGTACTTTGGGTGCAACAAAAAATATACACAGAAGTGTAATTGCAGAAGCAATTAATACTTCAAGGGAAGATTGATGGTCATCGCAGCCATGGAACCAGAAAGATGTTGTTGCTGAAAAACTTGCGGCAATGGTACGAACTCAGTACCAGAGCGCTTTTGCTACTGGTTGCCATTTTGGCCCATATTAGCTTTTGAGTTTGACATCTGTTCTATATTATTCATGGAATTTTCAGTCAATTCTTACCAAGCATGGATGTTATATTTATCCCAAAACTCGCTGTCCATTTTATCAATAAGTAAACATTGCTAAACATATATGTTGTAGAAATACGGCATAAATTAAGCAGGTTCTTACCATACTAATTCAATCGACGTTGGTCACTTATCCAATTAAAGCTGGCTTTTATTCAAAATATATAATGTAATAACTGGAATTTTCATCATAGACTTTAATGTTATAATCTGTTGGGTAATCAAATTACTCAGTTTTAACTTTTATTTCACTATTAACTATTTGATAATGAAATTCCATATTAAAATAACTATACCATTACTTCACAATGCTGTGTCACTTGTTTATTTCTGCAGTAATTTGATCTTATTTGAACTTTTTTAAATTTCATAATTTTTATAAATATGTCGACCCGTTAATAATTAATTTAAAAGTAGTGACGAATTTAGCTTGGGTCTTTTAGAGAAAATGAAAATCAACCAGTATAATTGTTTTTGTCTAAACACGTCTTAAACATAAATTCACTGAAAATAAAATCTTTGGAGTGCAGTGTTAAGAGTAAAACATATTCTTTGTACTTAGCTTTACATTTATTTTAAATAATACAAATAAATACAACTATGAAAACAAATAAATGGCATATCACTTAATCACACAAAACATCCGTCGATGATTAAAACGAGTATACATTAACGTATGTGATTTTTATTTACTAAACTATACGAGTCTCAAAATGATGCTTACTAATTTGCGGCTTTATTTTGAAGCTTTTCTTTCTTTAGGATATCTTTCAGTTTGTTTTCAATTTCAGTAACGTCTTTTCCATCGGTCAAATAACTTTCATATATTCGTAACAAGTGTTCTTTTTCCATGCCGGGTATTCTATCGTCTAAGCTCAATGAAAGTTCCGCATCTATATCGCTCTCTTCGCGTAGAATGCAGAAGTATATCAAAAATATTGCGACAGATCCTGTCACAACATACGGTTGATACCACAACGTATCTTCTAAACCTTGGGTTCGAGAGCTTCTTGCTTTCCATTTAGCTGCATTGCTTGTAAGATATTCAAATGGCTTATCTAAATCTTCAGGTTTTTCTAATGAAGCATGACGTTTGGGTAATTTATTTATAATTCTGGAAGGTGCTAGAATAAACCTGAAATAAAAATGAAGCACATTAGGTTTTAGAAAAATAAAAATTGTTCACCAGTTTTTATTACAAATTATGATGAATTAACGAAGAAAATAATTATTTTTCTAACTTTGTAAAAAATGATGCAAATGTTTTTTACGTTTGCAAAGAAATTTAATCTTAAAAATCATGAGTGAACAGCGAATTTTATCCAGGAGCTAAAACGATTGGGGTGCAAACTTACGGTTTTGTTCGTAAACAGGTTCTGATCGCCGAAAGGATCATTTTGACATCGAATAAATCCTACATAACCAAAATATAAAGAGATAATGTTGCCATATCTTAAAATAAAAGTTATTTCAAGTAAGTATATAATTTGAGGTTATATTGCTCCATATTAAAATATAATAATTCATCTAGTATTAAATTTATTAAATCTAAAAAACTGAAAAAGTCGTATACAATATATAGTCGTATACATATATAATAATTTTAAAATTGAAATATATGATTCAATTTTTTCTATAAATAAAACAAAAAATTGACAACTATAAAAACAAATTATGTTACTAAATTCTAAATATATATTTATATACATTTTATAGAATTTATTTATATAAAGCAATATGCATTTAATGCCTTTTTAATTTTGTTTACTTGTTACTATGGATACAGTCTTAATAGATGTGATTGATTGAAGTATGTTTGTCTTAAATATTTAAGACATTTTTACTATTTGCCTTTGTAATAAATTCATCGTAATGGATAGTAATCCGTATCTTGAGCTTGAATGGCCGAGCAAAAGAATTCCTCCGGGAGGAATATTTCACAATACCAAAACTCAATACAGTCCTGAAGTACACAATGTTATGAAAGGTTTTTATTCTTATATATTTGTTATTTTTATATCATTGAACTGTATGTTATTGTCTTGATTTTTTACAATTTTATAGTAATTATGGAAGAATCAAAGTTGACTTTATCGCAACGCCGACAAGTTAATTGGTGTCTTAGAACTGGGTCATCCTTAGCTGATATAAAAACACCCTCCAAGCAATTGAGAAGAAAAAGTGCATTAAATCCATCTGAGAGCTACCCAAAAATTTCAAGGAGACGTTCATTAACGGCAATAAAGAACTCTGGCGACTTTGAAAGAGAAAGGTTTTTATATATTTTGAATTTAGGCAAAATAATTTTTAACGTGTAAGTTATTTCATGAATAATTATTGTAGATATAGACCAAATCATAGAATTGAGGATAGAGATGTAATCAAAAAACAGCTTCAAGAAATAATGGAATTTGGAAAATTACAACAAAATATGACGAAATTGAAAATTAATAAAAAACGTACACAAAAGACTTTACCTATGCAGGAAGAAATTTTTCATGATTGTAAGATTTTTTTTGTCGATATGAACAACATTAAATTTCTGCCGTTTATAAGTTTCATCATTTATATTTATATGATGTTTTTCAGTATTAACACAGATAAAAGAACGCGCTGAATGGCTCGAAGAGATGGAAGCTTTAGGAGAAGGTGCTAAGCATCGTGAAGTAATTCAGCATCAGATTGCTGAACGCATAAAAAAAATTGAAGCCTTAAAATTACAGATTTCTAATAGTTTCGATGAAAATGATAAAATAAAAGACGTGGGCTTGTCGAACAAAGATAACATAAATGAGTCCGATAAATCTTCCCCAAAAGAAAATGATATGGAATCGCTTGCAAACATGAGCGTAACAAGTTTGTCCTTGCAAAATAGCAATAAAGAGAAAAATGGTACAAATTTAAAATCAAAAGTTTTCCATCATAATACTAAAGAAAAGAAAAAGAGTATTAAAAATACTAATAATCAAAAGAAAGAAGAAAATATATCTGATCTTATTTCCATCTGTCCTATCAAAAGAAAAGTTTAAAGTACGTGGTTTTATGAAAGCATTAAGCTATAAGTAATAATAAATTCACAAGAATCTATCTTATAAAATTATTAAATACATGCACTAAAATAGCTATGAAACACTATAAAAAAATCTTATTAATGTAGATGTTTTTAAAACTTCAATAATGTTATTAAACAATACAACGCTTTAAATATATCGACACAATGATATATAATAATAATACGATTGGACGTGCGTACTATCATTTTTTGTTGTTGTGGATATTTGTATCATCACATAATTGAAAGGAACAAACAGAATAAACTAGTTGACGGTGTAATGTATCATTTCCTTATTTAATTTCCTCGTGCCTCGGAGGAATTGAAGAACTGTCCACACTATTTCATCTATTCCCAACCATTGAAAATATGAAATAGATTTAACTATACAATTTTATTAACATAATTATAAATATAATGAAACGAAATTGTAACATACATATGGAAAAACAATACGCACATTATTTTAGTACTTATAATAATTGCAACGTTTTTAAGATAATCTGAATGAGTTAAATTAATGCACGTTATTTGCATATATATTTATATTTAAACATTAGATTTTTTATAATTCATGACAATTTTATTCCATGAACAATTTAAACAGCTCATTAATATTAAATTATTCTTGTTTATAAATTTGCACTATAATTAAATTGTGTAATTTTAGTACATTTTATAAAAAAGTATTAACGTACGGTCTTTAATATGAAGCGTTTTACTGATTGATACAAATTTATTTTTTATAGACGCTAAATAATACGATTGCATTGGTATTATTCACATATTTGGTTATATGCGGGTTGAACCACTTTTATTGAATTAAGTGATTCATTCATCATCCAGCGTTGTAAAGTGCAAGTCCATAAAATAAGTCATATAAAGTGAACATACTTATTTTGGACTATGTGTATATTCTTATAGACTTGATTGCATATGTTAAATTATGTTTCATAATTATATGCATATAATTTCAGTATTTATTTTATTCTTGTGTTTACTGTTACCGTTTGGATGTGATATAAGCGTCGATAAAATCCAATCCTCAAGGTGAATAAGCTCAATTTGTGTGTATGTATATTTATATATAAATTGATTTGCGCTAAATCTGATGTGATTCAAGCACTTATTATCATTTTGGCGTAAGAAAACATGAATTAAATTTAAGCACGTGTTTCATGTTTTCTTCAAGTACAAATTAATGCATATAAATATATAACTTTTATTATAATAAAGTGTATAAAAACATTTGTGTTTATTAATTCAATAAAGATATCTTATCTGTAACCACATTATAAATAACACAATTGCATATCGATAATCAAAATCAGATTAATAGTATATTTGTGAATTTAATAACTTTATCAGAGACTATTTTTAATAATGCAGGAATAATACTGAAATCATTGATGATTCAGCCGATAAAAATGTAAATAATTTTTCAATATCAGCTCTGATATTGGCCAGAGGAGGTTCCAAAGGTATAAAACTGAAAAACCTAGCAACGGTCAACGGTGTTTCACTTCTACGAAGATCATTGAATGCAATCAAAGAAGCAGATTTCTTCGAATCCATTTGGGTTTCCACCGATCATGATTTAATCGCCGAAGAAGCAATAAAAGGTAAATCATTAAATATATAATTCATGTAGTTCTTATACTATCAATGGTCGATACAAAGAGGTTTCATCATAGGAAATTCAATTATGATGAAACCTCTTTGAGATCATGATTCAACGATGAATGAATGTCTTTATGATTGCTGTAATAGCAACCAGTATTTATAAGTAATTTTGCACATATTAATTTAGTTTGAATGTTCAACACATTTGAAGAAATACTAACAAATATATTAACAAAAACTCAATGAAAATATTTACTATCGGATGATTTTTATTTAAGCGTTCCGTTGTTTAAAGTGCATATGAGTTGTGACATCCGTGATGCACTCTCCTTATCATTAGCTAACACTATTGACGTGATCAATTGCATTCATTAAATGATTATTATAATTTAGAACCCATCGACTATGATGTCATTATGATAATTCAACAACTCAAGTATGCCATCATCAGAATATTGATGTAAATGTGATATGATTATTGGCTTTAATGCTATTTCTTAATACAATCTAATGATCATAGATTACAGGTGATTTATCTGAATTTATTACATACTTGTTTTGGCTATAAGAAGACTGGGAAGTTTCGCTTTTTATCGAATATCTATAGAATATTAACAAAAAAATATTAGACTCCGGAGTAAATGATAAGCATAAATATTTTACTTGTCATTAATATTAATGAATCAAACCTTCTTTCACATTTACAATTTAATTGCTGAAATTTTGCTTGCATTATTTTGTGCAGCATCCACTTTTTTAAGCTTTTAATCAATGGATATTAAGATTCTTTGAGATGAGGTATGTCTATTTTGATATAATAAGATGAGCCCTAATGATTCAAACTACAGTTTTATAATATTTAAACTTGATTAATTCAGAGTTTTAAACATTTTACCTTTAATTAAGTATTCCCACGGATACATGAAGAACAAATTGATTGATTGCAAGCAAATAGCTTCGTCATAGTCGTTGAGCATTCATTGATTTGCTCACATTTACATCTAAAATCGGTTCATATTACATTCAACAATTTATAGTTACATTTATTGAACAAGTTATTCAATTCAAATTTCAATCACTTTTGCGAACGTATTTTCCATATTTTCCTGCAATATGAAAATCTTTGTAATCATAATATTTTATTTTGCAAGTAAAAGATATCTTTGAACGTCTCGTGCTGCCCCAACATTAATTTTATTTCAGCACCCTTGATAGCAGCCCCAATAATAAATCGTTAATAGTCATAAATAGTTTTTGCAAGAACTATTTGATTAAAAAAAACATGAATAAAATGAATTATTAAGTTCTTATATACATTAAGGAGCACAGTAAACATATTATATTTCAGACGTCATGAGTGGTATTATATAATAGTCCATTGTTAGAGGTTTTTCCTATTTAGAAAAAAATACAAGAATAAAATAATATTAAAGATGAGTTTTCCTGTTTGGCAAAGAAATAAGATTATTCGCAAATGCTAAGAAATATATGATTTAAAAATGTTTATATTTAATTGATTAAACCGCCTATTGTGGTTTTAATATACGAATTATTTCTTAAAAGGACAAAATTTTAGATATTTTTGTATACATTTCAAATGCCCTTTAACTGGTATCGCTATTTTGGCACAAATTTTGTGGTCTCATTCAACCTTTTGAGGACAAGTGTCCACGCGTATTGGACATATTTTTTTTTCTTCAATGTTAATTTGTAAATATAGAGAAAAAAATGGTTGTCGTTAAGTGATACAATACTTTTATTTGAAAAGTCTCAGTTCAACTATTATCAAATCCGAGCTAGATTCTACTCTCGGAGAGTCTGCTTCTTCGTTTATAACAGTAAGATTTTGGGTGGCAGAGTTTCAACGAGGCCGTACGAGCTACCAAGACGAATAACGCAATGGTGGGCCGAGTGAGGTAACCACCCTAGAAATGATGAAGAAAATCCATAAAATGGTGTTGGATGACCGTCGACTGTAATTGCGCGAGTTAGCAGACATGGTAATATTTTCAAAAAATGCTGTACACCGCAAATTGACCGAAAACTTGGATACGAGAAAGCTGTGCGCAAGATGGGTGCCGCGTTTGCTTACAAATAACACAAAAACAGCGTCGTGATAATGTTTTGATCGAGTGTTTGGCGATATTTCACAGCAATAAGGATGAGTTGTCCATGTCCGCAAGGACACGCTTATTCTCAACTTCGGGTGGCCACAAAAAATAGCTAAGATAGCAACAAAAAATAGTAAGATAGAAAAATAAATAGTTTTTATGAGCGGGGGGAAGCCTAGACTCGTCCATAACCTCATTTGGCGCGAGACATCTATGTAAGATAGCCTCTGGGGAAGCTTCTGTGATCGTACAGATCATAGAAAATGCCGCAAAAAGCTCTAAAAGAGGACGGAGTGGCCACAAGATTTGTATCTCAATCGGTCCGTTTTTCGGACCGCTGATTGGACGAATTAGCGCCTCGATATCGGACGCCATACCTGAACATGTCTACAGAACGATTACTGATCGCGGGTGGGTTATTTAAATTTTGCTCTAAAAAAAAACATCGTCTTCAAAAAAAAACTGGAACATTAGTATTAGACCCTTTTTTATTTGAGATAGCAACAACGATAAAAGACGATGCAACTGGTTTTTCATGTTGTGACTAATTTTCCAGCTGTATTTCCTTGGTCGATGGGAAATTTTGCATTATCTGTTTTACGATCTAGTATAAATTGTGTTACTTTTTTATAATATATATGTTTCTGTTCAGTAATTTTTCTGGATTCGAGTCCTAATTAGTCCTAAACCTTGTCAATCTGATTATCATGATTGTGATTAAATTCAGGTTGACGTCTAGAGTAGCTCAAGAAACTCAATAACACCAGGAGAAAGCTGATGATTGACGCTTCGTCGTCCATGATCTTCAGGTTTGATCTTATCATCTTGACGCCAGAGATTTAATTTCGTTGAAGTCTACAGTGAAATTTAAATAAAAGTGTTTCCTAGAATTTCTAAATAGAACACTTGCCTCCACACATTTCTGCGCGGAGTAAGCTCTTAAAGCTTCTACATATCAACAGATATACAAGAATCAGATCGAATGTTGAGAATTACATTATTATACATTAGCTCTAACACATTCACGATAAAATGTCTATCGTCTTATTTTTTGTATTCCAAGAAAACCATTTCAAAGAAGCAAGCTAAGTGTCGGTATAAATGCTATTATATATAGCGGTATTGATGACAGCATGGAATCTTTTAGACACGAATAATTTGTATACGGCTTTACGATAATCTGAATAATTAAAATCCAATATGACGAGCACAATAGATTCCGTTTAAATGGGACATCGGTTAATCGGGATAGCAGTTTGTTTAGGACAAAATTCGAATTACGTGTTTAAATTGAATTGTCTTCGTTTAATTGAGCCGATTGACCGAATGTTTGCGAAAATTATGGTCTTGTTTGATCATCTGTTGTGCTGTCTGTATTAGTTGAATTGTTGATTTATCAATTATCATGGATGAAAATTCGCTTTTCTTATTCTTATCTTATCAATTTTCAACGATGTATACAAATCAAATGAGGCTACGTGCAATACTTCTTGTGCTAAAATTTTTAAAATTTTATCATTTGAATTTTGATACATGTCAAAGAATTTATTGATTGAGAGTTTCATGACATTTTGTTGTATTAATATGAACCTATTAGATCTGATAATTAACTATTTTTCTATGCAAGAATAAGATTAAAATAAACCCTTGTATAAATTATTGCAGACAACACAGTTGGGAATTCACCAATTGGTGTGTACAACTTTTTAGCCGTCCGAGTTTCATTTTGACATTCATGTTCATATAAAATATATTTTTATATAACCGTAATTTTCAATTTTACACGAATGTTACGTACTTGGGAACCATCATAATGCTAAGTTTTATAGCTAAGCAATATGGTTCGTATAACGTATGATGTATGATGAGAATTGGACGAAACAACTGACGACGCTCAATTCATATCCTACGAACGCTATGTTGGATTTGCCAAAATGAAAGATTATTTTTTTGTATTAAAAGCCAATCCACAATATGGTGGCTGTTTTTTTTTTAAACAGAACAAGATTTGTCTTGGAAACAATGTCACAGCATCTGTACTGATGGTGCGCAATCAATGCTTGGGGGTGCATCAGGGTTTCTGTGTAAAATAAGTTAATCCACAGTTAAAACTACATGTTTCATTGCCTTCTCCATTGGGATGAAATAAGTCGTTCATGCTAAATAATCTCTTAACAAGCTGAACATCTCCATGCAAGACTGTGATCTTAATGTGATTGAACTAACAGAGCAATTAAGAACATTTCAAGTAAAATTGAAATTGTGGAAAAATAAAATAGATAGAAGAAAACATACCGAGTCACTATGTTTCTATAATAGTTATGAGTTCTGATTTTATTCTTAGTGCTAGTTCGATTTCCACTAGTTCTGAGATTTAGCCTAACTGGGACGACCGCCTAGTTAAAGTATGGAAGGCAGCGATATTATTTGAGTAATTATTCTTACAAAGCTGATTCTTTCTCATTTTCTTGTTTTGATATTGTAAGTAAACAAAACGGCAATCTACCGCGATGATGTTGTTGCCGACATTTAAAACAATTTTTGAGACCTGGGGCGTAACAAGGTGGTGGCAAAGCAGGCGCTCGCCACGGGCGCAACTAGGATTGGGGCGCAAAACATAGAATACCGACCCAGTCGATCGTTGCACATTGTTTTTATTTTACTTGACCATTCTACTTTACAAGAACACTGATCATAATCGTTCAGTAATTCGTAATGTCAGCGATCCGAAAAGCGGACGAGACGGACACACAGACCTTGTGGTTACCATTTTAGGGATTTTTGCAGCATTTTTGGGGATAAATGCGTATGACGCCCTAGCCATATTGTATCGAAAGTAGACGACGTTTATTATACTTAACGTAAACTACTTGTAGATAAAAAACAGCTTTGTAGACTTTAATTTAATGCCGATATGTACAATTATTCAGGTTTCGAAAATTGTTATTATTAATATCCGAACGTTGAAATAGATACAAAGTTTCGATTGCTCCTGTACTATAATATTATATTAGGCTAGATTTATCAAACAGCTATATAGCATTATTTTATAGTCAAATGTAGGATATTACTTATGCTGTATTCTTTATCTGGGAATACAGACAAACGCACGCAGGGACTCATTTAGTATTTATAACTAATTATCTCGTTTATGACCAATCAAATTACGACATTATTTGCGTTGAGATACTTTCTACAATTACACAAGAGCAGAAGCAATATTTTCTTCTTTTTTCTTCCGACCGCCTGGGAATATGAGCGATTTAAAAAGTACGTCAAAGGTTAATCCTTTGTACTTGACACGTGGAAGCATTGAGAGCCGTTTCTCTATTGTAGTTTGTGCTTCCGTGGGAACGTTCGACAAAAATGTCAAAGCTGAACGCGGTGTTATTTAATGAGCAATTAAAATATGCTCGTTATAATTGTGCGCAATATTGTGATTTGATAACCGGTTTAAGTTCATTTGATAATGTATATCTGATTCTGCGGAAGCAAGTCTGTAATTACTGATGTTTTTGCATAATAGCATGCAAAAGTGAGTTATAATCCATTAAATTACAAACTTAACTATTAGCACGTGGTAATTGTTTGCATTCGTGTAAATGGAAAGTCGTTTGCTGTTTGGGATGAATTCCCAAAAGTATTGAAATACAAACTGAGCGATTCTGTTTGGGAGATTGACTGTCTGCAATGTTGCATAGTTGCATAATGATGAATGGTAATGAGTTTTTATAATTCGATTATGTTTGGTCAGGAGGTGCCAAAGTTCACAATCGCTCCATTGAGAGTGCTACAGACACGGCAACATCTATATTTGCTGTGCAAGAATTTTTGCAACACCACGGAGATATCAACATATTGGCTTTAGTTCAATGCACTTCGCCATTTATAAAACCTGAATATTTGCGGCGGGCGTTCGCTGTTCTAGCTACACAAAAGCATTGTGTTTTTTCCGTCACAAGGTAAACGCTTTGAATAATTAGTCAATTGCAGAGTTCCGAGTCACGATTCACGTGATACACATCCCGTTTTATTTCGTCTAATCTTGTGTTACTAAGCTAAAATGGTGGAATGTTACAGAAGTTACAAATTGCGTTGGAAGGAATCCGGATCTGATATTGTACCGCTGAATTTCGATCCATCGAAGCGACCTCGGCGACAGGATTGGAATGGTGAACTCGTCGAGAATGGCATGTTCTATTTTGCCAACAAAAATCTACTTTTGAAAGGACTATTTCAAAATGATAGGTTTGTTCTTTTTGTTATTTTACCATGATCGAAAATCACTGCAAACGGCATTGACAGAAGTTGATATGTATCAGCACTAGGTTTACCGTACTCACCAATTTGACGGAATTTAAAATTCTTGAACAATATTACAAAAACCCTTATTATATGTTCATACACCGCATGGACAGGCATTTTTTAAAAATGTGTGTTCATACATAATTTCATACACGGTTATTCCTGACACAATTGGATTTCTCTTTGTTTGGGGACGTGAACCTATTCCGTGGCTCGCATGGTCTCCAGATCTGATACCACTGGATTTCTTTGTCCTTGGATGTGCCCTATTCCGTGGCTAGAGGTCTAGAGACCGTGCGAGCCACAGAGTTACCCATCAATAAGCGCCGCCTTTGCAAAAATGAAAGAGGAAATGCTTCTTCAGACAACTACAGTTGAAATAAGGAAAAGGTATCGTGCATGCATACGAAGCAGAGATGGCCAATTTGAACAAATTTTGCAAATAAATTTAATATAAACATCTTAAGCATAAAAATATTTTTTTGACCCTGACTCTGACAAACTGGCACCTCTTCAAGTTTAACGACTTATTGAATGATTTGTATGACATGCAGACTAAGTTTGTAAACTAAGTTTAATATAGTTGTTGACAAAGTAATTGATGAAATTTATCGATCTAAGATAAATAAAATCTGAAAGAAGATGTGCCACATGTCGCATTCTATCGAATTACAATCAAATCGACTGTTGAATTTAGGCCCCGTGAGAAACAAAACCGATTCACGTTGGGCGACGAGAGTGTTAATCATTTGAGTGCTACGCTAAATTCTGCGAATTCTTACCAGAATTGCGATGCAAAAAATGCAAATCTTATATTTAATGTACACATTTTTAAGAATGCACTTGAACTTCCACTTATCAAAATAAAGAAGATAATCAATTTCTATCTTCTTACAAAATCTTAAATATACTTCATCATATTTCGTGTAGTTTGATTGATTTAATCTTAACCTAGCGTTAAATAAGATACAGGGCTACTTTTATCTGAGTTGATCGACACATCCGAGAGCACAGTCAGTCAAATCAAATAAGGAATGAAACTGGGGTGATGTATTTCGGAGCTTAGCCTCGAGCATGATACCCAGATCATGTCAATTGCTTTATGAAGTTCGATTGTGAAACATGAAGAATGAGTACCAGAGGATGTCAGAAATTGAGAATCATCCAGAGGGTCACGGGGAGTGACGTAGCTACCTCATAGTAAAACGGATATCTGGTCAGATTTAAGGACCCCACATCTTGATCCAATATTCGATTCCAACGCAAATAGAAATCCATAGAAATTTAAAACCTTGATCAAATAACACAGACATTTTGATTAGAATTAACAAACAACATGGAAACATTGCAATATGGTACATTAAATACAATACTGCTGTAAATTGATATGCTTCTGGAATTTAAAATGTAAATAGCAAAGAGCTCCGTAATTGTATAAATATCGACTTTTTCATTAGCATTATTGACATTCTCATGTGGTAATTTCTTTACAGTTGAATACAAACGAGTCATCTCAATGACTAGAACTCAATATCAGTAATATATGTTATACTTTGATTCACATCCATATTTGCTTTATTTTTTAAATCAGGATCGTTCTCATTGAAACACAAACGATATAAGATGCACGCAGATCTTTTAGATATGAACATTTTAATGTGGTGATTTCCCATTGCGTTTCACATATGATTAGGTCAGTATGAGCTTATTTAACGCTTTTGCGGACACCTTAAAATCAGCTGGAACGTCATCTATTGACGCAATTCACGAAAATAAAATAAATAATTAAACCATCGCTAGAACACGCAATTAGTATTTATATCATCATCACAATGCAGCCACAAAGAGTCTACTGCAGAACTAGGGCCTCTTCAATATATAATACTTTCACCTCCTCGTTTGCTCGATATTGAAGGTAGCATGACCTCCGTGTTTCATTTAGAACTCTCACACAACAGGCCACTTGGATGAATGTGTCGAAGGGCGCTTTCGCGAGATAGTGGGAAACTATTCTGGGCGACTGAGTAGATTTGATTGGAAAGCGATTTCTGGAGTACAAAGAGTCCAGTCTCCCATTTCCTCGTGAGGGCGCTCTTGGGCTAGAGTGAAGTCCTACATGATGCCAAAGTGCATCTCGGATTCGCTCCTACACCAACTGAGAGTGTCTCCCCGTCCACGTGCAACTTATCCCCGCGAATTCAAGACTGGGTGCCACAAATAATAAATAAATTTGAGTATTAAAAGTTCATGATGTTTTTATTGTTTTCCTCTCTTTTTGAGGATTCATCCTTTTCGGTGTGGTTAAATGAACGGTCGGAGATAAAGAATCGGCCCCTCTACGGAGGTTGAATACGGATTTCCGTCGCGTATGCTGCGAGTCCGTATAGGGACTGCAGAGCCCTATCGCTACTGAGGGGCGGATGCCCCCGTCCTTCTCGTCGAGGCCCTTCAGGCTAAGAAAAGAGGCGCACGGGCGAGACGCCCCTCATGGTGGACTGCGTGAGGCAGCTGCGACGAAGATTGCGGACCCCTTGAGACGGCGAGGGACTCAAACGCAACCATATTATTCGAAGAATATGGAGAGCCCGTCTAATGCAACATACACAAAATAAATGCAATTGAAGACGTGTCCGCGAAAGTGTTAAATAGGAATTTTTGGGCAAGGCTCTTTGTGAGTGATCAATTCGCAACAATCATTAAAATGCCATTTAAAAATAGTGATAATTTCATTATTCACTACTGAAAAGAGAGTGAGCTCGGAGAGAGAGAGAGAGAGAGACGGAGAGTGTCTTGCACGTTAAATTTGGAGGAAAACAGAGACAGAGAGAATATCTTGTAGGTCAGAGATTGTGAATGATAGACAGAGACGGAGAGAGTATCGTGCGTACATCGTACGATTGTATAGATCGATAACCCAAATTTATCGACTAATAATGATAACCCATTATAGCATATTATTACATAACATAACATATTATCATCTTAACCATATTGCAGCCACATATCCAATTATCCAGGTCAGCCAAATTCTTATTTTTATCCATCCTCGTAAATTAATTTTATTAAATCCAGATATTGTCAAAATAAACTTATAAACATATCTCTCTCGTGATATGGATAATAAGGGCGCCATCGTATACATGTCGATATATCGTCTTTGGCACTTTTCGCAAGTGTTGCAAACAACGATATATCGTTGCCCGGCACTGAGAAGGTTAATACTGGATGAGCAGTTAGCTTTAATTTAAAAATGGGATACAATTAATGTATATGACTCAAGACAAAGGTTAAGTGGATAAAGAGGAGAACTTTTAAAAGCGTGTTAAAACAGCATTAATTACATATAAAACGATTTGTTTAAGCGATTTGATGATTGTAGTTTCGATCTATGACCTGAAGCAATTAACCCAATGACATCGAGACATAAATTTCCGTGTACGTTCGTTTAAGTTTGACATCGTTTCGTATGCTTACTGTTGTCTTTTCTCATTAAGCAATCACATAGAATCGTAGATATTTTTCACAATCTCCATTTTTAACACATCATGAAATATATGCAAAGGAGGGGGTGGGGAGGGAGGTGTAGCTGATAATGTGAGCCATCTTGGAACGTCCAGAAGAAGATGACCTCGTTGTATATCATACTAATTATGTTGTTATGCCACAGCTATCACAACTTTAAATGAGAGCCGTACTCTAAATGTACATCTATCTATTCTAAATGACGATCACTATAATCGGTGACCTCGCATATGACGACGCTTACTACTCCGTAACTACATGTAACTTCGATGACAATTTCCTCCGATGATACCGTTGTTCTTCGCTTCCATACAAATAAACAAAACTATAAGTGTTTACCAAACAGCTATCGACCAGTGGTGGCCAATATCAATTGAAACTACAATCAAAACTGAACAACAAAATATTGTGTTCATATGCTCGTTTATATGGTTCGATTAAATATCAATGGTTGATAATGTGACTATCTTTTGACGTATTTTTAAAATGAAATACCGCTAAATGATCATTAATTTGTCCATGATAACGCTGATTGAATTGATTAAAAATAAATTTAATGGATTTATATGATGTTTTTATGTGACAATAAGATCATAATGATTTAACTTCCTCATTAGCTATCGATCAGCAAAATTAACATCTTTAACTTTTTCAGTTCAGAGTTCAATCGCGTATTTGCGATCAAATTTCATTAGTTCAGAAAGAGCATTCTTACACGTTGAGATCGTAGAAAGACAAAGGACGGATAAAGTGTCTTGTAGTTCGGAGATTGTGAACGGGAGATTTTTTAAATTAAAAAAACGATTATATTTTTCGGTACCCTTTATATATCAATGATTATTGTAGAATATTTGATATTATTATAAACGAAAGATCAAATTTTGCCTGCTGTCGTAACCAACCACAAAATTTATCTCAAACCAACATTTTTAATAATGCTATTTTTTGCATTTCCTTCCATTCACGTTAACATATTGTGATATCTCAGATTTTTAATTAAGATTGATTGTATTTTGTTTATTGGCTCTATTGCTCTGTGCTATTTTAATTACTTGAGAATTTTAGATAGCGATAATAAATTGTCACAAGGTAATGTAAGTATTTTGTACATTTTAAATCAGCTCATAACATTGAACATATCCGAGTATTCTTATACGTTTAGATAAGATTCTAACAAATTAGTCGTCCTATGTACACAAGTTAAATAAATAATATACGATAAAATCTTAGCTACTTTAAACATTCCCAGCTTAAACCTGTGACATAGATAAGATCCGTTTTAACGGCTCAGGATAGTATTTTAAAATTTGAAAATATTATTTCAATCATCTTTACTTACCTTTTGTGATGAGCGTAAAAAAGGTTATGCATCACTATCGCGGTGAAAGGTAATGCAAAAAATTTAAATATGAGTACAGTGCGTTTAATAAATAAAATGATTTAAAGTATCCATGGTGTTTTTTAGGATGTCTTTCATTCCTTCGGACTGATTGCTGGGTTATTGACCGCATTCTTTAATATTTTCTTTAGTTTTATGCATATTTTTTGCAAAATTTTTTTCAACCAACGATAAGTCCTTCTTTTTTCCAAAATACCTTCAACTTTGACGGTATTATTTCTTTGATGGATAATACATTTCAAAATCGCAAAACATTTCATAATATTATTCTAAATCCATTTCAAGAAGTTTTGATTGAGAGTAATTAAAACATAATATAGTCTCAATTCTATCAGACTCTAACTGGAAAGAAAGCAGAATCAAACTGGAGTTTATAACTTCGTAATATTTACAGTTGTGTCCTATATGTCCTTGCGAAGAAAGGAAGGACTATACTCTATGTCAGCGGTTCTTAAATAGAGGTCCGCGGACCCCTGGGGGTCCGCGAAGCCATTTCTAGGGGTCCGCGAAGATATAAAAAAAACATTTATCTGTAGTTGAACAAGATATTTTCGTAAAATTATTTACAGAAAACATTATAAGAATCTCTATTTTGGCCAGAAAATGTTTGTTTGTTTGAAAAATTAATTCATAAGGGTTAGGATGAGGTTCACCAAAAAAATATTGTTCAAAAGGGGGTCCGCGAGAAACAAATTGCTCAAGAGGGGGTCCGCGAAGGAAATTTTGCTCCAAGAGGGAATCCGCGGACCACATAAGTTTAAGAAGCGCTGCTCTATGTAATTTAGAAACCTATTTGCAATAAAAATCAATCCGATTGTGTCTAGTAGTTTTCTATTGCCTTTTAAGATTAAATTCAAAGATCATGCTACCTTCAATATTGAGCTATAAAGAGATACTAAGCTATGCATTTCATTTTTATAAAAGTCCACGCTTTTAATTGTCTCGTTCTAGTTTCGGAACATTTTATTTCTTAAAAAGTGCTCCTGGTGAATATGGTGGATGCGGTAAAAGTTCGTAATTTAAAATGTTTAATTTAGAAATGGTTGTTTAATTTTTAATTTCTGGTGCATATTTTCTTTTTTACGATAATAAGATTCAGTCGTAATGGATTTCCCCGGTTTTAAGAAGTAATTAAGTTTTTATCACTATATAGCAATCATGAATTTTTGATGCATTGAAAGCTTAGAAGAGCCTTTTGAGAATTAATCGGTATTTAATCACTGTTCGGATTTTTTTTCTGTTGACGTATAAAATCCATTTCCATCCAATGATGCGATTTAAAAATCATCACGAATTATCAACGTGGAACACACCTCCGAGTGCTTCAGTTTTTGGCCTTCTGACAATTCGTGCGGCACCCACTTATTCAGCTATTTATCCTTTTCAATTGAAGCAAGATGACGAGAGATAGACGCATCACTAATATCTAACTCACAAGCAAGCGCTCGAACTGTTGTATGTGGATTAGTTTCCACTATGACTTTTAAATCATCATTACCGACGGTTTTTGGTCTTCTTCGCGTTCATGGACCCGTCTGCAATTGCAGTCATTTTGTATATGTTGAGTATATAAAAACATGTTTTTTTGGTTCTTTCATGTTTTTATATACTCGATATACATGGTTAATCCTTATATAACAAATCTGATAAATAAACCAAGAGATATATCTATTGTAATAAAAAAAATGATTTATATATTAGAATGATTAAAATAGAAGTGCTAAGATATCAAACATTTATCCATTTTTTTAATCATTTAATATTGTTATGATTTGTAATCACCGTGTAACTCCCACTACCATTAAATGTCATCAGTGCTGGACAGTCATGTGTCTGCAGAGTTAGTAAGTTGGTGGAGCGAGTGCGCGCCTCGTTGGACGGGTGTCGAAGTGTTAAGTTCGAGTGTTTTTTTGTCGCAGGTGTGGGTGGGTCGAAGTGGCCTCCGAAGACTCCCTGGAGGTGGATACTCCTCAACAGCTGGCTTTAGCTCGACTACTTACTCAGTCATGACCGCCGACATCACCGTCGGTGAGTGTTAAATCTGCATTCTGCACTGCCACATGCACACCTTGCCAACTCCTTCCTATTCCACATCATCCAAAATCAACCTTCATTATTTGATCGCTTCAAATGTATTTAAATATATTAATTTATACAACTTTTAATGCCAAACAAACAATAAGAGTGGGGATGAAAAGGCGGTGAGTGTTTATAAAAATATAATACAATGAAAAATATCGTCTATATTTATAAGCAAAAATCGCACAAAAATTTAAATTTAAAAAAATGTGACCGCAAGCATTATACAAATATGTATAAATAATTGTATTATGCCCGCGTATTATTTAAACAAAGTAATATCTCAAGACCATTGTTGCACATTTTTCGATTATGGCAACATTCGCTTAAAAGTGAAAAATCAAAATGACACCAAAGGGCCATTAATTTTGTGCATACCTGTGTATTTTATTTAAATTGAATTAATTCATGCCACGTAACCTAAATAAACAGAAACCGCATACGTAAAATAAGGAAAATTTAGCATCTAAAACCAATTTTTAACGACCGGCGCAATGTGACCCCTTATTGACAAATGTCACAGCCTGCACATGTTTATTTATTTTTAAATATTTAATATTTTTATTAAGACAATAAAATATTATAACTTTATATGATGTGATAAAAACACTTTTATTGTTTTTTGAAGTGTGCTCAATCACGATTTTAGTTATCAGATTTTTAATTTAACTATTAAAAATATATAATATAATTATTTGGCTGATATTCAGTAATTGGGAACATATATTATTGTGCATTGTTATTATTATTATTACTAATATTAAATTTTAGTTATTTAAAAAATATTTCCGAATGCAATTTTATTTTTAAGGATCCGTTCCACCTTACTATAGAGAAATATTTGATATATGTTCACCGACCGGAGCTCCTGTAAATCGAGATGTTTTCCAAGCGCTATTGAGGCACACCGGTTTAGAATCGTGCCATTTGGAAAAAATATGGGAATTCTCAGGATCGGGACGAGATCCCGTTTCAAGAAATTCAATGTATAAATGCTTAGCAATGATTGCATGGGCACAACAAGGCAAAGATCTATCTGGGAAGCTGCTAGATAATTTTTCTGGACAAGGTAAATTTATGATATAAATGTACTATTCAAACTGATATCGTTTAAAAAAAGTAGGCGTTTCATTATCATTTGAAATAGTATAGTGCTAACATATGGCCTGCTTGTGATATAATGTATAAATGTATACAAATTTCTAGAGTTACCAATGCCATCAATTTCCAATTTATCTGCCATAAAAGACATGGTCCAGAAAGAAATGCGAAACGATCCGTCGAAGCTGAATTTGACGTATTCTGAAATGAAACAATTCGATACGATATCAATCGATCGAGTTCCGGAGCGAATAGGAATCATATTAAAGCATTCAGAATATTTAGTGACTTCGCAGAGGCTAAAAATAACCGTCAGAAGAAGATATAATGATTTTCTCGCGCTGCATGAACTCCTCTTGGCGAGGTTTCCTTACAGGTAAATAAAATGCGTATAAAAATATGATTTTTCTGCTATTAAATCTCCAATTGAACGTTGCATATGTTTTCAGATTGATTCCTCGTTTGCCTCCCAAAAAGATTATAGTATCGGAGGATGCACACTTTTTAGAAGAGCGAAGAAAAGGATTATTAAGATGGATGAATTTGATCGCTAGACATCCGGCAATATCTCGGGATCATTTAGTATCGTACTTTTTAAGAGACCAAGGCCAGGATGTTCAGCATAGGATAAAAGAATTATTTCGAAGGGCACCTGATGAATTTATGACCAGCGAACTTGCAGCGCGAGCTAAAGTATGCATAAAAATACATATTTTAACGAGTGATAAAATTGTTAATATTTAATATGGCATTTTTAAAAATATTTTTAGGACCTTGTCCCTCCCGAAACGAGCACAGAATTCTCATCAAGTCGCGAACAAATTCGAACCATCTGTTTAGGAGTATCAAAATTAAAACAGATATTTGATTTGGGTAATTTGATTATTTTTATCATATTTTAAACAGACTAAAGTAATTTTGAAAATATAAGTATATTATAAAATTTTAAGGAGCAGCTCGTAACGAAGCATTTGTAAGCAATATGCAAGATTTAGGTACGCAACTATCGTCACTAGGAAGTGAGCCTTTACCGCATTCCGAATGGGCAACTGGTGGAAATCCTGTATGGCAGCGTATAAAAAAAGGATTTAATCATATTTCAAAGTATATATATGTATATATTTACGTCAATGTTTAAATATGAAAAATCAGATTGTATACGTATAAATTAATGATTTTTTTTCAAGGGAGTTTTCATCTTTATCAGTGCGAGCTGCAAGTCATGCAATAATATTCGAAGAACGCGTATCCCTCGGATTAGCCAGCGTCTTAGACATACTCAACGCACACCAGGATATGTGCGAAAGATTGGAACGAGGCGTATTAAACGACCATAACGCAGCCCTAAATAAAATGTTAGCATTAAAAAAACGACGAATGAAAGGCGTAATAAGAGGACAAGATGTAAGTGACATCGCATCGTTAAAAATATCATCAATAAAATCGTCAAATGGGTTTAATATTTTTAATTTAATTTATAGGTAGAATCTGTGGATTCTCTAGAGCAAAAGATGTTAGAACAAGAGGCTGCAATATCATCATTGGAGCTTAGACACGCCTTCAGCTTATATTGCGCTCAGCTCGAGACACAATTAGTCCACTTGCATCTCACAGATCTTGCAACAGTATTCAACGCGTTTGTCGTTGTTAATTTACAATCACATTCCGAGGTACTTTATGATCCCATTTATATATAAAATATTATAAATTTGTCGTTATACTTTGTAATAATGTAATCGTATTACAGATGGTGGATATATGGAAACAAATCCAACCGACGGTGAGTAAATTTCTGCCAGATCAGGAAATAGGATCTACAAATGGAAAATTATGAGATTTACATCATAAAAAAACACGTTTATATTGTACGACAATGACATTCCTATAAATAAAATGACATCTATTATGTGTATTAATTAGTTATGCAGAATGTTTTAATCAAGACCATATCCTATTGGAAACTTAATATTATAAGCGTTAGTTTTATTTGAATCACGTATTTTATTTTTAATAGTTTCAATTCTATTGTATTTTGAATTGTAATTTAAGTCATTCTTGCTAATTGGCTTTAATTTGTTCCTAGCGATAACGTATGTATATTGTATAACAATCCATTTAACCTTTATAAGATTTCCATGTAAATCGTACTTTGATTTATGAAATAGATGAACACCGTGTAAATCAAAACTGACTGAATTTTGAATATGTTTTTTGTCCGTTTCTATTAAATTTGCTATCTAAAATATAAATCCATCAAAATACTTCAGCATTCATAAATAGGGATCAACTAGATAAAAATAACAGTATTTAATGGATCTACACACTGTTGAATGATTGATTCGTATTTTTTTAATTAGTAATTTGACCAAATGTAAATTATAATATACAGTGAATACTCGAAATGTGATCATAAATTTAGATGTAATTGTATTTTTTCATGTTGTATTTAAAAATGTATTGTGATTAAAACATGTTCGAAAATATTATATATTTTATTTAATGATTTATGTTTACGCATAATAAAACAAGGTACATTTTATTATGGGTTGTTGATTTTATATACTACATGATTACCTATCTAGAATCCATCCTCACGGAGAAGAACTTGACGTGTAATAAAATAGCCTCCAGGATTCAATACGGCAATCGGTGCTACTGTGGCCTGAAGAATATATATGGGAAACAAATCACTATCGGCTAAATGCCGTCACATCGAGTCCCCCAAGCCGTCTTGGACTTCCAACCGAGTGGCAGTAGACCCGTCGGAAGACCTCGGCTACGCTAGGCTAGTCAAATAGAAAAAGACGCCGCACGTCTGGGCCTGGGCAATTGGTGGGAGGAGAGGAAGACAGACGAAAATGGTGACAAGAATTATCAGTGGACAGGACTCTATGTTTCAATAGGAAAATTCCAGGTGGGAGGAAGGAGACAAAGTTTATTTGTGTGACATGTACTAGAAAACCTGGTCTCCATTTAGACCAATGTTTTAAAAGATACTATACATTATCTAATTATAAACTGTAAAATATAATTTGATAATAAAGAATAGTGTTTTATTAAATAATAATTTGAAAAATGAAAAAAAAATCAATTTACCTCAAAAATGTCTTACATATTAGGTAAAACGGAAAGAAATGTCATTTTTTTGTTATTTGGAGAAAAAAAATATTTTAATAAAAGTTATACAATATTACTCAATGAAATAATTTCCATTGCTATTTATAATCGCCCTCCACAGATTAGGTAGCTTTTTAATGCCTCTTTCGTAAAATTCGGCCGGTTTTCCACTAAAGTAAGAATCCAAATGATTTTTCACTTGTCCCACAGAAGTGATATTTTTTATCGCGAAGCGAATGTTCTAATGACTTGAAAAGATGATAGTCTGAAGGTGCAATGTCAGGAAAATATGGTTGATGTTGCAGCACTTCCAAATGCAGCTCTCTTATTTTGTTCTGCATAATCCTTGCTGCGTGTGGTTTTGCATTATTATGCTGTAATATTATTTGGTTGTTAACTAGCACTGATCGCTTTTTGAGCATTTCTGCTTTTAACCTATCTAATTGTACACAGTATAGCTCTGCTGTGACAGTTTGGCCAGGTTTTAATAATTCATAGTGAATTATGCCAAAAAATTCCACCAAACACAAAGGAGGTCCTTTTTCAAGGATAATGGCGGTCGAGGGGTAGAAACAGGTACTTGAAGAAAGCCACTGTTTTTTCCTTCTCGGACTGTTCTTGTCACCTAAAGCCTCGTCATGTTAATTAAACAAAGTTTGAACATCATCGACACCTTTTTTAAAACCTTTAATCTCAAATATAATTTTATATAGACTATGAATAAAAAGGAAGGAAAATAGATACACACGTTTAATTTAAATAAAATGTATTAACAATGAAATCGCATACTGATTATATTCTAAACACTTTCTCTAACTACGTTAAAAAAATCACCATGCTCTAACTTTTCCTTGGGTTGCGTGTGTTAAAATCCATGTATTAAGAGCTTTTTTTTTCATTGCCATTTGTTTATGCCGCCCAAATGTCTTGCAGAGTACGTAGAGCCTCTCATCTTTCTTTAGAAAAAAGCAATCTTTACATCTTAATTTTGGTTTACCTTTGATTTTCATTCCGCATGACTGCTGTTGAATTGGTAAATTTGGTTGGAGAAAGCTATTATTTTGGGAATTTACAGATCCACTCGAATTAAATATTCCAAATGATCGAGTGACAATGTTGTCAAAATTTGTAGTGACTTGATTATTGATAACTGGTAGTCTTTTGATGTATGAAGAAATTCTTGTTATGTCGCACAGTGTGTTTCTTATAAGAGACAGCATTATCTAAAAAAAAAACATATTTTAAATTATAGCATCGATAATTTTGTAAATGTATCCATTGTTTTTTTTTATATTTTTGGCAAATCTTTATATACTGTGAAATATCATACATCTTATTTTGTATTAAAAATCAATTTGATTAATGTTGAGATTCTGTTATCTTATTAAAGACTAATTGATTGTACAAAATGTTAGTTTGCTAATATTTATCCAGCAATAAATAAACCGTACCTTCAGATTTTAGAGATGTGCAATACAAATTTAGGTTTTAGGTTAGTTTGACGGGATACATATATTGCCACAATAAAAAAATATTTTTTTATTAAATCGAAAAAATATATTTATTAAGTAACGTGCTTAGTAAATACATTTTTTTATGACTATACAGTGAAAATTTTAAACAAAAGAGTTAATAAAAGAACTTTGTAATAAAAAATGTATCTGATATTCGAATAGTTTAAAATAGAAAATTCCTATAATGACATTATATAATTAGCATATCAAATATTCGTAACACCATTTTATTTATATCTAAATAAATTATCGTGAATTTTGTTATTAATCATAATATGTAAGGAGAAAATATTAGCACTGGCAACACTACAAGCGGAGATGTCAGTGAAGCGAATACCGATCAGATGAAGGTGTTGTTATAGTGTAGGGATGTCACTCCCAGTTACCATTGCAAGTGTCCCTGGAGTCGCTGGTAGTGTACTCGCAGATTCTGACGTTGGCTCTACAGATAGTTTTCCTATTCTTGATATAGACGAAGTAAATATTTACATTATATTTATTATTAAGACGTTCTCTATATTCATACATTCACAGTTTTAATAAATAATTCTAAATTTATGTGCTTTAATACTTTGGAGTTATGAAAAAAATGTACCTAGTCATGTTTATAATATTTATGTCAGAAAAGTTTTGGATACATTTTTAGTATGTCCAAAAAACAGACAGCTTGTTATCACGATAATCAGATTATGATTAACCGAATTATAACCATAGCAATGATATTTGTTCAACTCAATGATTGAAGCAGACAAGTTTTTCTACGTACCGCATATTTCAAGAGACAAGAAAGTCCCTTTTTTCATGTACTATATAGAATCTAGTAAGAAAAAATGGTTAGAAGAAGGCGTGCTATATAAATAAATTATATTTTAAAGTGTTCTTTATCGCAGTGCAATCCTCTATTAAAATATAACTATATTATGTCACCTGTTAAATAGATTAATATTATAAACAATAATTATTTAAAATTAGTTAACAAAGACGTGAATCCAAAGATCATTCTTTAAATGCTATGCACATTTATTTGTTATAGCTCAATGTAATCTATATATTATTTCCTGATTTAATTTTTAAAAGCATACAATCACCATCTTAAAACGTTTCAACATCTGATAATATCAAACAATGAAAATATTTATTGAAAAGCCAATGGGTTTGATTAATATTTAATTAATAACAAATTATTAAAACAGACATACAATGAGTTTAATATTATAATTAATTAACGTTGATTTGATAATCATGATTGGTATTATTAAAATAATTTTTATAATATTTTTCTAAAGTTAAATGATGAAGAATATGGAATTCCACCAGCCAATGCCGATACTGCTTCAATTTCTTTGGATGATGTATTATTTAATACTGAATGGAATGAAGATGTAGAAATTGCTCTACCTGATGGACAAAATTTTACCGAGACTCCTACACCTTCACCGATACCACCTCACAAAAACAATGAAACACCATCTACTGCAGGCTCGTTATTAAAATATGTATTTCTACAAGCAGTTTCTCAACAAATCACTACTGCATTGGTAAGTAAAATTCTTATAGTTTTATTTTTTTATAAATGATAATACATTGTTCAGTAACACAGTATATTCATCTAATATATAAAAATTAATCTCTATTTGTTCGTATGTAATGCGCTGCCATACCGTTCATCAGATTGCAATAAAACTTCGTCCACTTAGTGCTAAGGATTGTACGAGTAATGTAGGCATAGTCCTCTAATATATAAAAATCAATGTTTGTCTGTCCGTATTTAATGCGCTTCCATACCGTTCATCCGGTTGCGATAAAACTTTGTCAACTTACTATTTACACTTGCGGGAATAACATAAGCATAATCAAAATATTGCATGGATGCACCATGTTGGCGCATATTGGTCTGGTGAAATGAAGTTAGTCTTTGAGACGAGAGCATATGCTTTTGAATCCCAGCTATTTGGCTTACACTACACATGACCTGAAGCAATAAACCACGTACTGTGTTTCTTTTCAAATAATTATTAAGCGCTTATGGCATTGCAACACATGTCGGGTATTCACTAGTATGTTATTAAAAGGATCATTTCATCAGATTTTCTGCAAAATAGCTATCAAATTTACCTTATTTTTACAGATTTTTTATTCTGAAACAGTGTTCAAATGATTTAGAGTGAAGATACCACTACTGTTGAGTTTGTATCCAAATAAATGCGATTAAAAAATTATCAAATGAAATCTCTAAAATAAGTCCGCATAATCCGAAGTTAATTTTTTGGCTATGACTATTGTAGGGCACTAACACTCACTAAATAGTCTTGATAATACAATTAAAGATCATTGTGAGAAAGATTAACTAAATATCAATTTTTAAAATGTACATTTTTTATATATACAGGAACGAATTGATGCCGGAATTGGGTGTGCTGTGGCAGCATGGGGAGACAGAATAGCGACTGGTACATCTCATGGATTCGTTATGGCATTTACTTCTCAGACTCTTCGGTGGTGTTGTCAACAAAATAAAGATCAGGCAGCGGTAACATCATTAGACTATAATGAAGATGGAACTCGATTGTTAGCAGGTATTTATAATCGTATATTATTTAAAACGTCCACTTTAATTTGTCTTTTATTGTCAGTAATTATTAATTATTTCAAGGATTTGCTCGAGGCATAGTATGCATGTACGAATCATCCGAAGGCACAATCCTCCGCCGAGTTGAAGCTTGTGGTGGTGGTCCATGGGGTGTATTACGGGTATGCTGGGTTATTGCCGGAACGGGGGGTGGTTCTTCGGCAGTAGTAGCCGACACTGGCGGTTCAGTTTGGCTTCTCCGCTTCACTAGAACCTTAGGTATTCGTGGCACCAAAGTATCATGCTTATTTTCTGGGGCCAGGGGAGAGGTAATATATTTTTAATTTCTGTAATTCAGTAAAATTACACAAAAGAAAAATTGATGATAGTGGTGATTGTATTTTATTGGTAAGGTATGTGCTGTAGAACCTCTCAGTGAAGGCTTTGATAGATGGGGTGGTGTACTTGCTTTGGCGACATTATCCCGTGTAGTTGTTGTATGGGGTGTCGGCGGAGTGGGAGGGGCTAGGCCAAGAGCCGGCTGTCAAGCATCGTTGCTTGGTCCTTCAGATAGTTTGCCACTTTTAGCTTGGCAGCCAATTGTTTTCGATCATTTGGATAATCCAAAGAGGCCACGAAGCCCAAATGTATTGTGCTCTGCAAGAGGACATAACATTCAATTTCACCAGGTAAAGTTTTTATTATAATATGATTTTAATCATTTTATAGTGTAGTAAAACTTAAATCAAATTCTGGAATACAAAAATACATATTATGTTTAACACATTTTGCATTTATATTTAGATTAAATGGGGTTCCTCAGGACCAAAGATATCTCCAATGAAATCCCCAAAACCATTAACTCACAAAGCTACCGCTGTGCGATGGCTCGGAGCAAGAAGATTGGCAGTTTTAGATTCACATGAAATGCTCTATTTATGGGAAACTGGTGCTAATGCCATAGTTGATATGTTGGACTTGTCTAATGCACACCTTGTTTATGCAAATGCTCATTTTAAGGTAATTTTTTTTATTTTTATTGTTGTTAAATTCTGATCAATTCATAATTAATCTTCTTTTATCAGGGAGTTGCTACAGGAGGAAAAGTTTCAGAAGCTCTAGCTCGTGCAGGTGCTGAAGCTTTGGGAGGCTCTATAACCAACGAATGTATTACCGGTGCATTATTTTTGTTAGGAAGAATAGGTTTAACTCGCATTACAGCACGTACAACTCTTGCTGCTGCTCATCATCATGCTGATATGGGTCGTTGGGTTCAAGCCTTAGAAACAATAGTTTATCGATACAAGGTACGATATGGGAAAATTCTAGTTAAGCTTGTATGGATATTAAAACTTTGAACTGATTATTAATACCAGATATTATTTTTTTAGTCATTAGAAGGATTTCCCAGCTTACAAAACTGTTTAACGCAACGATCAAAATCTTTATTTAATCGTTTAGTAGATAATCCTATAACCTTGACGGAAAATGCAGTTGCTCTTGCTACCATTGATTCATGCACACAAATAGATTTGCTGTAAGTGTATTGTTTTATTGTGTCAATTGAAGTAATAAAAGCTTTCAATGTAATTTAATACCTTACCAACTATACATGCCACATGTTAAACTAAACATATTTTAATTAAATGTGGAATATTATAAGCATTGAAAAATTATCTAGTGAATATTATATCTATATATAATATTGGCCTCTATCAAGATTTTTTGGCTTTTTCATTTATTATAATACTAGTGTTGCAATGCCACGTCTCGCATAATAAACTGTGTACATAAACAATTTTTTTACTATGCCTATGTTATTTCCGCAAGTGTAAACAATAAGTTGATAAAGTTTTATCGCAATCGGATGAACGATATGGTAGCGCATTAAATACGGACAAACAAACATTCATTTTTATATTTTAGACTATGCCTATGTTATTCGCAGCAATCCTTAGTAATAAGCGGACGTAGTTTTATTGCAATCTGATGAACGGTATGGCAGCGCATTACATACGAACAAAGAGAAATTAATTTTTATATATTAGAAGATTTATTGATTGAGAAAAAATATATTGATTTAAATGTTATAGTGAGACATTATGGGGACCACTTTGGGATGCTCTAGTTGCTGCTAAATGTGAAAAAACACTATTGACTGTAGCGTGTAAAAGGGCTTCTGAAGGACTTCTTCCTTGGATTTCTCCGGGAGCATGCCAACAGCTAGTTAATCATATGATGGTTACTGATACACAAATTTTACAGAAAGCGCTTCTCCACATTCCTCTTAAATGCATGGATCTTCACCAGGTATTTTATTAAATATTCTCTTTTAAATGTAATGAAGTCAATTGAATTTTAAATAAATCTTCAAAAAGCATAAAAACACCTTAACCCTATCGGACAGGGAAATTGTGAGACAGAGAGAGGTGCCATAATATTTAGTTATTAAGTCGTCAGATAAGCTATTAAGCTTTCTTAGGCAAAAATAGCTGAACAATAAAAAGTAGATGCCATGCAAGTTGAACATTAAAAAATATTCCAAAGAAATGTTCGAAAGGGTTAATATCATTTTTCTTATGCAGAATATGATGCAGTCCATCTGAGATGACAAAATTAAATGTATACTTTTGAATACTTTGTTGTTTAAGTTGTATTTGTGTTTTATATTTGAAAGGTTTTAACTGAATGCCGGCGTCTAGAACTGTGGTCGGCATGGGTTCGAGTTACAGCTGCTACTGCTCCAGATGATCCTGCTCTACCGTTAAGAGAACTCTTGCCATTAGTTGGAATTAAGTGTCGGGAACCTAATCATTCATGTCCCGGAGATGTACTTTTACTATATACTGCCGATTGCTTTGCCGGTAGAATATTTCCAACAGGATCTGTATCAATATCAGATAGACCTTTAATCGGACAAGAAGTATGTTAAATATACATATTTATTCAAATCGTTAGAAACGGGTATCGTATTTAATTATGTATTCGTATTTTACAGGTTTTAAGATGTTTGCTCTATGATCCGGTTGAAGGACTTGAACCAGAAACCGTTCGACTTCCACATTTGCGTTCTCTTCTACTTCATGATACTGGTTCTACTTTGCGTATGTTAGAAATGTCGTTCACTCAAGGGCCATTTTCAGGACCGTTAGGCAAACAAAAAAGACTTGCAATGGGACTTGCATTACAAAATGTATTACAAACATCAGAACCAGATCTATTTACTGTGAGTATAACAATTTTTAATCTAATTAAATTTTATGGTGAATAGCAAATTATGCTTAATTATGATACTTTGTACATAGGAGGAGGAGATAGCGGAAATAGTGTATTTTACATCCAATCGCCTTATAAATGGGTCATTACCAGCCGACGTAACTCTTATCAATCATTTAAAGAAACACTTCTCAAAGCCTTCTACGTGTTCGAAATCTAATGTACTTATAGAAGCATCTTGGCTTGGTTTACTCAAATGTGGCAATAATGTAGTCAATCATTTACCACATAGTGAGATGCTAGAAATGGTAAAAGATACGGGAAGATTGAGAGTCAAAAGATTTTTAAAAGAGAAAACCGGCGATTTTGAAGGTATACTAGAAACATTCCTAAACGAAAGTGATTCTGAAAATGAAATGTTTGCCTATTTAGAAAAATATGCAGGCAAGGAAGAAAGAATGATTGCTAAACAGGTAGTCGCCTTTGGGAAAAGATTAGCTTCTGAGTGGCCAGAACACACGGCACAATTTTTATTCAATCATTTTCCCGAATTGATTCCAACTGTGCTTGCTACGCTAGGAAATGAAACTCCCGCACTGCTTTTCACTGAATTTCTTTATAAACAAGAAGTGCTAGATTCCGATCTTGCTTCTCGATATTTAGAATTACTATGCATTTTGCAACCTGATACGGTTTTAAAATTTTTAAATGATGCGCCTTCCTCGCTTCTTCCCGAGGCGGCCCTCAGACTCGTGAAGAAGCATAATATTTATATCGCCGAACCAAAATGTTTGGAAGCGACCGGTGATTTAACCAACGCTTTGAAAGTGGCCATTCAATTGATGCTCGATGCCAAAGAAAAAGATAGTCGAGAGCAATTGGCCGGTGATGCGTATTCACTCTGCACGAGAGCCGCGAAGGTATCAGGGCCAGGAGAAGCTGAATCTTTTTGGCGGCAGCTTATTGAAGGCATTTCTAATTTACCTGAGCCTCCTGGACCGCCTTTACCGGCATTATTGTTAGAAGGTGCTGCTTATCACTTGCCACTGCCTTGGCTCGTCGGTAAGCTTTGCAGTCATGGCGGTCACACGGGAGCACTTAGAAGTGGCCTCATTAATCTTTTGGAAGCTGCTAAAGATAATGCTGAAGCAATGGCAGCCGCTTCGAGGTTAACAGGGAAAGAATTGCATATTGCTCTGGCTACGGCTCTTCGAGGAAAACGTGTGTTGCCTGTTACGTCTACGCTTTGCGGTTATTGTCATACTCCGTTGCACTCTCAAGCGTTTGTTCGAGCATATTGTTGTGGACATGCTTTTCACTTGGATTGTGATCCCGTATCTGACCGCTGCGGTTGCTGTGGAAAGTCAACGATGGAAATACGTATAACGAATTCCCCACAAATAGCTTTGAACACGCATAATGAAACACCCCAACAGTTTCCTCTATGGATCGTTGCGCCCCCTAGACCTGACCTAGAAGGCGTTATATAGATATCGTCATTTAAATTAAATAAATTTATATGTATTTATTTCAAACAAAACAAAATATTTTTCCTATTTAATTTTTAAATAAAATATTTATTTTAGAAATAACTTTAAAACTTATATATGAACACTGCTTATTTTTTTGTAAGTATTTTTATTGCTAGTAGTATATAAATATATTTTAAGTTGACATTTTGCCGTTAACCGTTTTCTCATCTCGAATTTTTATAATAAATATTCGAGCTTAATACATTATGGTCCTGCCATAAATTAGTATTCCAACAACCAACAATTTAATTGATTATCTTCATCTGAACATGAATTTTGAATTACCTCAAATTGATTTTTAAAAAATCAATTATAACAAAAATTTATTCAAGGGAAAGTTTAATTTTATCCATAATTTTAAATGTTAAATTTAAAACTGTGCCATAGTATCCTTAATGTTAAATAATTACTTTTTTAAATATGATTATATGTTATATGAGTTCTACAGTTGTGTAACATAACAGATCGATAGGAAAATATATAAATATATTGTTTAAAAGGAATAAATAACGTCATTGTTATTATTTCTGCATTTTGTATTTTCAATATTTCAATGCCTAGGTTTCATGCTTAGAAAAAATTGATGTTTTAGCATATAAAAATTCAGTATATCTTAAATGCACGTTACAATTATGCAAGATCCATCCTTAAATATTAAAATTGTGTAAAGTGTATATTAATTGAAATATATTCATAAAATTAAATATTATTTATAGGTCCGTTTTGTATATAAAAACATTGATTACAAAGCACATATTTGTGACCGTTGTTATATCTTCATATTTTAATGTAAAATAAAATATTGAATGTGATTTATTTTTATTTTACAAGTGCAATAAAGCAGTTTCTAGATGCATGTCTAAACTCCTGGCGTCTGAAGCATTACGTCACATGTGTAGAAGATCTGTATTTGTTTATCACTTTGGGATGACATTTAAACCTAGTATTTTCATTAAAATTTCATATATGTAAATCTGTTTGGTGTTCTTCGCCCAGATTCATTTGAATAACCTTGGAGGGTTCCAAGTTTTGCCCCTCAAGGTTGATTAAGATTTTTTCTAGATCAAAGTCCATGGATGACAGATTTAATTTTTTAAAGTGAAAATAGTGATGTAAATTTTCTTTCTGAAGTCTATTCACTAGATGCGTATAGACCTCGAGGAATTCACATTGGATCGCATCTGGAAATCGCTTGTGATGATAAAAGATTCAATTAGCACCAAAGATGATTGGCGGCACGTGAAAAACGGGGAAAATCCGCTGTTAATGATTTGGTCGTTTTAAAGCTGGTTATATATTTAGTTGTTAAGACCCAAATTTGGCCAAAAGAGCGGTTTAATCCGCTAGATTAGAAAATAATAGAAATTTAAGCGCTGAAAGCTAATTTTTCGTTCACGAGCTGATCTTCGCCTTGGATGGTATTAAAGAGATCAAATAAATTATATGCTAGATAATTTATTTTTTTAATTATTTTCTCTCTCGATCTTTTGAGCCTTTACCTTTGACATCACCCAGGAAATATGAATCACCGTTGAGGATATAAAGAATCCTTTCACCCCCGAAAGGAGGTGCATCCGCTGTTTATCAATGGCAAGATCATCATTGAGGTTATGTTGTTAATTCCAATTGCAAAAATCATTAAAAGTTCAATTTTATACTGATAAATCTCTTAAAATATATTATCTTCAGAATGTATATTTTGGGTAGATTTAAGTCAAAAATATAATAATACAAATCGTCACATTATATAACCAATTTAAAAAAAAAAACTAAAAATATTTATATCAGCATAATTAATATAAATATTTTTTAAACGCTTTTCGATGTTCATATTCTATTTATATGATTTATACATATTGACATATTAATAAAGACGAAATAAAAACAAAAAAACATCTTTGTGTATATTTTTATTATTTTTTGCTAGCAACATTGCTTATGTCACGGTCACGTTTGTTTGTTTCTGACAGATTGAGCGGTGTCCTTTGATCTCTACTGACGTGTGCTAACTAAATCACAATGAAATTTTTTTCGTTATTTTTAATAAGTATAGTTGTGCTTCTAGCCGGCGTTGAAAGCAGATCAGGCAAATCAAAATTTCACGAAGCAAGAGTAAGAGTATTTTTATTATTATTTTATTCTGCCTTTCACCAATTAACCATACTCTGTGATTCAGCCTTCAGCGTAATATCCGGTCATACCGTGAAAGCTCAATTAGGCTACGATATTTTGTCATGCTTACAATAATTGTTTAATACTGTGTCAAATAAACCGTAAACAATTTACCGTTGGTGATAACATAAATTAAAAATATGTCTAATTTGTTTTCAATTATAAAAATGATATATTTGCGACCAAGTTCAATCAGTTAATCCTTGAAAACGAATGATTTAAAAACATAAAAAAACGCGATCGAAAACCCGTTTTACTAATGTTTTAATTAAAATCATGTTTAAAAATAAGTTTGTTTAAAATAGTAACCTTGTAGTTGTTGGATACTACCATTTTTTTCAATTTGAGGAAAATCTTGTTTTCAACAACGTATGCATTTTTTTTACAAAAGCCAATAAACAATTATGTAAAATAAAACTTTGCAAAAATGAAAGAGGAAATGCTACTTCAGATAACTACAGTTGAAATAAGGAAAATGTGTCGTGCGTGCATACAAAGCAGAGATGGCCAATTTGAATAAATTTTGCAAATAAATTTAATGGAAACATCTTAAGCGTAAAAAGTATTTTCTTAACCCTGACCCTGACAAACTGGCACCTCTTCAAGTTTAACGACTTATTGAATGATTTGTATGACATGTAGACTAAGTTCAATATAGTTTAGTTTTTTATTTAAAGAATTTAGAAGTAGACATCTCTCATTCGTTTGCAAATTTTATGTGAATTTGGAAGCTCAAAAGTAATTTTATTCAAACCAATTGCATAAAATAATAAATTATTTAGATCAAAACTGCATAGCAAAATACAAAAACAGTTATTTTGTGCTATTACTTATAAACATAGCAAATGACCCCCTTAACCACCAAAACAATTGTCAGTCCATGTGTAAAACACGCTGTATATATTATAAATATATAAATAACAGGTTTTTAAATAGTATATATTATATTTTAATATTTTTTCTTCTTCACAAATTGATACATTTGTTTTTAATTTCAGAAATCACATAAAAGCCTACTATTAAATGAAAAGGAAATGAAACAGTTCAGTATTAAATCAGACTATGACCATATAAATAAGGTTCTTAATGAAATTTTGATACCGCGAGTGGTCGGCTCTGATAATCATGGAAAAGTTGCAAATTTCATTGTCAAAGAAATGCAGGGCCTAGATTGGGATGTGGAGAGGCATTCTTTTGAAGATAACACGCCTTATGGAAAGTTGCGATTTGAAAATATCATCGCGAAACTGAATCCGAATGCGGATCGTTTTCTGGTATTGGCGTGTCATTATGATAGTAAATACATGAGAGAAAACGCGTTTCTAGGTAAGATTTTTAAAAGACATTGTTATTCAATAGGTTCAATGTTTCTTAATAGTTCTTAATTCCTATCTATTCTGATTCAATTCCTCGAATCCTCGAGTGCAAATATGAAAAAAGGTTGTAGCTATTGAAGGAGAATAAATAATTAATAACTGATATGATAAATTAGGATTCTATATATTTTATGTTGACTTTTTTTTTTAAAAAGACGAAATTTTCGTCCGGTTCCCCTGATATACGAAGTCTGATCAGAAAATATGGCGAAAGAATTTTTAGAGCCGCAACTGATGATGCCACGTCCATTTCATATCATATGTACGACAGCTTGATCCGCTGAGACAGATTGAGTCAAGTTTGTACACTTTATGACTCTATAGCCGCTAGAATGAGGTCATGTTTATTACGTCTGTCGTGGATTATGGATTTCGAACAATGCATTAGCATTAAGTTTTTGTGTTAAGTTGCAAAAAAGTGTCAAGGAAGCCCGTGAAATGTTAAAATTGGTGTATTGTGATAATGTGGTAATTCTGAAGACTGTTGACAAATGGTATAAGCGAATTTAAAAACGGAAACGCGGCAAATATTGTCCGTGCAAACAGACGAATAACTATTCTAGAGCTTGCTGAAGAATTTAACATCTCTAACTGGTCTGTGCAAAGCATTTTAACTGATAATTTGCTAATGAAATGAGTGAGTGCAGACTTTTGACTATTTGAAATTGAAGGATTGTCTTTAAGTAGATCCGGCCTTCATGACTAAAATTGTAACTGGAGATGAATGTTGGGTTTAGACGCTGAGAGACCCTGAGACGAAAATGCAGAGTTCTCAATGGAAAATCTCTAACTCCTTTCGCGCTAAAAAGGCACGTCAATCAAAGTCGAACATCAAGATCATGCTCATTGTTTTTTTCAATAGTAAGGGCATAATACGATCAGAGTTCGTTCCAAGGGAAACTACTGTAAATTCCGAATTTTACAAAGGCGTAGTGTAACGTTTGCGAAACGATATATGAAGAAAGAGACCTGATTCATGAGTTTTTGGCTGGCAAAAATCCACCTTACTCACCAGATTTAGCATCATGCAATTTCTGGCTATTCCCAAAAATAAAAACCGTGCTAAAGGGGCAACGTTTTGACACCATTCCTGACATTGAGACGGCCACAAAAGAGCAACTAAACGCCTTTGCGAAAGAAGCCTTCCAAGAATGTTTCCAGTCATGGATTCAACATCGGGACACGTGCATCTCTAGCAAAGGACTGTACTTTGAAGAAGATTAATGCCATTTCCATGTAAATTTATTACTTTGTAATAAAATTATTCACCATGTTTTTTGATCAGACCTCGTATGTACCGTTTATAAACATTTGTAACATCAGTCTTCGCTAATATCCTTCAGCTCTTCATAAAAAAAATAATGTTTTATTAATTTGTGTTTATCAGGTGCTACAGATTCAGCAGTTCCCTGCGCTATGATGTTGAATTTAGCAAAAACATTACAAAATGAACTAAACGAAATCAAGTCAAGCCATGATGTTAGCTTAGCATTCATATTCTTTGACGGTGAAGAAGCATTTAAGAGTTGGGGTCCAAATGACTCAATTTATGGAGCTAGAAAACTTGCATCTAAATGGGACAACGATGAATATAGAACTAACAATGGCGATGTAACGAACCACATCGATAGAATTGTAAGTTTAAAAATATATGAGTGTCATACAGAAAGTTAGGTTACAAGGGCTCCTGAAGCCATCTGATACCCGTGTGTGAATTTTTGGATCGTTTAGTACAGGAAGGAGAAACTTTTCTGGACGAAAAAGTCATGGCATCTGTTTTTTGGCATTGTAAGAGGTACTTTTGGTGGATTTTATGTCTAAAGAAACTACCGTTAATACAGAGGTTTACTGCAATACCCTAAAATAACTCAGACCGCGTGAGTTTTTCAGTTGCTGACAATATTTGGATGAGATATGATCTCGACAGCGATTACGCTGAAAAATAGTTTAATATATTTGTGAAGTGTCTTGTGAATTTTCATCACTTTACGATACTACATAAATGTTTTAACCTTACTTTCTGGATGACCCTTGTATATACCAATTTTTGTCACAGTAAAATTGTATGTAAAAAACATGCTTACACATTATAAATCATATGTTTGTAGGACGTTCTTATACTCTTGGACTTGATTGGTACACCTGATCCAAAATTCTACAGTTACTTCTCAAACACACACCGTTGGTATGACCAGTTAGTAAATATTGAGAGGGATTTAGCTGAGATGGGGCTGTTGCGTAGTTACGCTACTGATTCTCCATATTTTGTAGGTGAACGTTTGGGTGCTCATATCGAAGACGATCATATTCCATTTTTAATAAGAGGTATTCGTTGATTTTAATCCATTTTTTTAATCACATATTTATCTTTTCAAATGATTTTATACATTGATTTTTCATATTCTAGATGTGCCAATTTTGCATGTAATACCAACACCGTTTCCCAGCGTTTGGCATCAGCTGTCTGATAACAGAGACGCGTTACACGAGGACACCATTGAGAATCTGAACAAGATATTCAGGACGTTTGTGGCTAAATATCTTCATTTGAAACTATGACTAGAGCCGGGCCCTAAAAATATCAATGTAAACGATGAACTTTGATATTTTTACGTGCACAAATTGTTATAAAAATGAGACTTGGCCGACAATTTTATACATATATGAATGGGTATGGAATGAAAAAAAAAATACTACAAAGGCATAACTCTAACCACTTAAATTTTGATTGCAAATTAGCACAGAAGTAGCTCTATTTGAATAAATATGCCTTTATAGTCATAAATTGCAAATAGTGATTTGGTATATTTACACCAGATATTTTCATATAGAGCTATGTCTGTGTTATAATTTAAACCCTGACAATAACTTTCCTGCCAATTATAAAACTTAATCTAAAGTGCAAACATTTTATAAACTAGCATTCATAAGATTTATGCGATTTTATTTGCATTTTTACACTGTTATTTGTAAGAAAAAAGCGATCAAATTGCAAACTTAGTTATTTTATCCGGATCATTGTAATCATCCTTGTTTATTTTTGACTTACAAAAGTGGGAATCAAAATTCCTGATCTAAATTGCCTTTTTTTTTACAAATTAGACAAATTAATAAGAATGTTGCTTCAATTTTTTAGATTTTTAATATTCAAGTATTACATTTATATTTTTAAAATAAACATTTATCGTGTGTGTTGGGTTTGAAGGTTTTTGTGTTTTTAAGAAATTATTATTTAATTTCAATTATATTTTTATATAGGCTGTTAAGTGATTCTGTTTATATAATTTGTTAAAGTAAATCTAAAACAAGTTCGGTAGGAATTCTGAAATTTCTTTGAATTTAATATTAGATTGTCCTGTTAGGAATGTCGTTTTTTAAATGAAAGAGTTAAATTCAAACAAAAATATTATGAAATCATCAATATAATGTATTCTCCTTCTGTAGATGCAATCTTTTCCCATCTATTGAATATATTTTTTAATTCTGGAGGATTAAAATTCAACGAGTTTTGATATAAAATATGTTTCAATTCCTTTTTTCACCTCTTCTATGTTTATGAATTTTTTTCCCAATAAATAATGTTGCATCAATCTAAATAAATGATAGTCGGAAGGAGCAAAGTCAGGGGAATAAAGTGGATGTGAAATCGTTTCCCAATTGAGTTCCTTTAATTTGTTTTTGGGTTGCGCATTATTATGTTGCAAAAGGATTTAGCGGTGGTTGACTACAACTGGCCGATGGCTGGAATGATTTGATCATATGGAAGGACTTCATGGTAGATTATCCCTTTGGAGTCCCACTATACATTTAAAAAGGCTTATTTTGCTCTTAGACCCGGCTGAGGGATTGGTTTCTTTATCTGCCCTTTGAAAACCCTTGTCTTTTGCCTTTTTGATTTGAATGCAACACCCACTTTTCATCTCCAGTCACAGAATAGTGTAAAAGCGGTTGTGTCTTCTCTATCAATTAAATCATGATACGTACTTGCATGCACAGCCTTAATCTCATCAGTAATGTCGTGAGTTATCCACACCCCTTGTTTTATGATCTTTCCTATTTTTTTCAAGTGTATTTGAATACTTTTCCGGAAGTATCCGAGCTTGTCTGTTAATTCTTGTATAGTCTATGTTGGATTTGATTTAATTTCAGCGCGCAGAATATCATAATCCACTTTAACCTTTCTCTCACTTCGGATCTTATTTTCTAAACTAATATTTTCACTTTTAAATTGTTTAAACCATATCTGGCATTGACAAACAGTTAGAGATTCTCCGAGTATATCATAAATATTTTTAGTTGGAGTTTTTAAGCATTAAAAAAACGACATTCCTAACGGGACAATCTATTTTTAAATGAAATTTAAAATAAGCAGAATTAGTAACAGCTTTTTTAACATTGTTATTTTTTTATTATAATTTATTTCAAGGATTCATTCCATGATTGGGTTGTTTTGAGTTGTGATTCGATCATTTATATATTAATAAATTAAATTGTGATTTTTTAAAGCGGCACTCCTTTATATTTTTATACGAACATGTATGTAATTTGATTAGCTTGTAAATATTATATTTTTCAGTAAAGCAATGCTAATATTCTATCACCTTGAAATAAACAAACTGGTTTGTTCTTTCAACGGCTTATTTTTGCATTTGATTAAACATGTACATATTGTTATAAGGTTATTAACAGCGAGTAATTTCTTTTTATAAAATCAGATTGTAAATTATATATGAATAGATGATTGTAAATATTAACACAATGGTACTTATTATGAATAATTGGTGGAAATATCTAAGAAACTAGCATTTTACTATTTATATCATAGCTTCATTGAAAACTATTGAATTGTTTCGCTAGAAAATATTTTTCATACATAATATAAATTGCAATAAATTTGTGTTCATTTCATGACAAATACTCGCGAGATCTTTCCTTGGAGATATTATTTTCCGCTCAATTTATTGAGCAATATTAATTTAATTGGATGAGTTTTTGCAGCAATTATATTGTGAATATTAATAAATGTATTAATTCAAATTTATTCAGAGGATGCATTGATTTGTGTGATCTTCTTTTTCAAAAGATGTTACCCTCTGACCAAAACGTTTGCTCAAATAATATGTTCCATACATTCTTTAAATGTCTCTAATGAAACTGACATTTTCAATATTATCACTTTCATAAAGTGAAGACATTTTTACTTAAACGAACGTCTTAATATAGTGTATAAACCTATAGCATATTTCAAAAAATGATTGTGATTTATTATTATAACTAAAAATGATATTTTAATACCTACCAAGTAGAATTGTACCATAAATATAAAATTTCACAATGTCATTTGATTCATATTCTCCTTGATGAATTGTTTTGAAGCATGAAAAATTGTATTAATATTGGAAGTGTTAGATATATTGCTTTATCATGTGTTCAAATTTGGAAACATTATTGTCTGTTTACATGCAAAAATCCAGATTAAATAGGTTCCTTTATATATTAATTATGAGCGTAGACTGGAGGCACTTTAAATAAAATTAAATTTTGACCAGTGGTTCCATTCCAAATTGTTATATAATTAAATTGTACTATAATAATATTTAAATATACATTTGTTGAATCAGCAGTTTCAATTATTGAATCCTTTTCTTTACCAAAAATTCAATACAGGTAGCCCCTTCTCAATCTTATCTCAATTTATCAAAGAATCATTGATCAAGATGCATGGAAATACTATTGATCAACGGCAGTCACAACGAAAATGTTTTCAGCATCCAAGCACAATAGTAAAACAACCTGATCAGGAACATAATAGAATTTGACCGAATACTTTTCCAACCCAAAGGGCAAAGTCGCTAATTTAAAATGAAGTGTTCCATCGTCAGATCTTTATATAGCAACTCTGAAGAGTATTTTGTTAGATAAGTATAACGTATTTCGCAGAAGACTTCCAAATAACTTTGCTAAATGTCTTTCAAGTTATAAACGGCTACGAAATCTACATCTATCTTTGTCTGTATGCGTGACCCTTTTTTTTTAATATACTATGGCTGCTGTCTAGCTTATCTCACCTTTGTTTTTTATAAGTTGGATTATCACTCTAAGATAATATAACAGCTCACAGTGGATCGATCACAAGTCATTTTCTTAGCTCCGTATTTATCAAAGTTTTCGAATCTCCAAGACGGATTTAAAATTAATTCCAAAAGAAAATTTTAAATCTGCACGCTATGAAATTTCCTATTTATTTTATAATTTAGGGACTTTCCGGTAATATGGCAGAGTGAGATCATATCTTCTGAGTGGAGGGCGGCCATAATATCCCATCCATAGGAAAGGGAATATGCTGCTGTGCTTCTTTCTAAATATAGCATTTAAATTGTTTACAAGAACTCTCATTGGACGGCTGTCTCCTATCGTGGAGGAACTTCTCGGAGAATACCCGTGTGGTTTCAGACCAGGCAGGTTTACTGTGGACCAACTATTTACGATCAAATTATTCTCGCATGAATGTAGGAACATAGTGTCGATCTCCACTACATATTTGAAGACTTTTGCAAGACATACAACAGCATCAATCGGGAAAAACTTTGAGGACCATATTGCAGATAATAAGCTGATGAGGATGTGTATGACCAGATCGGTCAGCGTTGTACGTTCCAATGGCGCTCTGTTGGAGTCTTTCGAGGTGACGACGAGAGTTAGATTCTCTTTAAGCCTTTGCACTCCGAACCATCCTGGACATTACCTACCAGCCATTGGCGCCGCTTTGCTGTAGAAACATGCATTTATGAACCTTCATATTATATAGTATAGTAATTGAAACCATATAATAATATAGGGTATATATTTGCCAAAAAAATCAATATTTTATTTTTTATAATTTGATTTGCTTACTTCTGGCAATAATAAGTAGTTTGTCACCTTTTTTTTCTTTTTAGATGCAATAGATTATATAAGAATTAATAATACAGCCCCCAAAAATATGGTACATCCATACAATACTATGCGTATGTTATTCCCGCAAGTGTAAACAGTAAGTTGACAAAGTATTATCGCAATCAGATGAACGGTACGGAAGCACATTAAATACGGACAAAGAGAGATTAATTTTTATATATTGGATTTCAAAGGCGAATAGATAAAACCGACGAATTAATTGACGCTAAATGGCCACAATGATGAGTGGGACATACATATTGATATTTTAAATAGAAACATTGTTAATATTAAATCAAACGACCAAAAAACAGATGTGATTATTTTATTCAAACACTACACAATGAATTATGAGGAATGTTTTATTTACATACATTTTTTTCATCAATGTATAATAACATACATAAGCTAAATTTACAACATTCTCGTAATAATTAAATTTATTCTTTTAACAATTGGCTAAGCCGTCATATAGTTCAATAGTTGTGAACACACCAGATAGAGCAAAATTTAACACTTTAATAAACGCCTTTTTTGCAATTGACAAAATATAAACAGGTCATCAGTGGGTTTTTATGGCGATATTAAATCAATTATTATTTTAAATGTAAATCTATTAAAATGGCCGATTTATAAGTAATAATGAATTAAAATTTAATCATAATAGAGTTTAGATGATGGAACAATTATCAAAGACCTTCTTTATAAAGACATAAAGCGGTAGTTATTGTCTAGAGTGAATTAAAGACATTCTTTTAACGTATATTAGCTCAATTATATTTATACACATAAATAATTTTTGAATGAATCTAGTCAATATACATGTTCCTTAATGCAATAAGAACAGCAAAAATATATATATAGTTCTAATGTTTAATCTATATAACACTTATGATCTACTTGTGTTGATATGAAATAAAAACATTTTAAATAAATATTTAAACAATCATATATCAAGGATTTTACCTTTCAAATTAACACGATAATACTGCATCGAAGTAAAAGTGACGCTGGGTGATTTGACTATTTTCTGCAGCATGCTTTCAAATTGGTTTGAACGTAAAAGAATATATATATTACGAATAAATAAATGTTACAGTGACAATACAAACACATATTATCAATATGCAATCGTTATTGCAATCATGAAGACTAACAAATATTTTTGTGCCAATTTTGTGTGAAAGTATTTGATTCACATGCGGAGCTTAAATTTAATACCGGCATTTGAAAAGAATATTTAGTTAAGAAGTAAATCAAAGACTGGAAAACTTTGATCGTTTATAACTTTTCAACGGACATTTTTAAAATTCATTTATAGCGTTGTCAACACTGATATATATTTACATTTCAGATAAACAAAATAATATATACATAATCCAAGATTTAGATTTCAAAGAACTGCATCATTGAATTTTCTTTTAAAATCCTAGACAAATTATTTTTCTTATTAAATTACTTTAATTATATATTTTTTTAACAATGACCTGCATTCTTTCGATTTACATACTATGAGAAAAATACAAATTTCGCAGATGGCGTTTTGAAATCATTTGAAAAATATATAAATACGATGAATGCGCCATAATTTAATATTAAAATAAATTAATCAGAGAAATTAATTTACATTTTTTTTTGATTAACTGCTCTTTATTAAAATATGTGTACTTGTTAATTTAAGCAGAATTTATATTTTATAAGATTTGTTTGAATCAAAATTATGGACAAAAATCTAAGATGTCGTTCAAATTGACGGGAAAGAAAATTCGAAATGAATAAGCTGCTATTGAAATTATAATATCAATATTCAAATTTCAAACAAAATTAATAAACTGATAATAAGAACTGGATCCCCGTGTTCGTAAAACTAGCGACTATTGGATTACAATTTATTTTCAATCATGTCAATGTTCAGTTTGTAAAACACATACGGATAATAGTCTGCTTGTCCGAATCCCATACCGGTCATGTCGACGTTCTACAAAAAAATATTTAAAATTGTAATTCGATTTGATAATATTATATTCATTGTTAAACCGTTTAAATCTTACATCTTGAGCCGATTGACCGTGCTGAGCTGACGCATCTAAGTGCTGATACTGCGCTTGGAGTACATCTCTTAGTCTCTTTGCGGTTTTCTTACTGGGGAGCAGAAGCATACCTTGGAAATTCACCGGTAATCCAAACCTGCAATTAATTAAATCACACAGCACCGTCATATTAAATTTTTTCATAAGTTTAACCTTTTCTTTACTATGATGTATTTACTACACTGAGTCGAGTTGTTACAAGATTACATTACTACAGTAGAACCTTGATTATCCGGATTGTTCAAAATAAAATATATAATTTGCTAATTTAGACATGGAGAATTTTGTCCATTTTTTCTCACGTACCTGATGAATTACATGTTACGAAGTTTATTAATTGTTTAACCTGTTGAGGAGCGAGCAAATTTAAAATCGATGAAGTCGTTGATGTCATAATCGCTTTACGCCGATTACTTTCTGTCAGCTCCTAATCAGCGTAAGACAATCTTCAATTGTAAATGAACACTTGATAGTGAATACAAGACCACGTCATTTCTTTACATAAACAATGCACAAAAAATCGATTCATTTGCTTCTCCTTTAGAAAGAAATGATAATTGAACAAAGATTCATTCAACACGCAGAGAAGAACGGCAAGCAGTTAAATAAACAAACACTCTCCATAACACACAATATTCGGTCGTTTCTTTGCGTAAACAAATAACACACTTGAAATCGAAATCATTATAAGTCGATAAATTTGGGCTTAACGATCTATACAATCATGCGATGCATATGAGGAAGCTATCCATCTCAGTCTCCTGAACTGCGCTAAGTTCTCTCTTTCTCTGTCTGTCTCCGAGCTTCAATATGCAAGAGTGCTCTTTTTGGGACATGAGAATTCGGACATACATGTATGTCGATGCTCCCCAACAGCTTAATATCAGAAGATGGAAGCTCAGAGCGAAAAGTTATGAAAAAATCAGGAAATACAGAACTTGAAGAGTGTATTTTTATGAGGTTCATATAAAGACGATCAACTGGACAGCCAATATCTGGTCTATTTAACTGTGTGGGAAAGGAATATTTTTTAGTACAAAATTAAATGGAGATTCCAACTTCAAAGCAAGTCCAAGCTAGCTTGAAAAACTCAAAGAACGCCATGGTATTAGAGAACTTGAAATTTATGGAGAAAAGCTTTTTGCTGACTTATCTTCAGCAAACACATTTATTGACACATTGAAGCTATCTGTGGAGGAGGAAGGATTCGACGAAGAGTTTATATATACAAAGCTGATAAATAAGATGAAATATGATCATCAGAAAAAAGCCTAGATGAATGGTAAACAATTCGTATCAGGACAGTTCATATAAATGGCACGTCGGTAATGAGTGTAATAGAAATATTCAAAAGTTTACATAAAAATCAGATGCTAGCACGATTATTGCCAGCGGATGAAAATAACGAAGAAACAGTTATCAGCTTTCACCAAAAAGTGAATTTATGGATATTTTTTAACGGATAATCGAGGTTCTACTGTACATTGAATCTCGATATACTATCTATATCGATATTTATACTATTTATATTGATATATATATTATCGAATATCAAACACTTTACCTGAGAACAGATTCGACAAATACTCTTAATGCTTTGACGTGTATCCAAGCACAGAAACATTCGGAGAAGTTCACTTTCAACCATCTTACCAGCGGCCCCTGTATCACAATATAATATAATTAATGAACACGAAAAACTTATAATAATATCAAATAAATACGAAAACACTAACAAATTGTTTTTTCTTATCGGTCACCAACTTCGTTATTTCGTTTTTCCCGGCGGCCAACTCTTCTTCGTTGTAAGTAAAATCGCGAACAACGAATTTACGTTCACGGGCGTGAAGTTTGAATTCTTCAACGACCTATATAAAATTAGTTTTATTGAATCAAATATTCTTGTTCTATACGATCTAATCATTGCAAAATTCATATTCATCGGTATACCTTTTTAAAAAGACTGACTGTATAGAGACCATAATCACCGTCTTGATGAATGAGCTGAGACGAGCGAGGTACAATCATGTCAGTAATCTTCTCATAATTTCCAGTCCAATCGGCAGTCATTGCCCTATAACATGCACCATGATTTTTATAAGCGATTTAATGATCCATGTTGATAAAAATATTTATTAAAATAAAACATACTTTGGGACAATCACGAGCAAAGTGGTAAGATATTCACTGTCCAGAATAAAATGTTCCTTCTTCACCAAATCGGCAAGATTACGAGTTAACAAGCTTCCTCTGTAAATAAACAAGGTTTAATTTATATTTATATTTTATATAAAAGTCTGTCGGTTTATTTTATTTGACGAATTTTTGATATTTACGTTTGTTTCTTCTCTAAATTTTGCAGATTGCCTTTAAGATTGTTGTAAGCAGATGATTTGGTTTTCAAATCGGCATCAATTTGTCCGACCTTCAAACAAAAATCATTTATGTTATCATTCAAAACGTATTGATGGTAATTAATTTTAAAGCATGATTTTTTATTTACCTGTTTGCTTACAATATCGGCAATGTTCCTCAAGCTTTGCTTGATTGGATATTTAGCCATGTCCCACTGGAAACGAGTGATATATGAAGGTAGATCACCTGAAAATATTTTAAGAAATATTATTAAATGCAAATATTTACGTACGTATTATCCAGAATATTTTTTTGCAAATATACAATCATAAAGGAATATCCCGACAAAATTTAATCCAATATTTTAATTTACAGCTATCACCCTAACGTACATATTATTAAATTTAGAATATAATTTTTTTAATGTTATGGGATATGCCAATATAGTAAATACAATTAGCATTACTTTGCAATTAATTGACAAAATATTTACATTTATAGACAATTGCAATTCAAATCATAACAAAATAATCTATAAACAAAGAAGCTCGAGGAGAAAGAATAGAAAATAACAAAACTGCATATGAAAAAAATTACTATCAATATTTACATAATTTTTAGAAACATCAATAGCTCAATATATTGTTTGATTGCTTCAATAAAATTGCATAGGAAGATAATTTTTTTAAATAAATATGAGCCATTAATACTTCGTTATATAAAAAATAAACATATCTATGAATTTGCTATGATATTATAAAGCGGGTGCAAAATAACTAGGAAGACGTTAATTACTTTGAAGCAATCTCTACAGGTTTCCATAATAATAATAAAATGTATTACAAGTGTTCAAATGATCACAAAATTAATGATGAAATTTCCGACTGTTTTATTGATATCAATAAATGCGTTTCTTTATGCTTTGATTCATTTTGTATTTGTCAATATTACTTATATATGCTTAAATTATCTAATTCAGACCTGGTATAAATATTCACGCTTTTAATTTAATAGATCGTTCAAATAACGTCCATTTTCAATGCTATCGACGTATACAGTCAGTTCTCGACTTACGATGGACAGCACAATCAAATCATTCACTCCTCTCTCAACGACAGATCCTTACTAGTAGCGCTCAACAACGTAAAATCATCTCCGTTCCCCATTCCTGCAGGAGTCCCTCAACGTAGCATTCTTGGACCCCATCTGTCTAACATATTCTTATATGACATCCCAAAAATGGCTTCAACGAACATCGCGCTTTATGCTGACGACATAGCTTATATCACTAGCTCTCGCAGCAATAATTTAGTGACTGCTAACTTACAACGCGGCCTGAATGTACCGACAGGTTCGACCGATCCACATCGAAGCTTGCCAGATCATCTGGAAACCCCACGTTAGATATCCAGAAGTGAATCTCTTCCATATACCGTAGACGGAGTGCCCTATCGACTGATAACAAGCTTCTCATGTTCATTCGGTCATTCGTCCGGCGCTCACATATGCCACGCTCGTCTGGAGTAATTCATCCCAATCAAACCTATCAAAACTGCAAGTCGTGCAAAATAAGGCGCTAAAAATCGCTCACAACACCACTCTGTTCGTTAATATAAAAAGGCTCCATAGAGCAATAAAATTGTCCGACGTCAAAGAATATGTTTACAGACTCACTAAATGCTTCTATGCTAAGATTCATCTTCATCCCTACCCCTTAGAATTATTACAGTATTTGAAAATAAACACTACTAACGCACTACTCATTTTTATGTCTATTATTTAATTGACGGAACGAAACCCCATTATAAGTCGAGAGCTGTTTGTATTATAAAGTGAAATGCTGTAAATTTATAAACTTATTTTTAAAATCATATTTTAATTGATGATATAATGAAAGTCTAAGATCTATCCCAATATACCAACTCAATATCTACCAATATTGAAAGAAAACTATTTTGTTAATTAAAACAGGTCTGAAATAGTCAAAGATAACATGCAATGAACAGATCACATATATAATTGTGCAATGCAGCGATGGTTTATTAAGATTACATAAATAACTAATTGTCCATTATACAACAAGAAAAAGAGGAAAATGTATGAGCCGGTTTTTTTGAATGTGGTATATGTCCATTTTTAATGAGATTTATAATTTGATCATGTTCATAAATGTTGCCCTAATAAAACAACAATTTTCTTAAGCCCAAATGGACGTATACAACTTTCAAATTTTATATATTACTAAAATCATATTTTATACCTTTTAAGTTCAGTAGATTCGGATTAATGTGAAATATATTTTCAGAATAAAATAATTAAAGTGCTTATTCTTTGTATAATTTTATGATGATGAAAATGAACGTTTATAAACGATTTAGAACACCCTGTTGCGATTTAATGTTTAGCATCCGAATTTCATTACTCAAATCATTTTATTACAAGAAAAATATATTATTATTGAATGTTAAATAGTTTCTTATAACGTGTATGAGATATTGATAAATTTTTAATTGAAAAATGTCTATTTTTTAGCATATCTGTGGCGCACAGTAGATAAGGCAATCAAATCATCGTATTAGTTTAAACTATTGAAATAGATATTTATAAAAGAAAACGACTCATTAAAGATTAAAAACTCATGTTAAGCATTGGCAGGAAGCTCTTCCTATACTTGATTTTTTTTAAATTACATAATAAATACATTTAGCTACAAAAATAATAAATAAAAAGGACATGAAGAATAGTACTCGGTTGATATTTTAGAATTGATTGATAGAACTGAGGTAATTCTATTAGAAACATTCAATTCGTCTAAACGGCACATAATATATTCTTATATAAATTTATAAAAGTAACAAGGATGGATAATACAATGCTTTATATGAAAAATATACACATGATAAAATATACTACATATCCATGACGAGAAAGTTTTAAAATGAGTTATAATCACATAAATTCATCTTTTCGAGTGTTTCAAAGAAAGGATAATAGCACAATATTGAATAACAAAATGCGGTGATTTAAAAGGTTCTTCAATAGTAATAGAGCGTAGGGATTAATACACACATCAACGGAAATAGCAAAAATTTTCAATATATCACAAGAAAGCATCTAAATCAACTGAAATATTGTAATAATAAATCACAATATATTTAAATTACGTTATAACGTCCGTTCGAAACCATTTGAAAAAAATCAAAAAGAATACAGCATACATTTAATGATATGCTATCTCATCTCAATTTACATTTAGCAAGCAATAAAAAAATAGTAACAATGTATTATTCGGCCGTTTAGATATATATATATATCTCAAAGTTGCATATCGATAAAACTTGTGTATATTCACACTAAGGTGCACAACATTAAGTGTAACTAGCAGAAACAAACATTACAATAATGAATGTGTCAACATATATTACATCAAAGGAAGACAATGTGAAAATTTCACACACAATTTCAGGAAGACAGTACATAGCTTGGCTATATATTTTTTAGTAATTCTCAACCTTTATAAAAATGTTCTCAAATATAAAACTGTCGGTAAACGTATCGAATATTCTTTAAATTTGAAGGTTGAGAAGAACAATTATGATAAAAGCTATTCAGCACGATTCATTAGGCACGCATTAGTTATATCTATTATTAGGTGTGGCGGTAAACTATCAATTTTAAAAAATTAATCCGTAACATATTTTACTATCAACGTCATGCTGAATCATATATTGTATGTTTATAAATTTTTCCATTTAAAAATACTATTCGTATACAATTTCTGCACAGTTTTCGTAATATCGCTGAGCCACTGAATAAGAAAAATATAGAATGTAAATAATTTTTGTCCTATTTTCACTAGGAACTAAAGTCAATTTAGCAAAAACGTATGATAGAAATTCATATTTTTAATAGTTATCCACGTTTGATAATCCTATCAGGGAATTTAAATCTAGTATCCATGTACCGACAAAATAAAATATATATATATATTATCTGAGTAATCAACAATAAAAATGAATAAACAGTATACGATATACTCGACTTTAAGAAAGCTACATAAAAGTCACCAATTAAAATAATAATAAATACATAAGATTTATTTTCAATGGATTCACTTCTATTGATACCATCCATGGCGGTTTTATTTCTTTTCTCTCGCTGACATTTTAAACATTTTGAATAGTTATGCTAATGATATATTTACATATATTAGGTTGGGGAATAAGTTCGTAGCGTCATAAACGGCGCCTTTTGTACCGAATCGTCACGGGAGTTTGAGAAATGGTGCCTATACACAAACATGAAGCAAAGAAAGGAACGGGTGGCTCCAGGAGATACGGCACAGCCGAGAGTCAAACCTGACCTCCATCCAAAGAAGACCATGATCTGCGTTTGGTGGGACTGGGAGGGCATGATGCATTGGGAAATGCTTGAAAGCAATACCACGGTCAACAAGGAGCTCTACATGACAATGTCTGAAAGGTTTGATAGGTTTGATAGGCTCAACAAATTCTTTGATACCAGACGGGGCGATTTTTGGCAGAACGGCATTGACAAATTGGTCGAGAAGTGGGAAGAGGTAGTAAACAGCAACGGCGAATACATAATTAATTTGTTTATTGATTTTTATTTAAATATGTTTTGATAAAAACGCTATGAACTTATTCCCCAACCTTACAAGCGCACAATATATTCATAACCCAAAATGTTCAATGACTAATCAAGGCGCGTTTGTATCATTTGAAAACACATTGTCCAAGCGTAATATGTAATAATATTTTTATATTGAGATCAGCATTCATAAGCTTTCCATCGTAAACACCTAATAACGATATAACTATTTCTGTGTCTAAATATATATATATTGTGTATAATTGTCGTCTTCATGCACCTGGATCGAGCGGTAATGAAGGCAATGGATGTGGTTTTTCAGGCCAATGGCTCGGAGAACCCCTGCCACTGCTGCCAGGAGATAAATCAATATTTCCACTGGCTCTGTCTTCTTCTATTTCACGTTCTCGCCATTTATCTTTTTCTCTATCTCCGCCTTGGCTACCGAAAGCCGAATCGCTAATAGCTGGGCTTGAAGGCGTAAGGGAGCCAGAGCTGTGGAGATCGTCTGGTGAGGAAACGGGCCAGTCGGAGGGGTCGATTCCTCCGCAGCAAAACCCCCGTCAAGAATGTGACTTTTTTCGAGACGTTGCAGTGATAGGCGATGGCAAATTTTCCAAGTCCACAGAACATCTTTTCAAATGTTTAACGGGCAATTTATCTTCTACAAACTTTTCGGCTGGTGGTATATGTAAAATTTTAATTCAATAATTTACTGTAAAACTTGAAATATATATATGGCAAAGATTGTAAATTTGTACATATAATTTAATCATCAAGTACTAAGATAAATAAAATTTAAAAAAATATATAATAATGTTATAACGGAAATTTTAAAGTACGGGATAGTTATAAAAAAAAAAAGCAAAATAACAATATAAAGCAGTGACTCTATTGATGAAAATGAAAAACTGAAGCAATGTTCTGAATGGGTAAAGCATAAGTGAAAAAGCTGTGAAGGTGGTTGTTTTGTTCCTTGAGTACTTGATGATTGCTGACGATCACAATAGTATATCGTATGCATGTACATTTATTTATTTCAAGCTGTAAATTTTGGACACTTTTGAAAAAAGTCCAATTACTCTCCCATATAGATTATGAATTGATTCAATTTTTTAGATATATCAAAATCAACGGCGATTTACAATTACTATAAACATACACATTACTTTGAAAACATATTTGAGAAAATATATCCAAAAAGCATTTTTAAGACACATCACATTCAGTCAGGACAGCTATAAAGGTATTCGTCGACTTACAACCACTTGGAAAAAGGGAAATATATTATTTTATTAGACAATAGTATATTACAGGGTAGCCACACTTTTATTTCTAAGAGTGACTAGTTGATAAAATTATCCCTATAGTGATATCGCATTTTTTATAATTCAAATATTAGATTGTCCCATTGGGAATGTCGTTTTTTAAATAAAAGAGTTAAATTCAAACAAAATAAATATTAAACCATTTCATCGATACAATGTATTCTTTTTCAGTAGATACAACCATTTCCCATCTATTGAATAATTTTTTTATTCTGAAAGATTAAAATTTAACATGTTTTGATATAAAATATGTTTCAATTCCTTTTTTCACTTCTTCTAATGTTTATGATTATTTTTCCCAGATAAATAATGTTGTATCGATCTAAATAAATGATAGTCGAAACGAGCACGGTCAAGGGAATAAGGTGGATGTGGAATCGTTTCCTAATTGAGTTCCTTTAATTTGTTGCGACATAAATTAGTAAGATAGATAAATATATAGTTTTTAATCGTTGGGAAGAAGCCTGGACTCATCAGCGACTTCATTTGGCGTGAGCCGCCTACGTAGGCCTCTGAAAGAGGGAGCTTCCGTGATTGTGCAGATCATAGAAAATGCCGTACAGAGCACTAAAAAAAGGTCGGAGTGGCCTTAAAGTTTGTATGTCCAATCGGTCCGCTTTTCGGACTGCTGACATGGCGAATTATAAAACGAAGTTGTCCGAAGAACACTGATGGGGTGGGTTGTTTAAATTTTACAATCGGTAGAAAATATTGTTGTCTTTATTTCATTGCGGACTTATGCTGGCTGGGTCAGTGTTTAAGAAATAACGAAGAAAAGAGGGATTAGACAACTTAGCATGTATTATAAAAACAGACAGAGTCAATTAGTGTTGATTAATGCAAAGTAGAATGGTCAAGTAAAATAAAAACAATGTACAACTCTCGACCAGGTTGGTCGTAAAAGACAATGACTTATATTAAAACCTATTTTTTTTGTTTGAATTTAACTCTTTCATTTAAAAAACGACATTTTTGACTGGATTATCTAATACGTAGGTCAGTGATCTACCAAAAATACATTTGTGATCGACTGATCAATCGCAATCAACGCTTTGCATCCATCCCCGGTATTTTAGATGCACCTTTAACACAATGAATTTATTCATGTAGAAGTGTTCAAAAAATAAAGATTGATTTATTATTTTAGATACAAGCCAAATTTTTTGGGAATCATTTAAAGTAAGTCCTGATTACTTCTGTACATAAAAAATAATTTTTTTTACTAATAGATTAAATTTAAACAACTCGTTCAATAAAAATGTGCATTATTTGGGTATGATCCAAATTATCATTTTAAAATAATTTCTAAAGTATTTATACAACTGCTTTATATAAGTAATCAAAAATTTTGTACATTGAAGAGACAAGAGATCTTAAATTTTATCACTGATTGATGGTTTCTAGTTTTATTTACAGATTGATTATATTTCTAAGAGCTTATGTTTTCAAAAATCGGCCAATTTATTTTAAAAACCTTTCGTTTGAAATATCGATAAATACAGTTTAGGTTTGATATTCACAATTAAATAATATATCATTCATGATAAAAACAAAACCTCATTATGAAAATATACAAACTGGCATAAATACTAAAAATATGTTTTAAGATATTGGTTTTATTCCTTACACCAAATCTTTCATTAACAATAAAACAAAAAAAGATTTTGTTATAGTAATAATAATACAAGAGTAAAAATCTGGGTTATTTACAGTACACGTCACTTCATGTAAAACGTATGCCTTGCATAATACAAGCTACAGTTTTACTATTTAAGATAGGTTCACTATATTTAGATTAGAAAGGATTCAAGATTAACATGCAAAATACACAAAAAAATTAATAAATAAATTAAATTATATCAAGCCCTTCACGGATCATCGGTACAATGGTTTAGACTGAATTCTTAAACTTATAAACAAATACAAAATCAAGGTTCAAGATGTAAAATTTAATATGATTTAGTTATAGTCCCTGGTTCGTAAAAATAAAACAATCATGCAATAAATATAAGATGAGCACAGCACCAAAATAATATGATAAAATGCAATATAAATCATAAAGAGAAAGAAGCAGGATCATTAAGATAAATCTAATATATTGTTAAAATAAACATTAAATAATATTAAGGTTTCAATTGAAGAACTAGTTTCAACAATTTTTATTTACAAAGCCTCTGCTGTACTTAATAACGCTTTAATCTTTGCTTAAATCTACTCTTCTATGAAAAGTGAAGTGTCAAAAAAGGTTTTTTTTTTACAAAGAAATAGCACAAAAACATTCATGTTAATAAAAATTCTTCAAATTGAATACGAAATGCTATATTTATATTAATTTATTTAATTATAATATAGCAGCTATGATATTAACTTTAAAACCAGCATAATACATTCCAGAAGCTGAGAGGATAAAAATCCAAATTCATAATTTACAAATATGAATGGATAGTAACTTATTTATAGTAAAATAAAAAATGTATTTTAACATGAACTTACCATTATTAGCCAACAAATTCTCATGAAGTTTATCACGTTGATCCTCCAATACCTGAAATAATTATAAAACCCTCATTGAGTTAAAAATAAATTTGTCATATGTTTAATCTTCTTCTAATATATAAAAATTAATGTCTGTTTGTTCGTATGTAATGCGCTGCCATACCGTTCATCCGATTGCAATAAAACTTTGTCAACTTATTGTTTACACCTGAGGGAATAACATAGGTATTGTAAAAATATTGTTTGTGTACGCAGTTTGTTATGCGAGACGTTTAGCGTATGCACTATGTTCTGCAAGTAACATTACTTTGCATAGTAAAGTTGAATCTACACATGCAGTTGTATTTACTAGAGCTGAGCAGCATAAATTGAAGGTTATCTAACATATGTGAATAATTTAATAGTTGTGTTCTGGCGTCTTTTCGAACTATCATTATGACAGTCTGGCGAAATAGTGCCGTTGGGTTTGGGAGGGAAGGGGGTTGAAATCTAGTGAAAATTCAACACAATTAAGTAATATAATAGTAACAGTCTGGTACTATCTTAACAAGCTGGTAAACCCCTCCTCTCTCAAACCCAACGGCACTCAGTCGCCAGACTGTCATAATGATAGTCCAGAAACACGCCAGAACACAACTATTCAATTATTCACATGTGTTAGATGACCTTCAATTTATGCTGCCTGCTCTCAGTCTATAAATAATATATTTTTAATGTGTTTTTTGTCGTCATCTATTGATAATTGATGTGACGACTATTTATTCTGTATTTTGTGGAAAAAAAAAGTTAAAATATTGTATTCTTTTATAGAAATACAAGTGATTCTTTGTGTTCGTAAAATTTGATCGGAAATTTAATTAAAACATGGCATTGAAAATTAAGCGCTTTGAAACGAGTGTACGATGAGACACTTGTCTCTGTCCGGATTACTCGAGTCCTTTTATTGTCGAGTATTGTTTATTGGCATCAAGATCATCATCGCATCACATTATGGAATTGCTTTGAATCCAAGTGACCCCCCCGGTGTGAATTCGGCAACGTGAGGTACAAGAAATCACTCAAAAGTTCTTATATATTACAACTACGTGTTTTACTCACCTCTCCTAGGTATTGAGCCACTTTTCTGGTAACGCCCTCAACAAAATTGTCGAGTTTGCCCAGATCATCAGAGAGTCCGACGAGTTGATCGAGGGTACCGACCTAAATGAAATAAAATGTTGTTAAGCGGATCCGGTTAGAATATAGCATTGTGTTATATCATAAAATAATGTCATACCTTTAGATCGGGGATCTGAAATTTGTAATTGACGCTGAGGTTGTTCTGCTTGGTGGCATTATTGAGACTTTCCCAAGTCTGTTGGCAGGTTTTATTGCCAGGAGCACTGATTAACCAATATTCTGTCATCTTGAGATTTTCTATTAAAGAAAATTATATTACAACAATTTATAAATAAATAAAGTTTTTGTAACAATTTGGGAATTTTACAATAATATTTTCATATAATCATGAATTAGACGATTATCATAATTGTAATCCATGGTTAAATATTTTTCCATGTGCAATACAGCATTCTTTGCTTAACTTCATGAATTTATTTCAAAATTCTGATTTTTTTAGAATGTATTTTTCTGATCATTGCCATCAAAATTGATGGAATCTCCTGGTTGTTAATATACTTCATAAATACATTATTTTGGAGCAATTTACCTCAAATGGAAATGGAGAAAAATTACAGTAATAAAGTCTGTAAAGCGATATTTTGGTATACCATTAACTTAACTTACTAGATAAAAAAGAATCAATTATATAATTATTTTAGTGTAAAAGTATGAAATATCCGAAAATTAGTAACATCTGTATAACATCTATATTTTATTGTTATAAACAAATACTTGAAATCACAATTATTTATGCGTTTTATAATTAAAAAACCGTAATAAACATAATCGACAAATATTCTATTTAGTCGTCTTTCTGGACTATTTTTCCTATTTAGGACATTTAGTTCATTTGTGACGTGGTGTACGTTTTAGTGACGGTGTCGGACTTCAGTCTGTATAGAAAGTCTTCCATTTATACATATTTTGAATGTTTTATTCAGTAGGTTTCATTATCTTTAATCCTACTTGCGTTGAAATTAGGCTCTTTACTGAATGATTGCCTTGTATAATCTGCCGTTTCCTTTAATTAGCACTGACATTCTCAACTTTCTGTCTCACTGCAGCTATATTTAGTTCTTCATGAATTATATCGTAACAAATCATGGATCAATATCTAACGCGTGGAATGTTTTGATTGAAAGTCCTGAAACACCGTAAGTCTAAATGGTTTTATAGATTTTTATTCGAGTGCAATTTACAATAGTTCACTTGTAAATTTGACTTGCAGGAATTATTCAGCGTGAAAGACATTCAAATACATCATTAGGCATGTCAGGACCTGGACGATTGGAGGGAGGAGACCCAAGGGTGGCCAGAGCTCTCGTATAGGGCTGCGTGAGCCACTTATGTACGTATGTATTAGAATATTTTATTCACAAGCACAAATATCGACAAAATAGAAAAAACTTTCAAGGACTATTTAGACGAAATGTATTCAAATTTTAAGCTATTGTGACATTGAAAATTTACTCGATATATGAGGTGTTATAAATAGTGAATGTTATTCATGTTTACGGTTAACAGAGACTTTTCTGGACAAAAAAAATCAATAATCCAAAAATAAATGAGAAATGAATTTGAGGAAATAATAGAGACGAAGTAATTTAGGTTACAATACATTATTCATTTCAATGACTGTAAAAAATCAATATCCCTTAACGTGTATTGCCGTCAGGCTAGATTTTTTATACCGAGAAAAAATTGTGACGATTGACGTTGAATATTCGGATTTATTATTTAACTCCTTTTTTAATAGAATACGACAAAAACATTAATATTTACATTGTATTTGGAAAAAAATTGAATAAGTTTGACGTTGATAAAAAGCAATGTAAAAGTATCCCAAATGTAAAATATTTCTCAAATATGAATATTTTTACACGGATAAAAAATACTAATACATTAACATTTATCGACGATGCTTAATTAAGCCGGAATTTCGCATACAAGTAGACGATCAGGTCAATTAATATTAATTTTATGAAGCTGACATTTCGTATGTTATTCCTGTGGGATCTTCGCATTTGCAAGCACACTATTAAAATGGCACTATTAAGCTGATTTCAAAATTTAAGATCAATAATAGTGATCAGGATTTACATAACGGAGTATACATACTTTAGGGGCGAGCGGCTCGAGAAGAACGTCGATGTCGATAAATAATGAAATAGGGTCGATTGATAAACGCAGTGGTGTATCGAGGTTTCGTCCTGTGGAAGACGAGAAGCGTTTCGTCTGCAGATCTCCGCTGACAGAAGACAGACTAAGCGAGAAGCTGCGATGCACTTAACGATCCGTCTGAATGTGATCGATACAGACAGTGTCGAGCGCTATTCCCGGCGGGTTTGGGGATCCGTGGGTAAGAATTAAGGGATGCGTATTCACCTGTCACTTGAGTCTGACGTACGGACGTACGGACGGGGCGGAGACACGCCGCGGGGCGCGGGCGGCGGGTGAGTGTCTGTCGGCGCACAAATCACGCGCACACTCACGTGATGCAGTGCTGCCGCCACTGTCGCGGCCAAAAAAGCAAACACTCTGTCAGCTGATCGCTTGTCTCTTGTCTATTGTCTATGATACACTCTCACAACGAATAAATATATTATTTAACTTATAAAAACTATATAAAACCACAATATTTCTCTAGCGTAACTAAAAAATATTATTTATTCAAATTAAAAATATATATTTTTATTTCGCTTCATTTTTATTAAACAAATAAACATCATATTTTAATTTTAATGTTGAAATTATTAGCCATAAAATATTTAAACATTCAATAAAAATATCTCCACTAATAACATCATACATCTCGTACATTTTTAAAATTTAACGATCAATAAAAAATAATACTATTAAAATAAACATCAATCAATTGTCTTATATTTTTAAAAATAAATTATGAATATTTTCAAAATTATTAGGTTATAATTTTAGTTAATTATGATTGATTAAAAATTTATATTGAAACTATTTTTGAAACATAAATTAAAAATCAGAAGCATGCATATTTATTAATACAAATATTTTATTTACATTGCTTATCAAATTTCAAAGCAAAATAAAAGCTAATTACAAATTTGTATAAAATAATTATTGAAAAACGATAATTTGGTATTGGTTCGAATTTACACAGCTTAGGATAATAATAAAAAATATATACCGGCGAGGTTATGTCAGGCATTCATCGTGAAAATATTGCGACAGAAGTCAACATTGTTATAAATTTATAAGAAAATCTTGCAGGAAAACTATACTTATTTAATTTACGCACTGTATGTATAATATGAAGAAACCTTGATCGATTATTATTTAATAATCTTTATAAAAATAGCAGTTGTTATTATACATTTTTGTTATTTTGGTATTTTTTGCATAGATTTTTTTATTGAATCATGAGAATCTTCACATATCTTGCCGCGAAAGTTGGTGATCTGACTAAACAGTTTTCTAATTTCCCTGATTCTTACATCAAAAGAAGTTTTGAACAGGTAAACCAATGATATTTGTATAGATTACCCTAAGAAAAAATCATTAAGGCTTGGAGCTTTATACATTATTATCGTTTAGGTTTATTGGAAAACACCAAAAGGACCACAATACTTGCGAAAAGAAATTTCTAGAAGAAAGTACAGGTTCACATCGAACAGCCCGTGGACTTCACAATTTCGGCAGCAAAATGCTTCTGGCACTAAGAGGAAAAAGGTGTTCATTGAACCAATCGGAGAATGGAGCTTCTTTAAGTATGTGTAATAATTAATAAACTGATAATCAATTATAATTATACTATGAAATAATTTCCATTTTTTAATTGAATATCCAATAAGAATCTGAAGAGTTATCATCTTGAATTAAATAATTGACATTCTGGAGTAATATTAAAAATATTTTTTAAAGATGTAATTTTTTCAATATCATCATTAATAAATGTTATTTAATGATTTTGAACTTGTAAATATGTTTTAGGGGTGACCGTGTCGAAGTTATGATTGGGAAAGATAAAGGTAAACAAGGTATAGTGAATCAAGTTGTTCAAGAGCGTAATTGGGTTTATGTTGAAGGATTGAATACACATCTCCGAAAGGTAATTTAAAAAAATATACATGTGTTCATTGAATTATATAATAAAACATTTAGTGAATTAATCTTATATTTTTCTTTAGGTCGGTGAAGACAAAAATTTTCCTGGTGTTTATGTTCAATCTGAAGCGCCTCTTTTAGTGACGGATCAAGTAAAACTAGTCGATCCTGAAACTTTAAAGCCAACTGAAGTAGAATGGCGCTTTACAGAAGATGGAAATAAGGTAAATTTGTTTTTAAATAGTAAGTTATTGTATTTATCTGGATGAGTGACAATGATTTTACTTTCAGGTCCGAGTCTCTACAGTAACAAGCCGTATTATACCGGTTCCTGCACAGTCATTAGAAACGAAGGATTATAAAACTAGAAGTACATATAAAGAGAATGAAACAAAAGACACTGTAGCAGATGTTATACAGGAGGTGAGTATTGATAGAATGTATTTGGTACGAATGGTAGTTGGAATTAAAACAGCTCTAAGCTTGCAGATATTTATTAAAAAAATCTTGTTTAATTAAAATTATTATGAAGAAGAGTATATTTTCAGTCTTTGGACTCTCATATTTCTTTCGTTTATTACTACAGTTCTGGACTTTGTTTGTTCAGACCAGTGCGTTGTAAAGTAGAAATGAATTTGTCACTTCAATGCCTAGATATTTGACACTAGGAGAGAAGTTGGTTTGGTCATCTTTTCTCATTCTTATGAAGTATACTGCAGCATTTTTTTCCATGGCTAGAGTTAAGATGTTCTCTGCGAACCACCATGAGACTTTTCTGATTGTTTCAGACACTGATAGTTGTAGTCTTTCATTTTATCTACAGCCGAGATATCCACATTATCTGCAATGGCAATGAGCATTATATCTTTAGGAAAGTTAATTCTTAGCCAATTGTCGTACATTAAGTTCTACAGGGTCGTTAATTAACCTACAAATAACTCTTATACTTTATTAGATAATAAAAATACTGTAAAAAATATGGACAGTAATACAATTTTATTTAAATTTGCAGATTACTTTTGAGCCAAAGCTTAGAACCTTCGAAATGGATATAATGGAAGAGATGGGGATCAAAGAGGATAGAATCCCCAAACGCACATTTTGGTATTAAATGTTCAATTATTGAAAATAGTAGTTTTTATTAATCTAATGCTTCTTATTCATGAAAATTTAATTGTAGAATGCAAATTACTTTGAAATAAAGTGAATAAGAAAATCTGAAATATTTAAAAACTTCATTTTAATTTGTTATTATTGGTAATAATATAATTTAAGGGACGTTTCTACCTTATCAGAAAGAGTCAATGTTTAAGAATACGTTCCATAAATTTCAAATCGATATAAATAAAATTTGCAAAGTTATAGGCCAACAAAGAGAAGCTGGAACAGGTATGAAACTCAGAGTGCTTGCTTGGATTGGTGCGATGCTATAAGTCGCTAGGATTGCAGATACGGGCTAGGATTGCATCTTTTGTAACAAAATTTTAGAAATTTGTATTGTCTATATTCATCGGAAATACTTAATTGCGTAGTAAAAGATCTATGTATTACAGAAGTAACTGTTTCAAAAAGCGTCTTCAGTACGATTGTAAGCTCAATGAGTAAAGGATGATTTTCAAAGTTACCGAGGTGCAAATGTTTAAAACCAGAAAACTTAATTGACGAAAAGATGAGTGACTTGGTCACATAGGAAAGCACACATAGAAGCACTGGAAAAATGAAAGTTGATGATATTACTGAAATGAATACAGAATCCGAGGAGTTTCACGTTGTTAAACTATGCCAACTACATAGGCAACGGAAATATGAAAAACTTCAAATCACATGGTTTCAAACACAAACAACCACTTGCAATTGAGCTTCACAAACTCCTTTATTCTATACATTCAGATCTCAAAGATCACGATCTTTTGTAACACTTTGGATGGACATATGCAAAATAAAAATTGAAAGTTTCAGTGCTATCCTCTGGAGCTTGGCTCCAAAACATATATTTTGCTCCAAAAAAACTGACGAACAATTGGACCGCAAGCAAAAATAATTGTCAACAAAAGGGTGCGCGTGAAAAAAAGCTGACACTGCACATTCCGCAGCATCAATAAAGGTAAGATTGACCCGAAGATTGGAGCGGTCAGCTGAAGAAGACTTTTTTGAAGAAATTAAAGGCATCCTCTATGATCCTGGTACAGCAGATTGGGTGTAACTATTAAACTTTTCATTTTATTTGCGTATTAATTCGGTTCAACTTTAAATGCGTTTTTCTCTAAACTACATTTTCTAAGCTCATGGAAGTGTTCCCACACGCCCTAGATGAGTATTCTTTATGAAATTTGGCAGGCACGTATATAATAAACATTTTCATTGTATAGACTACTATCATTAAAAAATATTCAAAAGTTTTTATTACATTAACAAAAAATTACAAAAAATATTGATAAAAACACGCTTTTCTTTGATTGCTCAATATTTTTTATTTTCCAATATTTCTTCTCAATTATAGTTTAATACTATCCAAAGTAAAAATATGTTTAATTTTTTTGCTGCAAATCACATGTCCAGGACTTAGGACTTCCATGGTGAAGAATGTCATTGCTTTGTCAAACTTGTTGTTGACAAGTTGTTCAATAATAAATAATGAGTAACACAAAACAATAAGGTATTAAAAACTCTAAATTTATGTTGATTACTAAGCTATCAATAAATTTAACAATGATGGGGAAATGTTTAAACAAAACTGGGAAAATTAGAAAAACAGTAGAACGATAGTGAATTAATATTGATTATTGAAGAATACATTTTATCAATTTAAATATACATAATATCATAATACATGAGTGAATATAGAATTATAAATATCAATATATATCAGGTCACATAAAATATTTTTAAACATACGTAGACGGAGGTTGTATAATTGAATAAGTATATTATTAGTGATCAATAGACCTCAGTGCTTATTTATAAATCAATAAATATTATATATATCCATTATCAACAGCGTGCACAATATTTCCAGCTAGTCTCAATCTTCCTGCTTGGTTTTTGATAGGCTTAATAATAAAAATAGTACTTATATCGACGATTTCTGTTCCCTGTGAAAGATATTGTTATTTAAAAATAGTGTATTATATCTATAAAATAAATTGATTTAATTTAAATTACTTGTATTGCATCCATATCAAAAGCGTCTTCTGGATCTAAAATAATAGCTGGAGTAGATTCTAAAGAAAGCGCCAAGCCGATGAATGAATAATCTTTTATCTCTTTCATGAATAAACTCCAGGGATAAATTTTATCAGGATCACTTCCCATCTCCTTTATTTGAGCTGATAATATATCATAATAGTGTTTGAGCATAGATTGATAATATTCTTTTCTTAGCTCCTGTGTTGAACAAGCATAGATAAAAAATCCCACATCTAATATTGGGGATGCACATCTTCCTAATTGAAAATCGATCATTTTAATATCTTCTGGAATAGTGCTTCCAGGTTTATATTTAAACAGAAAGTTAGGAGTCCATGAATCTCCATGGCTAAAAACAGCAGTTTTCCCTTTTACTTTAGCTATTTCACATGCATCAAAAAAGGCCTTATCTGTTGCAAATTGCTTTATTTTATCTACATATATTGTTCCAGGATATTCTTTTTCAACAGCATCGATAGCACAATCGCAAATCGTCTTCCAGTAAACTTTAAACCAATCCCAATATTCTTCATTGAAATATATTTCAGTTAATTTTGTCGTCAGTTCTTCAAATTTTTCAGGATTTTGATCTCTAAAAGCAAACGATATAGCATGCAGTTTTGCAAAGCATTCCAAAATAATTTTGGTATGCGCATAATCTATTCCTTCTTGTCTTACAGCTAATCCAAAGTTATAAATGGACAAGTCTTCCATTGCTAGAAAATCATTTTCACCGTCTGTGACGGCAGCGAAAACTCTAGGACAGTTATTAAACGGATTTTTCAATTTCCTTGTAGATTGAAAGTCTAGCAGCTGAGGTAAAATTTCAAGATAAAAAGTGATTTCATTATTGAAGAATCCTTCTGATCTGAATGTTTTCTTGCGTGCAATAACTCTTGGAAAGCATTTGATTATGAGTTTTACATTGACATAATCATTTTCATTTGGATTTGAAGATACGACTTTTGCATAAAACGTGATGCGATATAGATCACTTAGATATGAATCACCTTTGCCGGTTCCACCGCCAAACTATACGTATAAAATATAAATTTGTATATCAATTAAGCATAATATTATTACATTTATCAATTTTAAATGGTGAGTAATAATTTTATAATATAACAAATTGTAACTACCTCATGTTTAATATATTTAACGTCTCTTCTAAACCAACTGCTTAGATGTTGGTTAAGAAATTCTTCAGTGAGACATTTGGATATAACAGTCAGTTCACTCAAATCTGAGGACATCTTTTCTCGAGCCTGTATGGTATTAAAGTAATAACATCTTAATCTCCGATCTCCACAATATTTTTTCTCTTACAGTACATCAATGTTTTCTCCAAATATTTGCAATACACCACAAGTAAAAATAGATTAAAAAAAATGTGCATATTAATTAATTACAGTAATACAAGGATTTTTAAACTTTATTCAGTTGTGATCCAAAACTTATGGATATTTTTTCAAATTAATTGCAGTGAACAACCAAAAACACTTAATCGGCTCCTAATCTTAGTTTTCATAAAATAAAGTGGTTACTTTTGTCTAACAATATAGCAAGCAATATGGTGTTTGTTGGTTAACTTGTTTCACTAAATATTGTCTAATGAACTAACAGCACTGATCAATTCCTCCTCTTCTACAGCCAGCTCTTCTAACATTTCCTCAAGGCTTTCATTTGCATATGCATCCTCGTTATCCAAGCTTAAAATTAATTAACAAACTTGTCGGTCTAAAATAAACAATAGCTTACAGAAAATCTGCCACAAATAGCATTCTTGGAGTCTGTATTTATCCCGTAGGTTACAGTATCATATCGCTAATATAGCTAATCGCTTCTTACGCTCAAAACTTGTTAAATATTTAGTAGTACAATAGCCCCGCAGTAATCCGGCCCCGGCATAATCCGATGCCCCTTGTAGTCCGACATCCCAATACAAGTATAGTACATAAATACGAAAAGCTTTGTCGATGTAAAAAATACAAAAGTTTAATTTTTGACCACCTAGAACAAAATGAATATTTTTGTAAGTTGGAAAGTGAGTATGACAAAGGACGATTCACAATTTATGATAAAAAATAATTGTAAGAACAAGAACACCATGTATTTTGGGCCAGGCAAGAAGCAAACTTGCAAGAAAGCTAAACATCCAGTGTTGGAGGAAGTTTTGTATATGTTTCTTCAGGAAAGAAATAGGTTTACACATATTTCTGGGGCCATATTGGCCATGGAAGTAAAGCTGTTTTACAAGGAGAACAAAAAAGATTTTGTAGCTAACAAAGTGAAGCATTCGACGCTCTTCTGTGGTTTAAGAAGTCGGCTATCTTCGTCGCTGCGACTTTAAGGTAGCGTTGTTCACCCGTCGTTGAGAGCATTTCGGCGCGATGTATGATCGATGCGAGATTGACATTGGTGCAATCCGTAACGATGGTCTTGACCCGCGAGTCAGCTGCGATGAACGACGGAACATATTTATGAGTTAATTCGCTCAGTGATAGAGGTCGAAATGAGGCAAGTGCTGCAAGTGATCAATAAAATGTCGAACAATCGGCACAACGTATTTATTCAATCAAGCCACAGTAGGAGAACCAGTGACAAGGTTTTTATTTCTTATAACTGCTATGGTCATTGTGTTTATAACGTTAATTCTATATTATGAAACTTTGTATTATCTATGTATATATCATAATTTTCATAATTTTTCAGATTATAAATATTCCTTTCTAAAAAGTTTCGGATTATAAGGAGTCGGGGGCAGTACTCTATAGTCCGACAATTCGACAATCTGACACAGCCTTGCAAAACGTTTGTCAGATTACTGCGGGTCAACTGTAGATGTTTTACTTAAAAATAAGTATTCTTCCAACAACAACATAATTGTTTTTGTCTTTACAAAGTATCTAATATCACAGAAATTAGGTACTTTAATAAGTGAATAAGTAGTAAAGGAGTATTGTTGTAAATGATAAACGCAAATGTTGTTTAAAAAAAAAACACTTAAACAATGAAATCAATTGGATTTTTTACAAATACATACATATTATTAATCGAACAAAGGATACTTGACTCGATTATTAGATCAAAAATTTGAAAAACATATTTACAACTTACACTGAGAACCTAAACAACCTCCCACCACTAAAACAGAAGCCTCAATGTTGATTCTCTTTCTATCTATGCTGATATTAAACAATTACTAATTGTAAAGTTAGTATTACAGCGGTTAATTGATGATATTATGTTATTGAGGCGTATCACACTCGTGCAACGTTTGGAATTCGTAGATAAGAATTAAAACGCTATAACTTTTACAAAACATGATTTATGCAATCAAAATAATTTCCATTACCTTCAATATTTTTTTACCAACGAGAAGCTATTTTTATAAAAATTTGCACCTATGGAACCAATAAATTCTTCGAAATCTTGAAATGCGTCGCCTTTGTTTTTTTTAATCAGCTACTCCGTCATCGATTGCACTTTCAAAGCTTTCCTATATATTTAGTGTTGAAAAGATGTCTCACAAGTCTAAAAGTGTGATGGGCATGCTAGTAAACCATGCACAAGAAACCACGCTCGTGGAATCCGCCCGCAATGAAAGTTTTGGGTCTTCCTCGAGGCACATTGTCGAGATTCACATTACAAGAACGATTTTTTTGGTACAATTTTCGATTGTTCGAATTGTTCTCTCAAATCAACAGAGCCTTAACTAGGGTATGAATCGCCCGTGGAAAGTATCCAACTAAACACATTTTTTTAAAGTTAACCAATACTATTATAAATGCAATACATTAAATACTATTATAATGTATGTTTTAAAATAATAAAGCAGTTCCACAGCAATAAAGCTGAGGCTTTGCGTCGATTCATAGCTATGGATGAAACATGGGTCCATCACTTCACACACGAGACAAAGGAACATGGGGATCCTCCACCGCCCCGAACTGTTTATTGGTCCCGCTATCCAGGATCATGCCAGGCTACTCAACAAAAATGCACAGCAAGGTGCAAAACCTGAATCTAATAACCATGCCCGCGAGGATACGCTCATTCTCAACTTCGATTGGCCAGTAAGTAAGTTTTATGGGTAGGGGGAAGTCGAGTCTCGCTCACGGTCTCATTTGGCGCAAGCCACCTTTGTAAATTAGTCTCTAGAAGGACTTCCGTGATCATATTATACGCATTTATCAACGAAAATATCGCAAAACGCCCTTAAATAGGACAGAGTGGACATACGTTTGTATGCTCAATCGGTCCGCTTTTCGGACCGCTGAATGAACGGCTCGCGATCGGATGCGATACCTGAACATAACGATAACGAAGAAAAGAGAGACAATTTAGTGTATATTATAAAAACGGACAGTCAATCAGTGTGCAAACCATGTGCAACTCTCGACCGGGTCGGTATTCTGCGTTTTGCGCCCCAAGCCCAGTTATGCCCGTGGCGGGCGCCTGCTTTGCCACACCCTTGTTACGATCCTGCAAATCGATCTTTCTCCGAAAGCTTTATTAATATTTCTATGTGCTTTCGTCGTGTTCGGTTGTAAACGGAAATCTTTTGTTGATGTCATCCTATTGAAAGTCGTATAAAACGATAGAAATAATGATTCCATATTTAAAGGCAATTGAGACTTACAGCATATTTGTCAATTTCAGATAGTCGAACTTGTAAAATATTATACAAAATCTTTCTCAATCATAATTGATCGTTGGCTAACTGAAAATTCAAATATGTTTGAAAATAGCGTTGTCTATCCTAATGCAGATTTGCAAAAAAAATAAATCATTAATTTGGTACTGTATTTATTCTTAAATACATATATAATTATGGTTTTTCATTGAATTTAGGAAATCTCCATGGGATATTGGGATAGTGGGATATTATGGGGGAGATGGGGGATTTTAAAAGTATTTGTATTATGATATTAAAATGATGAAAGAAACATGAAAAGAAACATGAAAATTCATTTCAAAATGATGTGAATCCAATTTAAAGTATAATGATTTTTTTATATATTATCTAAAATAATTTTATTTCTATAGTGAGCATAAGATCTAAATTGCGTATGAAACAATTTTATATATATCCATTATCAACAGCATGCACAATGTTTCCAGCTAGTCTCAATCTTCCTGCTTGTTTTTTGATAGGCTTAATAATCCAAATGGTACTTATATCAACTATTTCTGTTCCCTGTGAAAGATATACATAGTTATTTAAAGATAGTGTATTATTTCTATTCAATAAATTGATATAGTCTAAATTACTTGTACTGCATCCATATCAAAGGCGTCTTCTGGATCTAAAATAATAGCTGGAGTAGATTCTAAAGAAAACGCCAAACCAAAGAATGAATAATCTTTTATCTCTTTCATGAATAAGCTCCAGGGATAAATTTTATCAGGATCACTTCCCATCTCCTTTATTTGAGCAGATAATATATCATAATAGTGTTTAAGCATAGATTGATAATATTCTTTTCTTAGCTCCTGTGTTGAACAAGCGTAGATAAAAAATCCCACATCTAATATTGGGGATGCACATCTTCCTAATTGAAAATCGATCATTTTAATATCTTCTGGAATAGTGCTTCCAGGTTTATATTTAAACAGAAAGTTAGGAGTCCACGAATCTCCATGGCTAAATACAGCAGTTTTCCATTTTGCTTTAGCTATTTCACATGCATCAAAAAATGTCTTGTCTGTTGCAAATTGCTTTATTTTATCTACGTATATTGTTCCAGGATATTCTTTTTCAACGGCATCGATAGCACAATCGCAAATCGTCTTCCAGTAAGCTTTAAACCAATCCCAATATTCTACATTGAAATATTTTTCAGTTAATTTAGTGGTCAGTTCTTCAAATTTTTCAGGATTTTGATCTTTAAAAGCAAACGATATAGCATGCAGTTTTGCAAAGCTTTCCAAAATAATTTTAATGTGCGCATAATCTATTCCTTCTTGTCTTACAGCTAATCCGAAGTTATAAATGGATAAGTCTTCCATTGCTAGAAAATCATTTTCACCATCTGTGACGGCAGCGAAAACTCTAGGACAGTTATTAAACGGATTTTTCAATTTCTTTGTGGATTGAAAGTCTAGCAGCTGTGGTAAAACTTCAAGATAAAAAGTGATTTCATTATTGAAGAATCCTTCTGATCTGAATGTTTTCTTGCGTGCAATAACTCTCGGAAAGCACTTGATTATGAGTTTTACATTGACATGATCATCTTCATTCGGTTTTGAAGATACGACTTTGGCATAAAACGTGATGCGATATAGATCACTGAGATATGAATCACCTTTGCCGGTTCCACCGCCAAACTATAAACATAAAGTATCATACATTTTTGTATAAATTAAGCATAATATTAACACATATTTTGCGGGAAATTGTAATCTCATTTTACGATAAACTAATCACGATTAAGAGTAAATGTTATCACAATCCGGGTTATTTCAATATATTCGTATTTTTATACGTCTATGAATATACACATTTCTTAAATGAAAAAATCGCGTGGAAAAGGCTCGGAGATGCTCACTTCAAATGTAAATTTTGATTAAATTGACCCCGCATAAGATGTGTTAATAAACCATTATATTTTAATTCATTAGTTTTTTTTAATAATCTCATATTATAACAAATTATATCTACCTCATGTTTCACATATTTAACATCTTTTCCAAACCACTTGCTTAGATGTTGGTTAAGAAATTCTTCAGTGAGGCATTTGGATATAACAGTCAGTTCACTCAAATCAGAAGACATCTTAACACTCAAGGCTGTGATATTAAAGTAATATTTTAATAGTTTAAACAAAATGTTATTCAATATTAATTAAATAGGTGATTTGATTTTTCGACCAAAAAGTGCAAAATATACATAAACAACTTACACTGAGAACCTTCCGGCACTAAAAACAACGCTTGACTGTTGATTCTCTTTATATCTATGCTGATATGAATCAAATACGAATTGTAAAGCTAGTATTACAGTCGCTGTTGGGTGACGTGTTAGAATAGACGAAGACTTGCCGTTAGTTATGTAATGCAAAAAAAGGGCGAATCGATACCATAATAAGTAGTATGGAACTAAAAATAGAGAGTTTTAAAGCACAAAATGGACAGATTTCAATAAATTCGACGTGTTATTGTTTTTTGTTCATTGTTCTTTTAAGTACGACGTCCTTTAACTTTTGTTTGTTTTTAATTTTATACAACAACATCAAAGTGGAACTCCTATTTTTGTTCTATTTGTTAAGGAACTTTGTTAATTAAACTATTGCGCTGTGTTGTGTAATATATAATAAAATAAGCTTGCTACTGGTCTAGTGGTTGCTTTATACTACATATAGACACACACTATGATGCGTGTGACGGACGCACTACATACAAACGATTCTCCTTCTCTTTTCGACTAACTGTCGCCTAGAGTTTCACTTTTCATGATTTTCACGCCACTTTGCTCTATCAAACAAGTTTCACTTGTTCAAATGTTCTTCGTATTTTTCCCTTTATATAAAAAAAAATAAGAGAACACATTGCATGTGAGTTTTTAAAAAATGTAGAAAGAATTTACTGACATTATTTTTTAAAGGTATTCAATGTTAGGTTGAAAAATTAAGTCTTGACAATCGTTTAACAACATTTAAATGGAACGATAAGCTTTAAGTGTTAATTATGTCGTATTCAATTCTAATTACCGACTATCGAGATTATTTACAAGATTTATCGATGAAGTTAAAATCGATATTGTTGCCTTGTATGTCTTTAATCAAGTGATTTTTTTTAACAACAATGTTAACCAATGATTACCATTAATTTATTAAGAGCATTTATCAGCTTATAAAGGAAATTGCATTGCAAAGGATTCTTTATAAAATATGTATAGTAAACAATTTGAATTACGCTATCAGAAAAGTGTTTTCATTTGATATTGTAAGTGATTAAAAGACCTCAGTGCTTATGTATAAATCAAAGAATATTAAATATATCCATTATCAACGGCATGCACAATATTTCCAGCTAGTCTCAATCTTCCTGCTTGGTTTTTGATAGGTTTAATAATCCAAATGGTACTTAGAAAGTGCCAAGCCGATGAATGAATAATCTTTTATTTCTTTCATGAATAAACTTCAGGGATAAATTTTATCAGGATCACTTCCCATATCCTTTATTTGAGCAGATAATATATCATAATAGTGTTTGAGCATAGATTGATAATATTCTTTTCTAAGCTCCTGTGTTGAACAAGCGTAGATAAAAAATCCCACATCTAATATTGGGGATGCACATCTTCCTAATTGAAAATCAATCATTTTAATATCTTCTGGAATAGTGCTTCCAGGTTTATATTTAAACAGAAAGTTAGGAGTCCACGAATCTCCATGGTTAAATACAGCAGTTTTCCATTTTGCTTTAACTATTTCACATACATCAAAAAATGTCTTGACTGTTGCAAATTTCTTGATTTTATCTACATATATTGTTCCAGGATATTCTTTTTCAACAGCATCGATAGCACAATCACATATGGTCTTCCAGTAAACTTTAAACCAATCCCAATATTCTTCATTGAAATATATTTCAGTTAATTTTGTGGTCAGTTCTTCAAATTTTTCAGGATTTTGATCTTTAAAAGCAAACGATATAGCATGCAGTTTTGCAAAGCATTCCAAAATAATTTTGGTATGCGCATAATCTATTCCTTCCTGTCTTACAGCTAATCCGAAGTTATAAATGGACAAGTCTTCCATTGCTAGAAAATCATTTTCACCGTCTGTGACGGCAGCGAACACTCTAGGACAGTTATTAAACGGTTTTTTTAATATCTTTGTAGATTGAAAGTCTAGTAGCTGTGGTAAAATTTCAAGATAAAAAGTGATTTCATTATTGAAGAATCCTTCTGATCTAAATGTTTTCTTGCGTGCAATAATTCTCGGAAAGCACTTGATTAAGAGTTTTATATTGACATGATCATCATCATTCGTTTTTGAAGATACGACTTTGGCATAGAATGTGATGCGATATAGATCATTGAGATATGAATCACCTTTGCTGGTTCCATCGCCAAACTATAAGCATAACGTATTATAAATGTTTATATTAATTGAGCATAATATTAACACATTCATCAATTTTAGATGATGAGTTATTTAATTTTATAATATAACAAATTGTACCTATCTCAGGTTGCACATATTTAATATCTTTTCTAAACCAACTGTATAGATGTTGGTTATGAAAATATTAGCATTTGGATATAAAAGTAAGTTCACTCTAATTAAAAGACATTTTTCTCAAGTCCATGATATTAAAGTTATTATAAAATGAAAGTTTGTGTTTGAATGTTAATTCAAATCAGCATTAATCTTTTTTGTCAATATAATTAGTAGTTTGAATAGAGTGAATACATATAAATACTAAAGTGTTATAAAAGATCCAAAAAGTTTAGAATCTCGCAGATCTGCTGAGGAAAGTGGATTTTGGAAAAATAAGTATAAAGTGCTTCCATCTGATAAGATACTAATTCAGCAGATTTTCTGTAAATAAAATAACCATGTTTGTTTGGAGTGTAAACCAAGTCTCATCGAAACAATTTTATTGGCTAAACAGCAAAACACAATCATTTAAAATGGTTAAATATAAATTTTTACAACAAAACAATGCATATATAACAGAACTATCGACATAATGTATGAGGATAATCGTTCACTTGAATTTGTCTTTTAATTCATATATATCCATTATCAACACCATCTATAATGTTTCCAGCTAGTCTCAGCCTTCCTGCTTGTGTTTTGATGGGTTTGATGATCCAAATGCTGCTTATATCGACGGGTTCCGTACCCTGCAAATAAATTTAACATATATTATTGTTATAAAACGGCTGAAATGGATTATTAAAATTAGCATAATATGCATACTTGAACGGCTTCCATATCGAAAACATCTTCCGGTTCTAGAATTGAGGTCGGAATTGATTCCAAGCTAAATCCCAAGCCGAAATATGAATAATCTTTTATTTCTTGCATGAAAAGACTCCAAGGATAAAGTTTATCGGGATCGCTTCCCATTTCTTTTATTTGCTTGGATAATACATCATGATAATATTTGAGCAAGGATTGATAGTGGTCAGCTCTTAGTTGTTGTGTCGAACAAGAGTATATAAATAATCCTATATCTAAAATTGGCGAGGCACATCTTCCAAATTGAAAATCGATCATCTTAGCTTCATCAGGTATTATTGTTCCAGATTTGTATTTAATCAAAAAATTTGGTAACCACGAATCTCCATGGCTAAATACAGCGGTGTTGCCGTGTGCATTAGCCGCTTTACACGCGTCAAAAAATACCTTTTCCGTTGCAAAATCTTTTATTTTTTCTGCGTATATAGTTCCGGGATATTCTTTTTCAACTGCGTCGATTGCACATATACATACGTTCTTCCAGTACGCGTTGAACCAGTTCCAATATTTTTCACTGTAATAAGTCTCAAATATTTTTTCAGAGAGTTTGGCGAATTCTTCAGGATGCTGATCTTTGAAAGCGAATGAGACGGCATGAAATTTTGCAAAGCATTCCAAAATAATCCGAGCGTGAGCGTAATCGATTCCTTCTTGTCTTGCAGCCGCTCCGAAATTATTTACCGTCAAGTCTTCCAGCGCTAAAAAATCGTTTTCACCGTCTGTGATGGCAGCGAAAACCCTCGGACAATGATCAAATGGATTGGTCATTTTTTTGGTCAACTGGAATTTTAAAAGCGCCGGCAAAATGTGAAGATAAAATGAGATTTCATTTTTGAAGAAGTCTTTTGATCTGAATGTTTTTCTGCGTGCAATATTTTTGGGTAGGCATTTGATAATAATTTTTGTACTGACGTTGATGTTTTCATCAGGCGTAGGTGATATAATTCTGGCATAAAATGTGATTCGGTACACATCGCTTAGATATGAATCTCCTTTGGCAGTTTGACTGCCGAACTGAAACAAATATGATAACAGAATGTAAAATGTTATATTTAAGAATGTTACGGAATGTTGTTTTTTTACCTTATGTTTCACATATTTAACGTCTTTTCCGAACCATTCACTCAGACGTCGATTGAGAAATTCTTCAGTAAGATATTTTGATATCAACGTTGTAAGTTCGTTTAAATTTGAAGACATTTTTTACAATATATGCATATAATGTTTATGAAAAATAACAAACAATATTGTTGTTATAGCTTGGATTTAAAATTTTATTATATTGGTATAATATAAAAATATCACAATCAGTGGAAATAATTTAGACAACTTTCCGTCGTCAAAGATTTAAGGCAACTGATAATTTGTTTATGTTTGCTAATATCACGTATAAAAACTAAACATGTAAAGCTAGTATTACAATCATTAGTAGATGACGTAGTAGAAAATACAAGGTTATTGTCGTTCAAACACGTCATGCTTTTGATAAACAATGAAAAGCGCATATTTTTGTAATAATTTTCCAATCAATATTCAAAAAATATACTGTTATTTATGAACATAATTTATAACAGCGATGTTTTTATAATAAAAGAGTTCCTTTAGTGAATTTCATGTATTTTTGTACAAAGCATATAATCAGTATTTGTATTTGATATTCATTAAAAACTTAAAAGTATCGTACGCATTAGATGCGCATTATATTTATCAAATAATCGCTAAACTACAAACTAATATAATTATGAGTTGGACTCGATCTTAAAATCGTTATATTTGTGTACTTTTAATATATAAAATAAAGTAGTGATATAATTTGTGCTAAACGTTTATAATAAATGTTCGTGGAAAATAATTCAAATTCAAATTTAATCTAAATTTTTGATCATATATAGCCATTGTCTACAGCGTGTACAATATTCTGTGCTAGTCTCAATCTTCCTGCTTGTTTCTTGATAGGCTTAATAATCCAAATTTCGGTTAATTCGACGGGTTCCGTGCCCTGTAAATTAAAAGGAATGTATCACACACAGGCAATGGAATGATTCGTTTTGTGTGACTTATAAAAATTACCTGAACTGCCTCCATATCAAAAATGTCTTCCGGTTCGAAGACCGAAACTGGCGTCGATTCAAAGGAAAACGCCAAACCGAAGAACGAATACTGTTTTACTTCCTTCATGAATAGACTCCAAGGATAAACTTTATCAGGATCGCTTCCCATTTCTCTTATTTGAGTGATCAATATATCGTGGTAGTGTTTGAGCATCGATTGATAGTATTCCTTTCTTATGTCCTCTGTTGAACAGGCATAAATGAAAAATCCGATATCGAGTATCGGAGACGCACATCTTGTCAGCTGGAAGTCAATCATCTTTGCTTCTTCGGGTATGATAGTTCCAGGTTTATATTTAAATAAAAAGTTCGGTGCCCACGAATCTCCGTGGCTGAATACGGCCGTCTTACCTCCCGCACTCGCAGCTTTGCTTTGGTTAACATACGCCTCGTCCGTTGCAAACTCTTTGATTTTTTTCTCATAAATCGTTCCGGGATACTCTTGTTCAACGGCATCGATTGCGCAAGCACAAATACTCTTCCAGAATTTTTTAAACCAATTCCAATACCGATCGTGGTAATATACTTCAAATACTTTTGTCGTTAATTCGGCATACTTTTCAGGATGTTGATCGTTGTAAGCAAACGACATAGCGTGAAGTTTTGCAAAGCATTCCAAGATGATTTTAAAGTGTTCAGTAATCGATTCCTTCTTGTCTTGCCGCCTGATCCGAAATTATAAATGCTCAAATCTTCCATCGCTAGGAAATCGTTTTCGCCGTCCGTAACGGTTGCGAATATTCGGGGAGAGTTATCAAACGGACTCGTCATTTTTTTGGTCGCCTGGAACTTTAAGAGTTCAGGCAGGACGTATAGATAGAATGAGATTTCATTTTTGAAGAAATCTACCGATCTGAACGTTCTCCTGCGTGCAATATTTTTGGGCAAACATTTGATTATGATCTTAGGCGTTGACATCGGGATCTTCATTAGCTTCGGGTGATACAATCCTGGCATGGAATGTGATTCGGTACACGTCACTGAGATATGAATCTCCTTTTGTTGTTTCATCGCCGAACTGTAAACAAGTATAACAATGTAATATGCATTTTAGGTTTATAACATTTATAAAGTATTGTTCAATACCTCATGTTTGACATATTTGACTTCCTTTCCAAACCAATCGGTTAAGCGTTCATTGAGATATTCTTCAGTAAGGATTTTGGATATAACTGTCAGTTCACTCAGATCGGATGACATCTTTACTCAAACTGTGATATTAAAATGATCATAAACACTGTAAATTGACAGATACACAAGTGAATACATATTTAGTTTGACAATTGAGACGCATTAATTTACTTGAGATAAATTACTGAAATTCAAAAATGAAATATGGCAACATTGTTTTGGCGCATTTACGTTTGACACTTCGACGAACGTATATTAGTGGATTTATGAATTAAAAATATTATATTTGATAGATTGGTGTGTAAATAAATTGAAGAACGTATATTTACAGTGTGCACTGCGAATTTGAACGACCTTCCACCGCAAATATGAACGATTGACTGATGGTTCGTTTTCGGTCAGAGCTTATATCTAAGCGCGAATTCTAAAGCTAGTATTACAGTCGAATCTGGGTGACGTGGCACAAATGACGAGGTCAATGCCACATCGTAAATTATGTAACAATTAAAATTGATACGTTGATATAATAATCTGCAATCTTAATGTAAAGGATTATTAAGATATTTTTTAAAAATCTAACCATGTTATTGATTTTTGGCACATGCCGGAAGTATACGGCGTGCCGCTTACGTTTTTGGCCAACAGGAAAGTAACAACAACAAATACGTGTAAAGAAACGTGCCAATATCTCGCTATACGGATTCTCGTTTAACGCCACGGCGCAATTCAAGAAAAATTATTCTAAAATGGGACTAAAATAAATTGGACAGAAACTCTGTGAAAAAGCAATATGTTTCTATACAAAAATAAATGGAGATTCCACCTCCAAAGAAAGTTCGGACTGGCTTGAAAAATTCAAAAGACGACATGGTATCAGGGAACTTGAAATTCATAGGGAAAATCTTTCTGGTGATATACCTTCAGCAAACACATTCATTGACACATTGAAGCTATTTGTGGAGAAGGAAAAAATATTATCAGAAAAAAGCCTGGATGAATGGTGAACAGCTATCAGCTTCCACAAGAAAATAAATTTAAAAGATTGTCGCCAATCGCAGTTTACTTTAAACTGGGGTTTCTATATAAACCTCTTTTATTCCCATCAGGTTTATTTTTTTTGCTTTTTAAAAAAAATAAAACTGACAAAATAAGGCCAAAAAATGACTTGACTGACATTTTTTTGAACAGTCGCCATTTTGTGATTTATTTTTTTGAGTTAGGGACTATATTGACATCTATACTAATTATGAATTATATTGTTGGAGAGTGAAAATCTACACAGAATAATGATGACATTGACACTGGGTATACTATTTCATCCGAAGAAGAGAGCGATTTTGAATCATATCGAAAATCGCAACGAAAATATTCAGCAATGATAGTTTGTAATTAAGATAATTAGTATTTCTCTATTGGATGTCTGGCATTTGAGATGCCAGATGTCAGATATCCTTAAAATTTTACCAACGATGCAAAAAGTCCTTAAAATGTTACCAAAAATGCTATTTTTTAATTGCCTTGTTGTCATCCTGTTTTTTTATTAACTTTTTTTATGCGATTTTGTATATATTTTTTGCCGTACAAATTTATAAGTGAAGTATAAAAATACAAAAAGAGTAGTTCTCTTCATCAAAAATACATCTATTCCATCCAATAGGAAGCTTCTTGATCTGATCACTGAAGAAAGAAGGCGGCTACTCTGAAAACCAGTTGCGCACGTATTGTTCGACCGCTGCGTTGTCTTGAAATCGTTGCCCTCCTAATGCCTCTATAAACATATGGTAGTCACATGGGGCCAAGTCTGGTCTGTATCGTGGATGTTCAAGAGTTTCCTATTATAATTGGTTGAGTTTATTAAAGTTATGAAGTCATATCCAAGAGTGTTTTTTGCGTTAAAATTGCATTCGGGTTCCTTAACAACTTCTTTTAGAAAAAAATCATATTACTCATTATTTTGTGGTTGTAATGTGTTTACGAGATGGTTTGCAAAAACATTGACCTTTTTTGTCGTTTCAATTGAATGTTTTACATATATTTTTATATACTCTGCAAGATTAAATTTCAAATGTGTTTGAAAACGACATCTGACATATCTGAATTTTTTTTGATAGGCAATTTCCATGAAACAGTATTTGGAGATGTGAGATTTATAAAATACTTGTATTATGATATTGATTATATTTATACTTTTACAGATCTACTATAACCAGAATAATCCTGATTTTAGATGAAAGATTTCCAATCTCACAAAATAGCATCCTATGCCAATTACTTCACAATTAGAGTATGTATATAATAGTTTTTATCTTATCATCTTCAATTGGTAGTTCTATGAATTAATTGAATGATGTTTATGTGCTTCATTATTTCTTGATAAGGGATCTCAAGAGGATCTGATAAACTTTAAATTCTGAAAAAAAAAACAAAGAAGTTAATGGATATTAAAGATCAATAATTGCTTGAATTAATCGGAAAAATCTTCCCTGTTTATCAATTTTTATTCCGCAACAACAATATTTTCCACAGGGCTTCGAATCATTATTTTTCTCATATCGGTTATGTTCTTAACATATTTATATCGATTCGATTATGGTTTTCGTTCCGAAAAAAATAACAGTTTTACTAGTTATCGGTTTCGTTCTGATTCGAAGTCCTGATTTTTCAATCTAATATGTATATTTTATCCAGATTCTAATACCAATCACTTAGCTTCCAGTTGTTCCTAATGTGTAACTATTCCAAAATAGCATTTAATCTATTTTTCATCCGATAGCCTCGTCACATGACCTGCGCACAACAGGTTATATGGCTTATTAGCAATGCCATACAATTAAAATATTTATCATTCTTAACATATATTATTTTTAGGATAACATCTCTTTAGCCAATTGAATGGTTTTTGATGTATATAACGCATTTGTTTTTCATTATCGATTATTCGCAACCATAAGTTAATATTAGAGATTTTTTTAAAATCAGCCACATCATCTTCATATTATTCTGAAGGCAGATTTAATCTAATTTGTCATCTTTCCAGATATGTCAATCATCTGTCTTAGATATCGAAATCAATATACTGGCGCTTATAGATAATCGATATTATAATAATTTTACATTTTGGTTTCCAATTTATTTCCACGTTTTGAAATCATAATGTATTATACAAGTTTCAGTCATACTATACTTACTTACTGAGTCGAAGGCTTTTTCACAGTCTATAACTACCAAATATAGAGATTTTTTAAATTCGTTCTCACTTTTTATATCATTGCTTATGAAAAAAAATTATAATCAAATGTTTTCAATACATTTGATATTACATACGATTTTTTTCGTCATTCGTTTCATAATGAGAGTTTGTAACCGTTCTGTAAACATGTTCAGATATGGCATCCGATCGGGCGGCGCTCATTCGTCATATCAGCGGTTCGAAAAGCAGACCGATTGGACATACAAACTTTGTGGCCACTCCGTCCTCTTTTAGGGCTTTTTACATTAGGTCGTAATCTAATAGTCAGTATCATTTTATTGTAGGAGGAGTTATCAATTCACATTATCAACCGGGATAGGAAGTGGATCGTTATTTTAAAAAGTTTAAAACGATGCAAATTGTCATTGGATTCAATTAAGGCAGCCAAAGGCAGGAGACCAAAAATATCATTCGGCAAACAAGAGATATGTTGAAGTGATTCTTATTTGATACTTTATTGCCCATTTACAAAGTAAACCTCTACAAAAATAATGCGACATGTAATAAAAATATTTATGATTGCTTTAAAAATGTACGCTTTGAATTATAGGTATCCATTATCGACTGTGTCCACGAAGATTCTGGCCAATCTTAATCTTCCGGCTTGTTTTTTGATAGGTTTGACTACCAAAATATTTGAGACGTCGATGGCGTCGCTTCCCTAAAATTAGATTGTTAATTAAATATTAGCCATCGACACTAGAAGTACCACACCAGTCAAAATGTCAACTTACTTCGACAGAATTGATATCGTAAGCATCCTCTGGATCCAATATGATCACAGGCGTTGCTTCCATGCCGACAGCAATCCCAAAGTATGAATATTTTTTTACTTCTTGCATGAATAAACTCCATGGGTATAATTTTTCAGGATCGGTCCCCAATTCCTTGATATTTTTCATCAACGTGCTGTGATAATTTTTTAGCAATTCGTCATAATGTAGTTGTCTCATATCTTGCGTTGTGCTCGAATAGATGAACATGACCATGTCCAGGACTGGAGAAGCACATCTTAACATCTGGAAGTCGAACATCTTAGCATCAACTGCTGTGTTAGATTCGTTATATTTATACAACAAATTTGGGACCCAAGCATCTCCATGACTGAACACTGCAGTCGGTCCATTTTCAGTAGTTGCATTGCATAATTTGATAAAAGTCTCATCAGTTGCGAATTGTTTAGCCTTCTCTTCGTAGATAGTGTTGGGATATTCTTTTTCAACAGGCATCGATGGCACATTCACACAAGCTTCTCCACATGGTTTTGTACCATTCCCAATATTTTTGATGATAATACGTCTCGAACGTATGCGTCTTTAATTCTTCAAATTTCTCAGGCTGTTGATCTTTCATAGCGAAAGATATGGCATGGAATTTAGCAAAGCATTCCAGAGTAATTTTACATTGGATAAAATCGATTCCTTCTTGTCTTACAGCCGGTTTGAAGCCAATTTCAGCCAGATCTTCCATGGCAATAAAATCATTTTCACCATCCGTGACGGCTCCGAATACTTTCGGACAGTTGTCAAAAGGATCGTTTATCGACTTTTCAGCTTGAAATTTTAAAAGCTCTGGTAGAACGTGCAGATAAAATTTGATCTCATTCTTAAAAAAATCATCAGTTCTGAACGTTTTTCTCGTGCCGGCGTTTTTAGGCAATGCTTTTATGAGTAATTTCACGCTCAAACCATCGTTTGTTCCTGGAACAGTCGGTCTACAATAAAGTGTGATTCGATAAATATCGCTCAAATAAGAATCGCCTTTTCTTGCTCCACCGCCCATCTAAAATTATAGCAAATATAACATATTCGACAATGTAAATTAATTGATATTGTAACATTTTTTTACCTCATGCTTTGTGTATTCAACATCTTGTCCAAACCATTCCGTCAGATGTTCATTGATAAATTCCTTGGTTAAGCGTTTTGATATTTTCAGCAGTTCGTCCATGTTAGATCTGCGAACATATGCTGTTGATTGACCTCTGCTTAAAAGCAAACTGATGATAACGAGTAATTCTTCTGGCTTTTATGAGCGCTGATAGTATTTTTTAAAAGCGACATTCGATCTATTTCGATATGGATTTATAAAACAGTAAAATATTTAAAGTAATATTAACACATTACGAGCGGAGAGGGGAGCACAGTATCAACATATTTGTATGCATTACGCTGTCTTTTGGTAAATGTCGGCTAAAATGTTATAATCCGATGTTTTTTCGCATTAGTTGACTTTTGAGGATTAATTGAAACATTTTTTTTCAAAATGAAGCACATTGAAAGTGACCAAAGACTATGTTTCGAAAATATATGTTTCCAGTATACGAGGCACGTTCAGAAAGTAAGTGCACTGTGACCATAACGGACTGTGATTTTATGTTTTTTTTAAGGTAGGCAATACTGAATAGCGAGCATCGCAGAAATACGTTAGTACGTAAACTTATGTCGTAGTGTCCAATTGCGTGAAAGATGTCAGTAAGAAATCTCTAAGAAAGAAAGTGTGTTTTAGGAAGAAAGAAAGTCCCTGTGTTTTGGGGTCGAAGATGCATCATTTTAGTCGAATTTGGAATGCTGACAAGAGAAGTTTACTCTGACTTGGCGCCTTCTATCATCATCTTATCATCCTCTCTGTGGGAAATCATCCTCATAGATATTATGTGGAAAAGTAGTCAACAAGTGTATCAACAATAATCCCGTATTTTTTTACAAATGCACTTTTTCTAAAAATTCTAGTACACTTACTTTCTGAACATGACTCGTTATTCTTCATATTGCCATAGAGCGCGTTCCATGAGTGTATACACTTTATTTGCATGTCAAACAATTATGATTTATTGTGAATCATAAATGTATTTATAAATTACAAAACATTCCGAAGTGTTGTCCTGAAAATAGCTCCCGACTAAGACCCAAATAAAAAAAAATCAATTTCCAATTATCTTATCACTAAGATAATGAAATAAGTTATTATTTATAAATTATTAAGGGGTGTTCCCCCTCTAAGAATTGCGTATGAATCGATCGTTAAAATCGTGATCATACAACTGCTGCTTATCATAGAGCAACAACTTCTCGGAGAGTACCGGCGCGGTTTCAGACTGGGCAGATCTACTGTGGGCCAACTTTTGTCTTCAAATTAACCCCCAAAAGAAGTGGGAATCCGGTGTCGACTTCCACCACATGTTCATTGCTTCTGCAAGGCGTATGACACCATCAACCGGGGGGAAAAAATGGAGGATCATATTCAAAATGGGAATCCCGGGTAAGTTGATGAAGTTGTCTAGATCGGTCAGCGTAGTACGCTCCAACGGCACCCTGTATTTCAAGGTAACAATGGGACTCAGATAGGGGGATGCCCTCTAGCCATTACATTTTAGTATTGTCTGGGAAGTAATTATGAGGGATGCTGGCAGATCAGAACACACAGATCTATAGAACGATGATGTAATACATCAGCCTTTGTGGATAACATTGATATTGTAGCTAAATCGCGGTCGAAGGCTATGAATCAAGGGTGAATCTAATATATAAAAATGAATTGGGTTTTGTTCGTTCGAAATGCGCTATCATACCGTTCATCGGATTGCGATAAAACTACGTCCACTTATTGCTAAAGAATTCGCGAGTAACATAAGCATAGTCTAATATATAAAAATCAATGTTTGTATGTGTGTTCATATTTATAATAAAACAAACAAAATAAATTAAACAAGATAACTCTTTCAAATTTCAAACGATATTTTTAGAATTATTACTTTTGTGGCAGCAACGCGCCGGGTACAAGCTAGTGCTGAATAAAAATATGAAAAGGGCCCGGGGAGTCCCTCGTGCCATATTAAATTCGGAAATGGGTAGCATTAGACCTATCAGGAGAGCTCGTCTACGCTGGGATAGATAGGTAAACAAAGTGCCCGGGAAATTAGAGGGAAAAGGCTCAGGACAGATGTAAATTGTCGGTAGCTGGAGCTCTCGTATAGTGCTGAGTGTGAGCTACACAAGTAATGAGAACGTTTAAAACTTTTCGATATCCATACTGGTGATGGAATACAAAATAAAGGCACTAAATATACGTTTATATGCGCGACGTTAAACGATTGCATGAAACGCGCGGGTAGTGTTCCCGCATGTAATGTGTTAATTAAAGGCAAATCTAAAAAATATTGTTAATTTTATGGGAAATTATTATAAATACGTATTCTATAATATTGCGTAGATTTATTTTAGATTATTTAATTTGAATTGTTTTTTTTTTTTTTTGGGTGTAAAAATATATTTTACATATGTAAGCATTTATATGAGATGTTATGGCAACACTGTTAATAAATGACATTTTTAAGGGCGGGCGGCGGTTATTTGACGTTTGTATATTTATTTACGTTATTATTATGTAAAAAAAGTGCCTACCTTCACAGTTCCAATGTTGAGTTGATGGTAAATGCAAAAAGACTTCTCGCAAGGTTATCGACCCAATGACGCCAATACTGCGTTCCTGATAACAACTGCAGCTTTTTATAAGATCGGGATAAATGACAGCGCACTTTAAAAAGTTGTCTTATCAGAATGAATCGTATGTTTCAGCGTTATACGATAATTATTACGTGCGAGGAATGATTTAGACGTGATTAGCTATACACACCCCAAATACGAAGCAATATTATTCGCTGGCTTTTAGTTATGCAGTTGGCCGCAGGACGGCGCTGATGAGATGTGCCAAAATTTAAAAAAATATATTGACGTATAATTTAAATATCGTAAACTTTCGTTTTGATAGTTTTAGTTCAAGTGGTTTTTAAACAATTACATTTTTAACAAAATGTACATATACTAATTTTTCCATACTTACGATTGACTTCTTCCCATTATGTACTACAATAATGATAAAATATATTAAAGAAAACGATACTACTTCTTTAATATGAGATATATAAAATATATTATAATAAGCTTTGTAAAATTTATTGGAAATTTTTATATTATAATCTGTTAGCCACCCGTCAGAGAACAGACACAAGAACAGCACGCATTAGTTCGAAGTTAGGAGATAAACCGATATTGTATTTACAAAACATTAATCTTTCATTTATTCCTTCTGAATTTTTCTACAAATCAATCGATCCCAGCTGTTGCTATTACCCAGAAACACTTGGAGCAAGCATCTGTTCCATTGTTCATGGAATTCTGGAATCTCATACAATATCAATTGAGTGCAAGACATGTTGCATTTTTTTAATGCCTTGTACCCTATTATACCTATCATTCAATACAAATCGGACATTTCGAGGGTTTCGGCAGCATAAAAATGTGTTTTCATAATTAAAATGTATAATATATTAGCTACATTTTAAATCACGAATTCTTAAGATGTCTCGACACAAAATCCCTACTGAAGGCAGCTTTATAGTTTGGTGGAGCTGTTTGTGAATGGTCCGGTGTTGCTCCAAATGCGTACTACACAAGTGAGGGTTAGGTGAATAATTGATTTGTAGAGGAGCAGTCTATTGACCGTCAATAGGGCGCTGCATTGCAGGGAAATTAAGCCAAGCGCCCCCACAGCTGCCAGTGCTCCTAACTTGTGCTTTAAAATCCGGAATCGTTCCAATATATTTGACTTGACTCTGTCACTCGGGACTATATCCCTGCACGAGCGAATATGTATCATGGTGATTGTGCCTTATTGAAAACAGAATCGCTTCGGTTTTGTCTGTGTTCAGCTTGAATTTCCATTTACTGTAATATTTTTGGGCTGTGCAAAAATATAATAAATGCAACTAGAAACACTAAAATCACAGCAATAAACTCTATACAATAAAAGCTATTAAAACCTTAACAATGTGATGAAATGTTAATTTTGTTCAAGATACAAGATAAAAAACAAGATCTAGAGATAGAGTTTGCAGCAGTCATGTATAAATAGTTTTTATCAGACTTGATACAACATAACTCGGGCTATTTCTAAATTAGTTTTTTAGGAAAGTAAAACAAATATACTGATATAATTTAAATGTTTATAATACTTTACAGGCTATTTTAATTAAAGATTTGGATAAAAAAATCTGATATGTACAATGGAAAATAAATATCTTATAATTGAAATTATAAACGTTGGGATTTTCCCGTCTATTTTCTACTATCTCAAATTAAAATCTTAAATACTGATCATAATTTCAGATAGAGCAAAATTTATTTAGTGTTTTTAATTAAATTTTTGCAAAATAATATTACACGTTTGGCTTAAAATACGCATTTATTTCAAATAATAATTAGATTAATTCCTTGTCTACTACATCTATCATGGTTCCTGCTAATCTTAATCTGCCCGCCTTTGTTTCAATAGGTTCGGTTTTCCAAATATCGGCAATGTTGACGACTTCATCACCCTGCAATATTAAGTTACATTAGAGGGGTACAATAATAAAATGAATTTAAGAACACATTTGAATAACTCACTTGAACAGAATTTACATCAAACGCGTTATCTGCGTCTAAAATCAGCACTGGGATTGCTTCAAAGCTGAAAGCAGCGCCGAAGAACGAATATTTCTTTATTTCTTCCATATACAAACTCCACGGATAGACTTTATCAGGATCGGTGCCCAACTCCTTTATATGTATGAATAGCATATTATAGTAATATTTCAACATTGAATCGTAATATTCTTTTCTCATTTTTGGGGTTGTGCATGAAAAAATTATGATCGATAAATCTAAAATGGGCGAAGCACACCTCGCGAATTGAAAGTCGATTATCTTGGCGTAAAGCGGAAAACTCTTGTCGGTTGTATACTTGAATAAAATATTCGAAGTCCACTGAATCGCCTTGTGAGAATACGGCTGTATTTCCATTTTCAGTTGCCGCATCACTCATTCTAAAATACGTTTCATCCGTTGCAAATTCTTTTACTTTCTTTTCGTAAATAGTATTTGGATATTCTTTTGAGACGGCGTCTATTGTGCAGATACATGTCCGCCTCCAGAAGCCTTTATACCAATCCCAATGATTCGGATGGCAGTACGTTTCTGATATTTTTGTTTTTAATTCTTCAAATTTATCTGGATGTTGATCTTTGTATGCGAAAGATAACGCGTGTAATTTTGCAAAAGATTCTATAGCCGTCTGACAATGAGCATAGTCGAGTCCTTCTTGCCGGACTGCAGCCTTGAAGCCGTCATGGCTCAAATCTTCTAGAGCAAGAAAATCGTTTTCACCGTCTGTAACAGCAGCAAATAGTTTGGGATAACTGTCAAACGGATTTATGATGGATTTTTTCGATTGGAATTCTAAGAGCTCGGGCAGAATATGTTGATAAAAATTGATCTCGTTCTTGAAAAACTCTTGTGATCGGAATGTTTTTCGTCTTCCTATGCTTTTGGGAAACGCTTTGATGATTAATTGTACGTGCGATGTTTTGATTCTATTCGGTTCTGGAACTGGCGGCTTGCAATATATTGTCACTCTATAAACATCGCTTAAATAGGAGTCTCCCTTTCCCGATCCTTCGCCGAACTAAAATTATACAAATTTATTGATATTAAATAAACACGTCGGAAGAGAAAAATTAAAAATCCATTAATAAATGTGCTTTGTGTGCTTACATAGTGTTGTCTATATCGAAGATCACAACCGAACCACTTAAATAAATGTTGATTGATATATTCTTCTGTTAAATGCTTGGATATTTCAAGAAGCTCATTTATATCACTAGACATTTTAGCTGAAAAAATATATTTGATTGTTAAAAAATGAAGCAAAAGAAAATTATTTCAGTGATGTTTTTTATAGGTTAGGAAATGTGATAAATGTAGGATAAGCGAATAAGTTATATATGAGATATTTATGACAAAAATTAAAGAGTCACAAATTATTCTTACCTTAGAAGTAATAAAGATTGATTATGCAATTTTTTATAAGTAAATTATACGTCAGTATGATAACAAACAATCGACATACACTGAGTACAACTGTCAAATCAACGTGTTTTTTTGATAATACTGTTTGAGACCACCTTCGCTAGGGGCGCTGCATGCGTTTCGCCCATGTTGGCATTGAATTAAATAAAAATTTAAGCCTCAAAAGACAGAGGGCATTAATATTTGCTTAGTTTTATATTTATTATTAATTATTCTATTTCAATAATTTAATAATTTATTTTATCGATACAATTAAATAAAGCTGTATTTTTCAACGGGACGAATATATTGCAGTTAAGACCATTTTATTTAAATTTTTATTGAACCAAATGATTTAATTTGACACTTTTGAGCATAACAAATTTTAAAACGTCCTTAAATTATGTCGAAATTACAAAGCATAATATTATCAATCAGTATATTATTATTAGCGCTTTGGTGACAAGTTATGGATTATAAGAATGCAAAGATGAATCATTTCATTCATATTTTTTAATAAATGTGAATGAAATTAAATTAATTGATGCCCATTTATGCAAAAGAGGATGCGCTTATTGATTACATTCTTATGTCTCTCAATATGGCAACTCTTATTTTGTTCGTTCAGATGTTGCTTCACACAAAAAGAATCGTGTAAATACGACTTGCTAACAAAAAATAGTCCTTCAAATATTGAAATGGTCCCACGACTTTCATCTCCGAGCTTATTAACACTTCCTCGAGATGAAAGACCTTGATTGTATCCGCCGATTGAATTTAATTCGATTATACAGATGCATTCCGTTTAAAATGAAATCAGCCCGGCGATCCAATATTTTGGTCTCGACCGAGACGGAATATGGAATCGATGATGCAAATGATGATGGACGATCATCAATAATTTCGTATGCATAATTTTGCCCAAGCAATGAAATGTTTTGCAATTTATCCCACGTTTTAAGATATGTATAAGGTATAGGGTGATTACAAAACAAAGCTTTTAAATGGCTCATCGTGTGGGCAGCGTTAAAAATATAATTTTACAGATTCATTGCGGCGCCTTATACGACGGATGCTGCTAATTATATTCTTGATGTTAATTTCAGTTTGAATATTTAAAAAAATCATTGTCTGGATGTGTTCAAAAATAACCTTCTAAGACAAAAATATTTTTCATCAGCTGATTGTGGGCCAGGCAAGATTTGCTAAAGATCCAGAGGTAGAGGAAGCTTTGTACATATATGTGGTTTCTTCAGGAAAGAAACAGGTATACATATTGTTTTACAAGGAGGTTCGAAAATTGTTATTATTGTCCGCAACGTTGAAAGCTCGGTAGACTGTAGCTTTCTTGATTTACATCGTATAAACACTGACTGAAATAAAAATTAGCTTTGTAGAAATGGGTGCAAAATTTCGGTCGCTGCCTCCAGTACTATTAGACTTTGGATATTCGACAAAAACATTTCTTACGTCATCATTCAAGAAGACATAACACTACCAATTAGCTGTCGGTAACCAATATAATAAATTTTTGAAAGGACGTGCATTTGTAAATTTGTTTCAGAACAAAGTATTAGGTTGGGGAATAAGTTCGTAGCGTTTTTCCACCAAAAATCGCCCGATTTGGTATCGAAGAATATGTTTAGGCAGTTTTTAAGATCGTCTTCATTGTTGAAGGTAACGCCTATTATATGATTCGACAGGGAGCGGAAAAGATGGTAATCCGTCGGTGCAAGGTCTGGAGAACAAGACGAATGCTGAAGAACCTCCTATTCGAGCTCTTGGAGTGGATGGATGGAGGGCAGGTTTGACTCTCGGCTTTGGCGTATCTCATGGAGCCACCAATTCCTTTCTTTGCTTCATGTCTATGTATAGGCACCATTTCTCAAAATCCCGTGATGATTCGGTACAAAAGGCGCCGTTTATGACCGTGCGTTGCTCGATGGCAGGCGAGATGTTGAGAAGCAATTTGAAGGCGATTTTCTTTGTTGTTTTCGTTAAGCTCGTGAGGCATCCAGGCTCCCAATTTCATTCAATGAAGGTGATTGAGAATCTTTTTATGATCGCAACTCATTTTTTCGGCCAATTCACGTATTGTTTGGTGACCGTCCTTCTTCAAAAGTGCTTTAAGACGCTCTTTGTCGAATTCAGAAGGTCTTTCGCTATGGGGCGTATCTTCAACATAAAAATCGCCATTTTTGAACGTTGCAAACCATTTCCATGCTGTAGACTCACTTATGACACCTTCTCCGTATACGTTGCAAATGTTCTGGGCTGCTTCAGCAGCTTTTTGACCTCGATGAAAAGCGAAGAAAAGTGGGTGTCGAAAATGTTGCTTTTTACCTCCTGGTTATTCCATTTTTAAGACTCAAACGTTATAAAAATTTAAATTATTCAATAAGATGATTAACACAGATTTGTAGAACAGAACGAGCTCTATCAAATGATTATTTTACACTTTGACAAAAAACAAAAAAAATGTTCTAAAACAAAATAATATCTACGAACTTATTCCCCAATCTGATGCAAAATAGGTAAAATACACATTTTTTATGGCAGTCCCGCCCGTTAAATCGTTTTTAACAGACTTGGTGTGATCCAACGAATCTAAAAGGTTAGAAATCTCTGATTTAAAGCCACTAACGATTTACCTGAATATATTAATAAGATAATGGTGACGGATCAGTGTCCCGCATATGTAAGCTTCAAATGTTATCACGAACTTTTATTGTCCGACTTCGATGCTTCCTGTCATGCTATATATGCGTCCTCAAAGACTATTGTTTGCCATAATTACATTGCATTTGGTTTGTTATATCAAAACATTTATAATAACGAAGGGCGCAGTAAGAAGCCATAGTCCGATGCGAATACCAGTTTTGAAAATTCCTAGAAGGTCATCCTGGTAGGCCTGCTCTCCTGCGGACGATTCAGCAATTTAATATTCAGCCTCAATGAAATGCAGAAGTCGTTAGTCGAGGAATAAATTAACCGTTTGAAAGCGACGTGTCAAAGAACGGAGCGGATCGCATAACATGCTGAGGACGCCGTCTTTCATTCCAACTCTTGAGGATGCATTTTGTTCGATTATATTTGAGTGCTCATTTTGTAATGAAAAAATGTTAACGAGATGTCGACTCTTACTTTTGTCGGAACCTTTGGGCAATCAAACTGGTTTCATTTTAAGTTAATTTCTCTCTCAGTAGCATTTGCCTCTGTCGATTTATGCACTTTACCTCCACCGCCATGAATTGCCAACCAGTTAATCTATGTGTAACAAAATATACACTGGAATAGGATAAATCATTTATTAAGAATGTGAACAATAGCTAAAATCTTTAAACGAAAGCAGATATATGTTATTACGAAGACTTATCTCTTCCGATCATTATAGTTCCTCTTTTCCATCAATTATGCCAGATATTGGTGTAATGACCAATTGTTGGTATAGAGCAGGGATGGTCAATCTTTTATTCATATCGTCCACTTTTTTTAAAAATATTTGTTGTAAAAACACACAATATTCGGTCATTTATTCAAGTAAACATAAACAATATACATGAAATCGGTTCGTTATATCATTCACATCATTATTAATCGATAAATTTGGGTTAATGATCTATACAATCGTACAATGTACGCAAGATACCCTCTCCGTCTCTGTCTCACATTCACAATTTCTGACCTGCAAGATACTCCATCCGTCTCTGTCTATCTCTAAGCTCAACGCATAAGAATGCTTTTTATGAGTTACTGGAATTCGGACACAACATTGTGTCTTACATTTTTAAGGGGTTAACGCAACTGGAAAGTATCAGTAAAACAGCACAATTTCAAGCAATATTATATTCTCTCTTTATGTATTATTCTTTTAAATTAATGATTAATGAGATTCTTCAGGATGATTCTGCATAATTAGATATTTGATATCTGGTTAATTTTTTTAAGGAACCAACGAAGGTCTCCTTCTTTAAAAGAAGAAATTTATATTAGCTTTCTACATATTTGCAGTAAATGTATGTTTCAATCAGTCAAATACCTTTAAGTATAAAATATCTTAAAATTATTTTCACATATTCAATTTAAATTCATTCAAGTGGTTACTGAATCTTTCAATCTTCTCTGAATTTAAATCGCCTTTTACAAATGTAACACCAAGACAAAACGTATGGTGGTGCAGTCGCGTATTTGCGAGCGAATTACAGTGATTCAGAAAGAACACTCTTGCACATTGAGCTCTGAGAGAGACGGATTATAAGTGGCGGACAAACAAATATAGCATCTAAGATTTTGATGATTTTAAATTAGCTCTACTACTCAAAGGCTTAAACGCCTACTAGTGGGCGGTAGGGACCAGGTTGCCTACAGGTGATATAATCGATTATTATAAAGATTCGGATTTTAATTCAGATTGTGATTTTCTTTCCACTTTACCAACCAATTTGGAAGATCGGAAGTATGGATATTTACGATCGATTGTCTCGATCCATGTTTAGCCCGATTTCCTGTTTCTGAAAAAATAAGCCTGAGATGATTCACAAAGTAAGAAAGCAAGGACCTGCCTAAGTCATAATTTAGGCCAAATTGATCACCGAAAGTCGCTTTCTGTTTACTTATTTTGATGCAAAGTGTTAATGTTTAACACATCTTTTGTGGGAAACTTGGATCTGCCGCGTGCGGGAAGCTGTTATCTCATTTTACTGTAATCACGATCCTGTTTATTTCAATATATTGATATATTTGGGCGACATTTTTGAAATCAAAATCAAGTTCCCATATAAAATATTTTATTCGAAAGTGCCGAATCGCGCGGAAAAGACGCGGAGATGCCCGCTACAAGTATAAGTTTTGATTGAACTAACCCCGCATAAAATGTGTTGAGTAATTTGGTCGCAAACCTTAGATAGTCCTATAAGATTTGTGGTCTTGCGCATAGCTGATATCTCCCAGTGTCCTAAAAAAATTATCCTCCTTTGATTGTGACGTCTTTTTTGAACGAGTATTTGTGAAGAATTTATGAAAGCTATTTGAGTTTATTAATGGGTGTTTGGTCTATTCATAAACCTTAGTAAATGTGGCAATAAATCAAATAATATCCACAAACCGACAGTTTACCATCGTAAGTTTAGCATACCTGACGGGTTTATTCGTTCTCCGTTATGAAATGTGTGACTATGATTCAATTATTCGCGGAACGATTTAAAATACACATTTGTTGCGGATGTTGTGCAATTTGATCGTGTGTTATTTTTCCCAAAGAAATGCCATTGCAATTGGACATACTGCCGTGCAGTTTAGAAATGGGGAATGATTAATTAGCGGCGTTGAGAAAAATGTTGCATTCATTATATTAAAATATATGCATTTATAAAACGCGAATTTGAGCGAAATGCAACTGACAATGGCTTGCAATTCAAAGAAGATCGATACAAAAGCAACAAAAAATTATGACTTACTTGGATTTACAAAAATATCTAACACTTACGGTACCAGCGTTTCATTTTATACCCAACTATACCAAATGGCCGCTTAGGAAAACAATGATTTTTCGGAATGGATTGTCAATTTCTTGTAAAATATAATGTGCAACTTTAAAATAATACAATAATCAAACAATTAATCTTGTATTCAGAATGTCTTTTTCTTTTTGGAGAAATTCGTGATAGAACTTGGCAAGCTCTTCTGCTAATTGTAATAGAAATTCTTGTCTTGATATCGTTTGTTCGCGTCAGTGGCGTAGCTAGGTAACCAAGGGCCCTGGGGCAAATTAAAAAATGGGGCCCCACTGCTATGTAAACTGATTAGGTTTTATCAAATAAAAATATGAAATATACAAATACTTTAAAAATGCTAAGCTACTTAACGCTTTCGCGCGCGCACATCGTCAATCCCTTCGTCGCTACAGCACATGAGTGCAAATAAACCTCGCTCAACCTAAACCTCGCGCCGGATTAGTCCTATGCCTACCGCGCTCCCAGACACAAAAACAAACCATATACAAAACATGGATCCAAAACATAGAGGAAGGTTATTTGACAACGAACCTAGAGGAACCAAAATTGATGCCAGTGTACTTAAATTGATGAATCCATTTCTCCACAAAGGTCATCATGTTTTTATGGAAATTTTTTATAATAATATATCATTATCTACTAAATTAGTAGAAAAAAATACGCATACAACAGGGACATTACGTGCAAATAGAAAAGGAAATCCAGTAGAAATAACAAAGAAGAAAGAAGGAGAACACATATGGTTAAGAAAAAATAATATATACAAAATGGCACGATACTAGAGATGTATAAAGCATCACAACCAAATATCACTCGCAACTCATCGAAAAAACGAATAGTTATGAAGTCGTAAAAAGCCCATTCAAATTGTAATTGTGTGTATTAGCGATTACAATGGTTGAAAATCACTGAAAAGTGTAAAGAATACATTAAAAAAAACGTGTAGACCGATTTACTTGATGATAAATGTTTCGACGGCAATAAAAGTTCGGTCTTATCGCTGGAATGTTATCACCAAAAACGATTAGTGAAGTGAAGAGGCAAACACGAGAGAGAATAACTGACTCATTGTGTGTTCTGGCGATGGCTTAAGCACTAATACGTATTCATGAATGTCGTCGGCAGTCGGATTCACGGAAACGAGCTAAAATGACGATGCCGCGCGCGAAAGCGTTAAGCTCTTTTTTGTGATTGACAATACTGCCAACCTACAGAAAGAATTTAGGGGAATTCCCTAGTCATAACTTATGAATTTCTCTCAACTGAGTTGTCATGATTAAAGTGGGGTTGCAACCTGTCAAATGTATTTTGAAAATGGGAGAAATTTCCAAAAGTTCAGTTCGATCGAGATTTCTGGTAAGGATTCCAGGGCCCCCTGAGCTTGAGGGCCCCGGGGCACTGCCCCGCCTAGCCCCTTGGTAGCTACGCCACTGGTTCGCGTATTTCATTATAAAGGATCCATGTATTGATCAAATTTATGTCGGACTTGTAACTATTTTGACTATCCTAAATAATTATGTTCCATACATTTGAAGTTTGTCTGTTTTTAGACACAAATCGGAGAAATTTAAAAATCCTTTTGAAAGTATTCCTGCTCATAGAAAGCAGGCCCCTATTTCGAATTCCATAGATATGAAATAGTTAAATCAGTTAGTTGATAGGCAACATATGCATATATAATTGTAAGAAAGGAGTATTTCAATTCCAGAACTAATGTCTCAGGCAGAAAAATATATAATATGTATATAAAGATAATCCAGCGGTCAAATGACCGCTCACGGTACATGTGATGGAAGAAATTGAAAATAATTTAGATATAGTTAGATTAACAAAAGGATAAATAATATATGCAAAATTTTAAATTAAATGTTGAAATCGGTTATTTGATCGCGCTCGGCATGTTTAGTGTTAAATGTGGCAACTGACCGTTACTTAAATATGATTTGATGTTGGGTCAGTAGTTGCATTTTGAGAAATCGTCGAGAGATGTAAATAAGTCTGTAGATCTAGATCGAAGACAGGAAGAGCATGATTATTGGTGGACCTAGCGCATCAATGTTGCTCTGATGATGTCCTGGAACAGGGCCACCAAACTTTTTGAGAAACGCAGATGCAGTTGAACTTATAGCCATAAAATCTTTCACTCCTTAAAGGCTCAATATCAATGGGGTTTTAAAATGATATATATTCAAAAAAATATGATATTCATATATTAGGTTATCCCGAAAGAAATCCATTATTTATTTTTTTCATTTTTCCATACAAATCAATATAAAATATAATGGAACTTTTTATTTTTTTGCTTTTTGGGTAGTAATCAGATGGTGTTCAATTTGGCAAATGAGTATGCGATAGAATTTCTCAGTTTAGTTTATTTTTCACAAAAAACACTTCTTTTTACAGACATTTTTTTAAAAAAAATCAACAGTGGTCATCTTTGTTGTGTAACTGAATCGATTTTGGGATATATTGGTCAGAAAACAATGTAAAAACTGTTCTTATCATATACCAAAAGCTGGCAGCATAAATTGAAGATCATATAATACATGTGAATAACTTAATAGTTGTGTTTTGGCATATTTCCGCACTATCATTATGATAATCTGGCGACTGAGTGCCGTTAGGTTTGGGAGGGAAGAGGGTTGAAATCTAGTGAAAATTCAATATAATTAAATATTACATAAGTATTTTTAAAAAAAAAAACTATAAATTAATAAAATAAACAATCATTTATAAGTGTTATTAAGACTTTAATAACATTTATTTAGTCTGGCGTTTTTATAAACGTAAACTATTTATTATAAGGTATTAAATATAATTTATTCCAACTTTTTAAAATTGACATCATTTTCTGGTTAGCTACAGTAAGTTTGAACCAGTCTAGTACTATCTTAACAAGCTGGTAATAATCTGGCAACCCCTTCCCCTCCTAAATCCAACGGCACTCAGTCGCCAGACTGTCTTAATGATAGTCTAGAAATTCGCCAGAATACAACTACATATGTATTAAATTATTCGCAAGTGTTAAATGATCTTCAATTTATGCCCCCTGCTCTCAGTCTATTAGATATTAATTTTGAGAGTAAATCGAGACAAACCTAAATAAACAATCAATTTTAATGGCGTGTATACAATAGTAACAAAAAATATATATGCTATGATACACAAGTCGGCTTTAGACAATAAAATATGTAAGTCAAACCACTTTTTACGCAACTTCTAATATCCCTAAAATCGCTGGTGATTAACCTGTTGATCCCTATTCCCTAAATAAAAGCAAAATCAATTTCGATTTCTTAACAGTGATATATAGAATCATTATCTAACACTAAAAATGTCGAAAAAAGACATATTCTTCCTTAATTTAGGATATATTTGAATGATGAATTTCGTCAGAGTTGGCACTAAAAGAACCAAAAACAGAAGTGTGAATAATTATGACTAATTTCATATTTTTCGAATGGAAATGCGTCTTAGCAATAATCGTTTTATGTTTTTGATTGTGTTTTAGAGTGTTTTTCAAACTCCTGTGTGTTGTGATCTGTGTCGCTTCTTCTTCAATATTGTGAGGTAACCTTAATGAGAATCAAGTGTTATTTTTTGTGCAAGTTATATCCTAATTTATTGTGGTTTACTATTTATGTTTCATATTAAAAAAAAACATTTAAATTATTGATTTTTTAGTAAAAGTACTTTTTTTAAAATTGAAAACATGCAGCGATTAAGTGGTTAAAAGGTTAAGAAGTTCATAGTAAATAATTCCAGCAATATTCCTTTTATAACCTTCCTGAGTGGAAATCCTTGTTGTACATTGTCGTGTACAATCAATTTCTCGTCTTCAGTGATAATATGCAGGATAACTGCAGTTTGTATCTGAACACAAAATGCACTCAAAAGAGAGCGTGCTAAAATAATGGATTTTTTTCGGGCGGACCTTTGGAATCGGTTGTCCTAAAATCTGATGCGATTCGATCGTTGCAGTGCCCGGATGGCTGATCGTGCGAATGCTATAATTTGTATTTGTCGTCAAAATTGAAACCGTGGAGGTTTCGCAAGTGGTCGGTCGTGGTGTCGGTGTTCCGTCGTGGGCTCAAGAAAGTGTGTTCTCCCACTTGCAAGAGGTGTTTGGCTGAATGCCGATGAGGCAACAGTCTCAGTCCCTCCTCGCGGAGTCGCTGCCACGCCACTTACTTACTCACTAGTCACCGGTGACCTCATGGGAGGTTTCGACGTGCCAACTTAGGCTCTCGTCATGTGATCTATCAGCCCTCAGCCATCATCAGCCATCATCAGCCATCAGCCATCAGCCACCGTGTCTGTGCGCCCTACCAGTCGCATTGTGCAACATTCAAAAGTGCCACAAGATAACCTTTGCATAAGTACGAATGCCTTTTTTGAGCAACTAGTTTAGCATCAGTGTCGTCGAGGAGCGAGATAAGGACGCAAGCCTGTCTTGGTCGCCTTCGACTCGTTCATTAGAAAGACAATCGTCCGTCGAAGAATCGACGATTAACAATCGTCAAGCAGTGCTCTGCTTTCACTTTCGATTGACAACAATGTGATATAATGTCCATAATTCTTCGCGGTTGTCATCAATCATTAATCCTCTCGTTGACCGCATCTTGGATGCGGACGTCCTCGGCAATTTGCCTGCAATCGCTTCTAATCTGTGCACTTTGCCTCATGAACATAATTTCTTAATTCGCTCATGTAAACTTGATAAAAACACTCAACAAATGCAGCCATCAGCTGTCCAAGACAATGCAGTTTAGCTTAAATTCGAATTTATTAACACATAACATACGGGGAAATTTCGCGCGCGTTTGCCCTTATAAAGATAACGAAAACTTTAAAAAATCTAATATTTATTTTAAATTATGTCTAACACTTACAAATGCGTATTATTGTTGTTGAATTTAAGTGTAAGTCGATTTATAACTGTTGCCTGAAAAACATGTTTTCCTATTTTATTAGCCAACATTTTTATGATGCACATTGACGTTCTGCATCTTTTTTTGTATTATTCTGCTTCTTTATATCCACATATTATTCAAAAAGTTTTCAGGACTCTCGGGATTTTTTGTAGTTATTAAATCGTGAGGGTTTGACAAGAACAGTATAAAAATATATACTGGAAAAAAATATTTTCAGTCACTCTTTGCATTGGAAATGTGCTCAATTTCGAATAAAATAGTTTCAATCAGTTGTTATAACATTCGGCCAACGTCGACCAAAAAACGACGTAATTCATAGAAACATGCTACCCGCGCGTAATGTGTTAGGCATTCTCCAAAGGGGCGTTTGCATCCTCGAACACAATGAGTAATATTCGCGGGCAATTAACATAATCAGGTGCGAATATGCACATAATCGGAATATTTAGACGATTCCATCATCAGCAAACAGAGGATCGGTCTCCATTTTTTTGCGACCTGGCGCTATTGCTTATTGCGACTTTTGGTTTTAGTCTCAAGGCTGAGGTCAAACGTTGCGCTGCTGGATAATTACAACAAATCCGACCTTCTTGAAGATCGTCTCCGGGCGGAGAGCTTAGGGCGCCTTTTTGAAATATTTCAAAATGCGATCGCCGAATTAAATCTGCGCCAAATTTCATTTGGATCGACGCGCATGCGCGCTGGCGATCAAAATTCGACCATCAACGTCGAAATAGTGCATCGAAATCATTAAAAATGGAATGATTTTAATGCATTTCCAATGGTATTGTAAAATGGTTTTGTTTGCTCCGTTCGAGCCTTGTTCGATTGTTTTGGGCATGTGACGCGATGCCATTCTTTTTATGGCGTTTTCCCACATTCTTGTGTAAGCGTGGAATTGTCAGCATTTTGGGAAAATTCATCGTAATGAATTACGTTTGTGAACGTGTTGACATTCAAAGATAATTAAAAGGCACAATTCGTTAGCCAGTGCATTAAAAATAATAAAATATGACGACTTAACCTTTCCCTTACGATGCTGTGTATTTAGTACGCCATATGACATTCTAAAACCCTGTATTTATTACATTTCATATCGATATTCTATAACATATATATCAATATACATAGTATACATATCGGGATTCAATGTAGAAATGCTGTAAAAATTCCCTTTATTACAACTTTACTACAACTCGACTCAGTGTCGTAAATACACCATAGTAAAGGAAAAGTTAATGAGACTCGTTTGACAGATCAAATTATACTTTAGGACTTAAATCTATGAATTTAAACACGCATCAAATATTCATCAAAATTAAACATTCATTCGCTTGAACATTCAACATAATTAAAAATCAGAATCTGTTTATTTAGCTCCGAAGATTTGCCGCTCTATCGAATGATTTCATTCGAATTTGTTGTACAGATTAGAAATTGCATTTCACGCTTAACGGCCCAACATAATCGACATGAATTATAATAAAATGCATTAGACTTAAACGACGATGGTCGCAATAAAATGCATATTTTACATTCTTATTAAAAGTGAGATCCAGTCTATAATTCTATAGTTTTTGAGTGTAAAATTCGTTGATAAATCAATCTTTTACAACACATTAATTGAAGTGAAATTGTGATTGTTTTAGAATGGTGTATGAATTAAATGGATTCGTTCGGTGATGGTGATGATACGGAAGTTTAATGTTTCAAATGAATCATGTGCTTGGATCATGTACTAAATTCAACTTGGATAAGTGGTGTACGAGCTTCAAGATGAAGCCTATGAAACCAGCCGTCAGAAGAATATTTTGCTGCAGCGTCTTTGTGGCATCCGGAGTAGTTGCAGTTTATGTTTTGGTAAGATTGTTGTGTTTAAAATGTTTCGTATTGGGGTGTTTCATATAAACGTTCGGAATTCGTATAATGTATTCAGTGGCGTAGCTACTTAGGGGCTTGGCGGGGCAGTGCTCCGGGGCCCTCAAGCTGAGGGGGCCCTCGAATCCTTACCAGAAATTTCGATCGAACTGAACTTTTGGAAATGTCTTCAATTTTCAAAATAAATATGACAGGTTGCAATCCCACTTTAATCATGACAACTCACTTGGCCACAAGATTTGCGTGTTCAACCGGTCCGCTTTTCGGATCGCTGACATGACGAATGAGCGAACTCTCATTACAAAACGTCCGAAGAAGACTGATCGGGTGGGCTGTGGATTGATTAGACAACTTAGTATTTATTGTTGAAAAACATATAAAAGAAAAATAATACAAATAGCAAAAATGAATCTGTATTTAAAGACAATCAAAGGCTACTACATCTTTGATCATTGAAAATAGTTGAACCTGTGAAATATTGCATAGAACCTTTCTGAAACACGGTCGATCTTTGATTGATTGAAATTCCGAACCTTCATATGTAACGGTGTAGTATACAAGTCAAATTATATCAGAGTCGAAAAATAAATCTGCAAGGTGAAAAACCTCTTAAGTACTGCATGTGCGTGAGTGAAAAATTAGATTGAAGTTGAGCTTCAGGCTCAAGTTGGTTCTCAACGTCTTGCAACAGGAAGCAATGTTTGAATGACGTTAAATGGGGTCGGACAATCACTTTAATAATTCAAATTGGTGCCGGGCTAAGAAACGCAACGAGAAATTGCTTTAAAATAATACTAAATTGTCGGACAAATTGTGCGTCTCTACTCCAGTAATTGCAGTGCTTGATAAGCTGGCTTCTGCATTTCATACTCTTCTTGGTATTTCTATGCATTTATCTCCAATAAGTCTAAGACAAATGTACCGTTAATCGAGTATGATATATAACATTTCCCTATCAGGCTACCCACCGAAGTGATTTAAAACAATTAGCATTTGCACTGCGTACATTCATTGACCATTTGGCATACATAATGCACCCTAAGCCTTTAAAGTGAGCAATGTTAAAACAATGTCAACCGGCTATACTGTTACATTTAACTGTTTTTGATTCTTTAATGGGCGAATCGCTTTTATTTTCGATCCATTTTTGTAAAAGTCATTAGTGACTAAAAACGGTAACTGATGTGTCAGAACATGCTGGCAATTATTGCATACTAACGGTTGAAGCAATCAATAAAATCGTGTTAATATGACTTAACAAATTGGATAATGATTAACGTTTTTCCCCCCATTGAATACTCATGTTCATTGTTAGTAATTTGTATCGATATCCATCGATGTAAATCATTGATAGTAAATCTGGTCCCTACCGCCCACTAGTGAGAGTTTAAGCTTTCATAGCTTTCCAAGAAGAGCTGTTAGAAATTAGATATGTTGAAAAAAGTAAACATCATTTTGATAGTTGTGGATATGTAAATCTATGACAAAATAAAAAAAAATGCCTCCATTATATCCGAATGTGTATATTCAACAGGGCTATAACAAGGGTCCAACTGGGCTTGGAGCGCAAAATGCAGAATAACGACCTAGTTGAGAGCTACCCATGGCTTTTATTTTACTTGACCATTCTACTTTACATTAATCAGCACTGATTGACTCTGTCCGTTTTAATAATATATACTAAGTTGTCAAATCCCTCTTTTCTTTGTTATCGCTTAAACATTGGGTCGACCTAGTCAGCATAAGCCCGCAATAAAATAAAGATAACAATATTTTCGACCAATTGTAAAATTTAATCCACCCACCCGATCAATCTTCATCTTGGTCTTTGTAATTTGGAGTTTGTAATCGTTCTATAGACATGTTCAGGTATGGCGTCCGATCGCAAGGCGCTCATTCGTCATATCAGCGGTCCGAAAAGCGGACCAGTTGTTCATATAGACCTTCTGGCCACTCTGTTCTCTTTTAGGATTTTTTTGCGACATTTTCGGGGCCTTCTATGATCTACACGATCATGAAAGCTCATGAGGTGAAAAACTCGGAACCCGATACAAGTTTTTCCATAAGAACAAATGGAAATGTAATTAAAAACCATATGAAAATAAAAACCGTGTGTAATTCTCGATTGGGTCAGTATTCTAAGTTTTGCGCCTCAAGCTCAATTGCGCCCGTGGCGGGCGCAAGCTTTGCCATGCCCCTGGAATCAGGTTTTAATGCTGTTAATCATGTTATGACCTAACAAAGAATTTGTCTGAATATTTGCAAAAGAGGAGATATTCATTTGTACCTTATTAAAATCAGATATTAAATATTTAGTTTTGCAGTATCATCCATAAGGATCTCATAAATCATTAATTAAATGTAATTTTATAGATTTTATACTGTTATGCATACAAAGTAAAAATATTTTTTACTTTGTATTACATATTCTTAAATATTTTGCAGTAGCGTTAAATTAAGTCGTTGTGGAATCGGTGGACGGTGAGAAAATTTTGCTACTTACAAAGACACAAATAGGTAGACTACTCCTGATATAAAGTCTTAAGACATAGCAGAAACTAATTCCAAGTTCAAAATGTCATATTCGTTACGCTTGTTGATTCTGTACTTATTATAATAGTAACTGTACTGGTAACCGATACTGCATATTCTAAAACCTCACGTTCCTGGCTATTAAAATATACATTATTATAATTAAAATATGAGTCAAGATAAACCATTTTAATAGATACGTTTGTAAAATCACAATTTTATATTGTTGCTTAGAAAAAAAATACTATTTACTTAAAAATTGCTATAAAATATGCATTTTTGAATTGAGATTATATTAATTATGCATTAAATAAAGTTAGTTATTATCTACTACGATTTATATATATATTTAATAGAACTGAATACATAGTAATATGTGCAAATACTCATTTGATACATCAATACTTAGAAATTAATACATGGGAAATCAACTTTTTTTTCCAAAAAGTGCTTTATAATTAGATGATTTAAGCATCCACTTATTTTTCGAAGGCTTTCGATGAAGCATACAAACGATAAAAACATCTTCAGATAAAGTGACGTTGATTTAAATAGCATCTTTCAGCGAAGCACATCCAATTACAAACTGACGAGTCCAATTATCTCCTTGTCTACTTCATGAAAACTTAAAAATGTGCTTGATATTTGATGAATCAGGACGTTTAATATGATACACATTTAAATAAATACATTTTCATCAATGATAATAGAATAAAATGCGTATAAATATTGTTTTCAGATATCTTATACCATAGCATTTGCATACGAATTGTTATGGATTTTGGAGTCAGAGGTGGGTCTTCCGCCGCCTGCATATCTTTTGGCCATTTGTTATTTTGGAGTGATGGTCGCCACGTCCGTTCTGATTCATGGCTTAGCTACCGTGAGTTATTCTTAAATACATATTAAATTCACAATATACTTACGGCTTTAAAACTGTGTTACATTTAATATCATGTAATTTCAGAATAATCTGCGTTGTATACTTGGATGGTTAATAGCTGTGATTTTACTATTGATACCAGAATGTTGCTTTGTATTTTACATGAGCATAGGACACTGGGTAATCTTTATTTTCCATGATTATTTAAATTGCATGCATATATTTATTATATATAATTTATTTTATACATCATAAATAGGGACTGCAATCTATATATGGGATGACCGAACTGATATTCTACTTAGTAAGACTTCTAGCAATTGTTATAGGCGTTGTAATTATACAGTCATATTATGCGACCAAATTAATAGAAGCACAGATGATGATGATGGCGTTGGAAGGGTAAATGATTTATTATTATTTTAATAAAATTACATTGATTTTAATTTATATTACTGCTAAATATTTCAATTTTTGTATTTTTTAGAAATCCTCAAATAGCAAATAATTTACAACCATCATTGACTGAGAGTGAATTTAATGCAAGTTCTTTTGTGCCTGGTGATACAGTTGATTCTCCTTCCTTATATGCTTATACAAATTATGGAATGATCAGAGAACAAAGTAAATTGTCTTACAAATTGTGAATAAAGTTATGAACGTTAACAAAATAAAATAAAATAAATTTGTATTCGTAGGTAAATTTGCTCATTCGATGCCCGATTTGAGAGAAGAATTCATTCAAAAGGCTCCGGCAGACTTTTCAGGAAAAATGTCAAAGTATTGGCAGCCACCTATAGAAGAAGTACCCGGTTATCATCCGCAATTTATAGAAAATTTCCCACCTAATTATGTCTTTCCACATTATACGAGGAGCTTAGACAGGAAATGTAAGAAGAATTTCCAGCGCAGATCTGGTTCACTCGTTGAACTCCAGCAGCTATCAGAAGTCAACAATAGAAACATGTATACTTCTTATGGGAATAATATTTTACCACCGAGAAGATCAATGGACGATTTAAAAAGTGATCCGTTCAATATGTACGTACCGAGAGATTATATGTACGGACCAGTTTTATACGGACCGGACAATTTGATGTATAGGAGGCAAAACATCGATAGTAAATACGGTTCTAGTAAAACATCCATGGGCAATGAATCGGACGATCTGACTAAATATAGAGACGTTGCATTGTGATTAAATTTATTGTTAAACATTTTTGTATGGATAAATTTGTATTTGTTATAGGGTTCACAAAGTGTGATCGAAGTAAATCGATAGAATAGTCTATTTATGAAATATTATTATGAATAATGTGTTTAACAACATGATTTTATTAATTACAGCGTATAAGTTATATTTCTATAACATCAAATAATGAAAATTTACAATTAGTTAAGTTTTAAGTACGAGGTATTAATTAAATTCCACACAAATGAAATTCATTACGATGAAGAATTTATCGTAATGAACATCTTTGGTATGAAATTTATGAGATATAAGAATGATCAAAAATATTTTGAATAACAGATTTACACCATAAAAATATTTAAGCCAAAATTGGTACTTAAATCATTGCGTGTTCTGATTTTCACGTTGTTATCAGTTATCATAGGGCACAAATTTTTGTTTTAATATATCCAATTAATGTATAAAGGTGAGTCATCTTGTAAAGAATTTAAAAATAAATTTATTACACACAAAAAGCCAGGTAAAGTAGAACATTAAAAGCAACATTTCAAAGCGATAAAAATCCTTTCCATTTTGACTTACCCTAGCTAAAATAAAAACCCATTGTTATTATCATTTAAGACAATTTTATTTGCATATACTAGTCTGAAAATATAAATGTCTTATTCAGCTTATGATTGTAAATATGAACTAGACCAAAGACGATGGTTGAGTCTTTATAAAAAAAAATTACCAATCGTATAACCAATAAAATGACGGTTACCATTTTTATTTACTGTTCTTTTATTCCCCCATGTAGTTTATTGAATTGTTAATAAGGCACAAAACATCATCGGTGATTGATGAACGCTCCAACAAATTGGACAATCCAACGCCACCTTGCACAACGTTCATAGGATTACCACAGGTCTACTGTATAATTATCTCGGATGTCCGAGGGGTTTATAAATAAGTATTAAGAGCAATTAAAGATATGCTTTAAAAATATTTTTTTTATAGAACTATGCAAGCCGTGTATTCGTCAGTGGCATGTGGGAAATTCAATCGAAGGATGCTGTCTAAATCATTTATATATCATAATCCCATAAATAAGACGTATAAAGACGTTCTTCACATGAATATTAGGGGATGTGATGCATCCATGGATCCCACGTCACTGGTATGTTGTACGATTATTGTCATATGTTGATTTCGATACCATCACATATTTTATTATTGTTTATATGAAGAGCTGTTAATCATTTGCGGCCGTATGTCTGCTCTCAGCCACCACAACAAGGAAATGTATGAATCTCAACTATATTCATTCATGTATCAGTTCATAATTTCTCTGAAAGCTTGTGGGTGTCTAAGCGACCTTGTCACAAACCGCCGTGGCGAATCAGTTGCCTTTTGAGAGTAAAGAAATCGACAAGCTTCGGAGATACGTTACCGAATTTCAAATAAAGCTTTACAAATTATGATTAACTGTAATGTAAGAGTTTTCTTTGGCGCCTTGAATGGCACCATGGGTGCCCGCAGGGGGATGGGTGGCAAGGGAGGACACTTGTCCCCCCTTGGATTGATTAAAAATAGTCAAATAACGTTATTTTAATTTTAAATCACTTCGTGTTAGCATAAAGAAAGTGTGGAGAATGTTGGCCAGCCTGGAGGAACGAGTTACTCAGGCTCTTCAAGTTGATCTTCCAGAAGTCCAACTGCAAGTTCAAAACCTGCTCAGTGTAGTAAAACTTTACCGAGGTGATTCCGATAACTATTTCAGGGATATTTTTGAGAAAACTGTACAACTCACACAAAAAATGGATATTGAACTGATGATATCAAGACAGTGTGGAAGACAAAAGCATCGAAGTAACCCGGGAACCATAAGTTTTGAAGAGTATTTCAGACAAACATTTTACATTCCATACATAGATTCTCTAATTAACTCAACGGAGAGTCGATTTTGTGAAGCCAACAGTGCACAATTTAACTTAGCGTTGGTACAGGCACAAGAATAGCACGAACTAGTTCCAAGTTAGAAGACAAACTGACATTGTTTTTACAAAGCATTGATCTTTCATTTCCTCCTTCTGAATTTTTCTATGAATCAATCAATCCCAGTTGTTGCTATTAACTAGAAACACTTGGAGTAAGCATACATTCAATTGTTCTTGGAATTCTTTTGATGGAATTCTGGAATCTCATACAATATGAGTTGGGCGCAAGACATGTTGCATTTTTTTTATGCCTTGTACCGTCATATTCAATGCAAATCAGACATTTAGAGGATTTTCGAGGGTTTCGGCGGCATAAAAATGTGTTTTCATAACAAAAATGTACAATATATTAAGCACATTTTAAGACGCAGAGGGTAATGGAATAAGAGAAAAATAAAAATTCAAAAATAAAAAAAGACAACACACATCCAGGATATTTTATTTAAATATTTCAGCTTTAATTTATGACCACGTTTAAAAAATAATTAGTTAATAATGTTGAAAGTGAAACGAAACAATTTTTAAAGTTCATATTCAGTTGGACCCTATGATACATTCGTACGGCATATAAAAACGCACGACACGTGCAACGTGTCGCTGTACGTAATACAATTCGACAGACATTTTTCGACATCATATGAAATGACAATCAGTATCACAATTCAACATACAAGTAAAAATTATAAGAGTTCAATAAATTATTTGGAAATCTATAATAATAACAAGAAAACAACAATACAAATAATAATCATTAAATAATTGCGTAGATTCATATAAGATATTATATAGTGATGTGTGAAATATGCAACGATATAAAAACGGCATTGCTGATCATTCACGAGCTGAAGCATAGTCGGATTACCGACCTGACAACGACAACAAAAATTATTCAATTCAAATACTGAATGATACGCTAAAAATAGACGAGAGTTAAATAAATCATATAGCAATTTGTACCTTGTAAATGATGCTGTTTGTGTACACATCGGTAAAATTGGCTTCGAATACATGTATGTTATGAGTACAAAAATAATATTTTGAGCGTAAAGCAATAACCATTATAATATATATCGCATTATGTGTAGTGTGTATAGAAAACAAAAAATTCAATAGAATTCAACAGAATCGATTTACATTATCATTAAAAATTGGTCAACATTTATAGTACACACACTTACAAGATTGTCATCTAATAAAATTCATAAATAGTAATGCTATCCAAAAAATCTTGTTATTATTAAAACTATTAATATTCAGCATAAACATCATTAGTAAACAAAGCTTTAAAAATATACAAATTCAGCTGGCAAAGTATTGCACATTGTCACATTTAGGAATAAAATCTGAACAACTTAATAAAATAAATATTTTGGATCGACTAAAATATTACTTGTGTGGATAATTTGCTATTCACGCATTCTATTGCCAACTTTGATACATTGTTCCATCTACGAGGAATATATATATCAACGCCGTAATAATAAAATCTATTGATGTAAATCGGTATTCAATATTGATATAACAGCCTCATTGCATCGACTTTAAAACATTAGGCTGTATAGATTAAGCGGATTTAAAAATCGATATAACTCTAACACGTTTAAATCTTAATTCATAGATTCCGGGAGACTAACACATAGTGAAAGTGAAAATAAACATTCATGTTGCAGTTTGTGCCACATCAAGTTAGTAAACTCGCGATGAATATTTTATCGATTTATATTAAAATAATACATTAATTATTGCACTTATGTTTATGAAATGCAAAATTGTGACGCACTGTGTATATTTTTCAGTTGCGATACTGAAACGTTGTATTTGCTACGGACACAGATATATAAAATAGACGTAAAGAATTTCTATCTATTGAGTCGATCGATAAAATGGCAAATATATTTAAATTCTCATAAAAGAAAATACAAATTGTTTCATTAGTGGTAATAAAAATATTATATATAGTTAAAAGATTTGTACAATAATTTTTAAATGCTTGTACTCCTTGAATATATTTATCACTCTCAATCGAGGGTATAAGATTAAAAATCATTTGGCATACACATACAATCATTTATAGCTCATGTCGCATATTTGAAGGATGATATAAGAGATTATCTGCAGAAAAATATCTATGTCGAAAAACTATTATAAAGAACATAAGCCATTTAAGGTAGATAAGAAAAGTATTATTGATATTGGATAATGCACAAGGACATGTGCTCATGATATTCACGACATACAAGATATCGGAGGATCATACGTTGAACGAAGACTAATTGATCGAAATAGATAAAGCGGAAAGAAATGTCATTTTTTTTGGTTGCATCTTTGCCGTTAGTTTGCCTCGGGTTGCAGAGTGAATACGTCAAGGTTGGTGTCATTTTGAAGCTCTGTTGTTTGTCATACTTTTTCAAATATTTTTATATTTTTTTAGCCATAGTGAAAATATCCAAGTCAGAAATTGATGAGGCTGCCCCTGGTCGACAGTAAGACTCGAAGGAAAAAACATAGTCAGGGAATTTGGGTACCGCACGAGCTGTCATCAACGGTCTTGGAACAACGGATAATCATTTGTTCATCGCTATTATCCAGGTATGAAACCGATCCATTTTTAAAAAGGATCATTACTGGGGATGAGAAGTGGGTCCTCTACAATAGTCCGAGAAGGAAAAACAGAGGCTTTCTTGAAATCAAGTACCCGTTTCTACTCCTCGACCGTCATTATCCTTGAAAAGGGTCCAAGGATTTCTTCAACAAAATTTTAAAGGGGGGTAAAATCAGTTTCCCTGATAGGCTATAGGGTAATCAGACTAAAATAGTTAGGAACCACTGCTATAGTGAAAAGTGGAATTAATTTCGTAAATGTAGGTGTTTATTTGAAAAATCTTCGATATTTTTTGGAACGTAAACCCTAATTTTGTATGAACTTCCAACCTTGTACAACAACGTTTTTTTAGAAGCATATAATCGTGTTATACGAGGCTCGAGTGTATTTCAGATGTAAGAATTGAATTGAACAATGCTCAATATTAATTGATATCATATTTATAAGTTTTCGACATTCTAAATAACTACTTTTAACGTCCTTCACAAACCAAAAAATGAGCTATAAATCATACTGTATTTGAATTTCTTTCGTGAATATAAAAAATATTTTGTTCACAAATGTCACGTCAAATAAATACTGATCGATGAAAAAGTAAATTCTGCAAACAGATAATATATTTATAATAAGTAATAAAATCAAATAAAAAACGAGTGCCATCTTAATTCAGTAAAAAATACACTGCTTATTGTTAAATATGTATTTCCTCACATATTAATAGTATTAATATTCTGATTATTTTATAAAAGCGGAAAGTTAATTCCGCCGCGGGATCTCCGATAACTAACAATCATAAAAACTAACATCAATTTCACATAAAAATATTTATTTTGTAATAAAATTCCATCAAATTAACCTCATAACCCGTTCCTTCCCAAAATCCTCTTTTCAACATTAATTCCTTATCGTAAATTAGAATAATACATGTATACTTGGCAAAATGTGAATAGTTTGAGTAAACATTTAGTATGTCTATAATATTTTCTATCCAATAAATAAAAAATATACTTTAAACGAGAAGATGGGATGGTTATTAAGAGCACATTCATTTTTAAAAACTATCGCGCCCAACCATTTCCGGTATAAATTCTTAAACTACAACTCTCTATCAAACGATTTAATAACATTTTCATATCACACGAGTACACATATTGATCTAAAGCAAAAATGTGAGAACTTTTCTAAAGAACCAAATAAATTATCAACAACCAATATAGTCGCATCAGCGTTTTGGTAATAGGTGCTAGCTAGAAATACACTGTATACACTTTTATTATCTTTCGGGGAGGGGAAAAAATCAACATTGATCTTTGCTAAATATGAAAAATATCAATTGTAAATTCACATTATTTAAATTCTATAAATTGTCCGAATCTTTAAAGAATTCTACTAATTACTTCAATAAATAAATATAATTCGAAGCTCTAATTACACCCTTTTTTTACTATCGAACATATAGATTAATTGCATTCTATTAGCTAAATTTATTGATAATCATAAATATAAATTATTACCACATTAATATTGATATATATTTTTTAATAAATACATTGAATAACAAAGGATAGTTAAATATTGTTAACCTATGATCAAATGTATTGGACGATGATTGCACGTTTACAGAAGTAGCAAACTTCTAACGTGCTAGTTACATTGAGCTAAAACGTAATGTCGAGGCATCTATGAAATGTCGATATTTGAAATAGAGATGTTCGAGAAACACTGACAGAAAAGCTAAGTTGATAAACAAATTTAACGACGATGATACGAATACAGCCGAAGAACTGTGAAGTCTTTTGAATACGTTTATCTTATGCCTAGATTAAATATACTAAAAGAGAAAAACATTCAATTGTGTAGACCAGAGATTCTCAGCTTGATTTTTTTTAGATTAATCACCATTCGGGTGTGTATCGTTACAACCATTTTGAACGGGAATATCGAAAGGCTTTTAACATTCGAGAAACGCTATACATACACGACGACGACAAAATTATCACAAGTATTAATTTAAACAATTGCTTAGCTTCATTTATTTGAGTTTTCAGCGGGAATCGCTCAAAACCGACGTTATCGCAGTTCAATTTTAGTTCAACGATATATAAAAGAGATTTAATTCAATTAGTTTAAATAATATCAAAACGAGGAAAAATATTAAGTCATTACATTTTGGTGGTTCCGCATTAATATTCTTAAAATACTTTTTTTTTAATTAAGTGTATGCAATGTCTAAAATTGCGTTTCGTACATGAAAAAATACAATTTAAAATTATAGTAATCTATATAGCCCTGTAAAATATATGCATAGAAATGTTAGACAGTCTGCATTTTACGTTTAGAAAAGGGAACCACGTATTAAAATTATATGAAATGTTAAATGCGATTACAAAAAATACATTAAAAAATCATGCCGACAAAGGAGCATTAAGATTACTATTTGTAACTTAAAAGTAAGCGTCATCACACTGTTTGGGAAATATTTTAAAAATACTCTTGAATCTAACGAAATATCTTAACCCATTTACAATAATACATGAGATATTTTGTAGGCCTTTGTGAAAGTCATATTTTAAGAATAAACATAAACATAATTTATTTATCCGTTACAATATGACTTTTTTATGGCCGATATATAGTATAAATTGAAAAATAATTTAATAGATTTAATGGGTTAAGTTTTTAAAATTCCTTTAATAAAGCGTGCGTTTCATACAATTTGACTATGCCATTACTACAATTAAACATTTTCATTTCTTCAATCTTTGTATGCAATATTTATCACAGTTTTCATATTACATTGTCTATAATTTAGCCACTACGATTTTATGTTCAATTGATCGAAGTGGTCCCTCTGATATTCCTTTGAACATATATAACAGTACAGTCGTTCAAACAATAAAAGGACACGAGATATATTAAAAATAGGCGCAGCGCATTGAAAACTACTTTAGGAACGATTCTATTATATAAACGATTTTTTACATCTCTAGATTTCATAAGTTTTAAGCCAGGTATTAAAGACAATTGTTAAAAATTACTGTCGGCGCAGTCTATCGATTTCGAACCAATTTATTAAAGCTTAAATTTGCATAATACTGCATTTGTTATTATTGGTAAGAAATTGTACTCTAACTAGACTTCGTTACGTTGAGATTTTTGCCTTAAATGCAAAGGTACTTTCAAAGGAATCATTTCAAAGATTTATACCGGTAGTGCCATAAATATGTGCCGTGTAAAAATAAAATTAACCAAATATTGAGAATATTAACCCTTTCAAACTGGAGAACGTACACGTTACACTCTAATGTAAATCCACTCCTCTGTCAGGTCCGCCGCAGCGTGTAACAAGCTTGATAATGAACCAGGCTCAATTAATGAACCTTAACACTGTCGATAACACATAATATTAGTTTATTTCATCATGAAGGAGTAGATTTTGTAAAGGAGTGGTGATACTCGGTTAATGACGCCACTCCAGATCAGTCAAGGTGGAATAATAAAATTGATCAACGATAAAAATTATGCAAGTATCTTAATTATCAAAACAAACGCCTGCTCTCAAGACAACACAAACGAAAACCATCTTATCTTTGTTGAAAGAGCTTAATAGCTTGTCCGACGATAGCCATTTCAGTTGATTATACCCAAATTTTATGATGCTTAAAAGCATAGCCATAACGAGGGTATGAAGCGCCCGTGAAGAGGTCATACGAGCCGTCAAGACGAACAGCGCAGCGGTCGATCAAATGAGGTAACCCCCTCAGAAATGGTGAAGAAAATCCACAAAATGGCATTGGATAACCGTCGACTGTAAGTGTGCGAGCTAGCAGACATGGTAGGCCTTTCAAAAAATGCTGTTCATCGCATATTGACTGAAAATTTGGACATGAGAAAGCTGTGCGCAAAACAGGTGCTGCGTTTTCATACGCATGACGCAATGTCGTAAAAACAGTGTCGTAATGATGTTTCAATCGAATGTTTGGCGATGGTTCATAGCAATAAGGCTGAGTTTTTGCATCAATTCAGGATGAAAAATGGGTCTATCATTTCACATCCGAGACAAAGGAACACGGGGCCCCTCTAAGATATCAGCATAAATTAGTAAGTTAGCCTCTGAGGGAGTTTCTGTGATTATACTGATCATAGAAAATTTTGCAAAAAGCCTTAAAAGAGAATGGAATGGCCACAAGGCCTGTGTGTCCAACTGGTCCGCTTTTCGGACCGCTGACTACGATTACGAACTCTCATTATACAACGAAGTTGTCCGAAAAAGACTGACCGGGTTTAGACAACTTGCAACCCCGTTGTTACGGCCCTGGTTAAAAAGTTCTTTAGAATATGATTTTTTGTTGAATAGTATGGCACGACTTTGCCATTGATGCACAAGTATATGATGAGACGCAAGACACCCGCCTCTATCTCACGATATTTGGTCCGATAGGGTTAAAATAGTATTCACTAAGATGAAGATCAAAATGTTCTTTGCTTGCTTTACGACCGGAGAAAAAAGTACATATCTATGGCACTAATGATAACTTTAAATGTTATAAGATCCATAAAAAAAATTATATACATTAAAATTACATATACAAATGACTAAGCTTACATTTAACTACTCATGATTGATTGATTTTTTTCAGGCACATCCAATTTAACAGATTGACGATCAACAAAATGAAATTAAACAATAAACGTTTTAGGTACATTCAAGCTTTTATAGTCAGGATATAATAAACATTTTTTTGAATAAGCATTCTAGTCGCTAGAAGAACACAGTTTTTGCTGACTTTCGATAATAGTAGTAGGCTAAGATAAGATCACAATAAAAAGATGCGTTTTTCGCAAAAACATAATACGTTAAAAAGCTGCCGTATTTTGCATATGTTCAAAGGAATATTAACCACACTTATGTGTAATACCCGAAATGCATGAATAAATCCATCCGGCAAAACCGAGAAGCTTATTCACCATGATTATAATAATTATTATTATCAATATTCTTTTTAACCTAAAAGTATTGTTTATTTAAGTATTATTAGATAGTGAAGGACACCAAAAATACATTCATTTTCTATTATTATCTATATGGTGTTTCATACACATCATCGTTATACATATAAGTATCTTGCCTCTGTTTTTACGTAATACACTCGAAGAAACACTAACATTATACCGAGTGACACTGATTTCACATACATATGTATAATTTTAAATCTAAACACCGATAACTATTGAATATGTATTTTTTTAAATTAAATACTAGCAACGATGAAAATATTTTTTTTCTACATAGAATATAGATTTCCCATTTACATTAGGATCATAGAGACAACACAAAATACACATTTGAAGGAATTAAATATGATCTAAGATTTTACTATTCATTGAAATAAGCTTACGTGGCTATATTTCAGTGGATGACGAAAATTTACTTTAGGTACGTTTTACGCACCTGCATATATATTATACTGGATAAACGACCAACATTCAATGATAAATATATTTATTTTATATGAAAAGTTCTAGTACTAGTGCATCACAAAAGGGATCCATCAAAATATTTAAACCGCACGAACGCGAAAAATATAATTCAAAGAGCAATTCATAAAAAATGGATTTCGGATATGTTCAGAGACAAGATATTATATGTAGAAATGACAAAGCGATTAACAACAAGGAACACGAAGAGAGAGATAATATTTCCAATATTCAATATTAGTTATTAATTATATAAAAGCACCTGAATTAAAAATACTGACATTTATAAACATACATAAGTACATAGATTGTAGATACAAACACACAATTATAAACACACTTTGTGTGTCTCAATATAAAACGAACACTCATACAAGGATCATATACACAAGCATACATAAGGCTCACAATTGTTTAAAATTTAATGGGATCTTTCGTAAAACCTAGTGTTTGTGCTGACTGCGATTTGAATTAATATTATTATAACAATTGTTAATTTAGCATTTTAAAAGATTAGGTATATTGTATAGATACATTGGAAGCTGGTTTTGTACACATTTAGAAATGTATAAAACTATGAAAAACTTTACGTGAAGACACCAATGGAAAATGTTCTCAAAAAGATGTTACTTTTAATACAAACAAATAATTCAGGGTCACAAAGACGAGTGTTTGAAAGTCCGAATAAATTTTATAAAGTGAGAATATTTTAGCTTTGCAATAACATTTTTGATATTTTCATTACAAAAATAATAGCGTTTTTCAAAATAAAAAAAATCTACGGACCCCTGAATTAATCGTCATTTAACATATCCAATCTTTCGCTAGAAATTTGTCGTAATACAAAAATACTAATTTTATAGAAGTGTAAGTGTTCAGAATGTATAGAATTCGTGAATAATACATAAATATTTTTTTAAACTTGCTTTCGTATAAATGACGTACACCGTATATAAAAACACATTCGATTAGTTTAATTCAAATCGCAGCCTAAATTATTTCAAAAATATATAAATAAAAGATTATACAATCAGTTTTTTTTTTCACACACCGAGGGACTCAATTTATAGCGTGATTCCGTTACAATCACATTAATGACTAATTTTTTTTACTTGATTCACATAAGAAAATGATCAATCTAATGTAAATTCACACTGGACATTCCTTATAATTTGCTATGGTCTGATATATTCCCAGTAAGCCAAAGAAACTGCTTCAACGGTGAACGGAAACGAAACGAGGAACGAAATGTACAAACTGATGGAAATACAGCTGCGTTTCAAAGATAGTTATGAATCAGTCTTTTTTTTTTTTAATATTATTTGAGTAATATATTTCTAAACTCATTATCGGGATTTAATACAACAACTAAAAATATTATAAATTGTCACTATCTACAAAGAATTTAAGGTTTCGGTTAAAAGAAGTGAAGTACGATGTATCAAATTCTACAATTATAAAAGATAGAAAATATAATTTAACAGAATTCAGTGGAAGTTTATTTTTTTTATCCCATATTTCAGCATGCTTGAAATTAATAAGCTAACAATGAATTAAATAAATAGATAATAGGAAACCAAGAGATGTTTATAGTTAAACTGCTTGTTGTTTTGAGGGTTATAATTGTTTTTAGTTAAAAATAATAGATTGTCCCATTAGAAATGTAATGCAACTGCAACTAAAAATATACTCAAATCAAAAATGCAAAAGACAATGGTTTTCAAAGGGCAAGTAAAGAAACCAACCCCTAGACCGGGACTAACAGTAAAAATAGCTCTTTTAAATGTATAATGGGACTCCAAAGGTATAATCTACCATGGAGTCCTTCCATATGGTCAAACCATAACGAGGGAGATTTATTGTTCAAAATTAGGAAGTTTAAAAGTGACGTTAAATACAAAGAAGCCAGTTGCAGTCAACCATTGCCAAATTCTTTTGCCCCATAAATCAAAGATGACCAAAAATAAATTAAAGGAACTTGGTTGGCAAACGATTCCACATCCACCTTATTCCCCTGACCTTGCTCCTTCCACAAATCCGAGATCGATGTAACATTATTTATCAGGAAAAAAATCATAAACATAGAAGAGGTGAAAAAAGGAATTGAAACATATTTTATATAAAAACCCATTGAATTTTAATCTTCCGGAATTAAAAAAAAATTCAATAGATGGGAAAAGGTTGCATCTACTAAGGGGGAATACATTGTATCGGTGAAATGATTTAGTAATTTTTTTTTAAATTTACATTTAAAAAACGAAATTCCTAACGGGACAATCTGATATTATTGAATATCTAATAATGTGCAAATTTATTGAAAATAGTTAAACGACCAGTGTTTTTTATGGGACTGCAACGATAAAATTTACATTGAAATTCTCATATCAGGCCGCAGCAACGCAAACATGAACAGCTTAAAAAATCTACAATTTAGAGTGATGAATTGTTTAACCCATTGACGCACAGTTACCGTCAAATACCGTCATGCGTCAGCAGATAATACCTGCTTACTGCGCCATCTTCGGATCGCATTCCACTTTCACTAAATTATATTCAATTCACATACGCGTAAAACGATTCAGAGGTTTACAAATTATCATACAATATATTCTTATGTAAGGTCAGGTGGAAGATTCCAAAATATATTGAGATGTTCGAATTGTAAAACGACCACTTGTTGACATCGTTGTTTTGAATTTTCATAATATGTATTCTCAGTTATGAATTGTGTTCCCCAAATGGATACATCCATAATCTAGAGATTTCTCTACAAATTTCAGTATGTTTTTTGGACAATAATAATTTTTCATTATGTATTAAATTATTAGTAAAAGACAACACAACAGGGCGTAAACTCTTTTTGTGTAATTTTCAGAAAATTGTAAATCTCGAATTCACCCCACATACACAAGTTGAATATAATACAATAAAAATTGAATAGGATCCTCTGCAATAATAAAAAGGTTGAGAGCAAATGCTTCTCACTCCCATTACGCTGAGAATTGACATGAGGCAGATAACGCTACTGACAACGGATTTACGTTTTTAAGTTCATAAATTGCGAAAAACATTATTCCAGACGTGTGCGTCAAACGGTTAAATTGAAAAAAGGGGATGACGAAAATTGATTTGATTGAGATTATATAATTCTCGGTGAATAAACAATTATCTTGTATTTGTTTCATTTAAACCATAGCAAACATCTTTGGTTATTATTACAAAAATGGTTATTATTCCACGCGTTAAATAAACATCTTTCGCATTCAAATCTACGAAAATTATAATTTATCGTAATTTTAAGATCAGTGTAATTTTTACGCAATCACGAAGACTATTTTATTAGAATGCACGAAGGAAGGAATATAGCAGTATAACGTTAAAGCACCACATAATGGCTTCATTACTTACACGACGATAACAGGCTATTAGAATTTAAAATGTGGTATACACAATTTTTATATTATTAAATATAAAATATTTTTTCAACAATTTCTATGCTAAATTTTCTCTAATTTTTCCACGGCTTGGAAAACAATGCAGCTTTTCAATTTTAGAATATCACTCCTTGGGAATAGATCAGACTGCACAATTAACTAGATAGATCACTACTAAATTACATATTTGTCACTAACAATTTTGGCTAAACTTTTACAAGTGATTGGTCTTTTATCTAAAAAATAATAGTAGAGTCTTATTATCAGACTCATAAAAAGATATGAATTTTTTAGGCTAAATATACTTTGTATTCTACATGCATACATAATACAAACATATATCCTTCATATATTTTCATACTTTAAATAGTACGAACAACAAATACACTGTCACAAAATGCCACAACAACCTGGCTGGAGATTTCATTTGATTAGTATCACAATATATTGGCAATATAATCATATTATAAGAGCAATTAGACAGAAACAAACAGAGCGATAAAGCTCCGTCGATTATCAAAACAATTAAAGAGCAAAAAAACGAAGATTTACTCATTTACCGGGAGGTTTAATTATTTATAATGCGATTAAAATTTAAGCCAACAATTGCATATATATATATATATTTAGTAAACAAAGCATTCATAATTACGAGAATCTATTGCTCTTATAACAGGCCTTTCATTATTTATTCGTGGATGATCTCTGCTGATCAAACACGGTGGGGGGGGGGGGGGAAGGTTTAACATATAAAATCTCCGCATTAAATGTTCCTTAGACATGCCATACTTATATGAACACTAAAACTTTATGACTTGCGTTTTAAGCAGATTTCAGTCTTGAATATTACAAATGTAAATACGGACACGTGCTATGCGACGTGGGTATTTTTGTACATTCATTAATCATCGTAGCATAACAAGATAAACCATTCCTCTTTATCTATTAAAATAGACATATATAACATTCATATCTAAACTACTACACTACTAGCGAGACTAAATTTCCAATGAGATATTTCTACGTACACTCATAACTTTAAAACAAAAATAAAGATATCATAAAATGAGTAATTTTACTTTTAGATAAACATCAAAGGAGCATGAGAAGAATCCTTTGGATCGCATATATTTTTAATATTAACAAACGAGCATGTAAAGATACATGCGTACATATGTGTACTGTTTTGATATATACATATATGTATATCTTCTCATAAATTGCAGAACCTTACATAGTGTCTTATTTTTAAAACATAATGACAACGAAGAAAATAATATTATCACATATAATATATGAATGGGCTTTAATGGGAACAAATCAGTCATGGATTTTGAATAACAAAGGTAACATTCACAAATGAATTTATAGATTAGCATTAGTAAGTATTAGCATACATTTATGCAAGTTTAATAATTAAAGAGTTTATTCAACTCTCAAAGGATATATATCGAGATGCAAAACAAGCATGCACAATTTTTATTTAATTGAAGTGGTCACGTAGTTCATGTTACTATTCAGATGATTGGGTATATTGTTATAATGCCTTCCATGAGCGACTTGATTCCCATTTTTCACATCAGGCTTGCCAAAAAATTGATTTGAATTGTAACCGTAAGAATTATTTTTTCCAAATGAATTCTGGTTGTAATGCATACCGCTTTTGTTATTCCTATAATTTCGATTAGAATAACTTGTAGTCGTCCCTTTACCATTATCCTGTGACTTTACCGGGTTAATTGGATTGCTGCTGGACGTGTTTGTAGAAGATTGAGTTGTTTCAGATGTAGTTTTTGTAGATGTAATTTCCTTTGGTGTCGTTTCATCATCATTTTTCATTTTAATAGAATCCTCATTTGTAGAAACAGTCTCGACTTTTTGAGCAGTTGCAGTTGACTTATTCGTCTATAATATTAAATGGAAATGAAGTATTTTAAAAGGGAATACTGTATAATTGTTAAAAATGTGAAAAAGAACACATGTGACCATGATGAAAGTTGTCCCCACAGGCCATATTTTGAAAATGATTAAAAAAATAATTAAAAGTATTAAAAATTACATATTATTTGCAATAGAGGTTATTGAATACTTTTAGTTGCAATTTTTCAGAAGAATCAATTTATTTAACTAGCGACTACCCAGCATGCACTGCAATGCCATACGCGCTTAGTAATCATTTGAAATGAAACGCAGTAGTACAGTGACGCAATGTAATGCCGTGGGCTACACATAGAGCAGACTGAAAGGTACCAATGTACGTCAACATAGTGCATTTGTTAAACGTCTCGCAAAACAAATTCCGCATACAAACAATGGTTGTGCTAATTTAAAAACCTTCTTTTATATATACCCAATAACTCACAAAAGTTTCATCGCAATCGGATTTATGGTATAGGAATGTATAGCCCGCAAACAAATTTAATAATATATTAATGAACTTATAAACAGGCATTCATTTTTACATATATAGATAAGCGTGAAATAAAAATATGTACAGTAGTAAGACTTCGTTTAACTGCATACAGTATTAGTATTCTCTGAAATAATGCACGATTTTGTTGTTACGATACTCATATTGTCTAGCGGTGCGTCTGATGTCATTACAGTAAGAATGCATGTTTACTGCATAATAGTTGATTTGTGATCAGTCATGTTGAAATATCTATGCTTGTTTTTCTCCCCCTACTCTGGACCAAGCTGAGGAAGAGAGGCGTCCCATATACTCTGGTTGATCTGTTGACCAGTTGGTGTCATGGACATACAGTGCACTGGAATGGTTATCTGTCAAGCTCTTTCAGTACTGAGTGCAAAGTTAGACGGAGAGGCTCATGTCGCCAGATATTTTCAGTCTTTACATTTACGATCTCTCCTTGGCACTCAGAGAGAATGCAGTTGGTTGCCAGGTAGGCGGAAAGTGAATTAACCATATCCTGCATGCAGATGACATGGTGCTATTGGCGCCTTCAATTAAGGCGCTGAGAGCGCTAATAGACGTCTGTGTGGATTACACCATCACACACAAACTGACTTTCAATATATCTAAGCCAATGGTGATGGTGTTTAAATATCTCGGGCATTTCATCAATGACGAACACAGAGATGATGCCGATATAGATAGGCAAAGAAGAGATACAGGGTCATATCCCTTCTGAATACTGATCACAAATTATTTACAAAAGCTCTGATCAATCGAAATAAAATTCAAGAGCATAGCAACCAGAATTTAAATATGAAGATTGCAGCTACAGACACTTATGGCCTGTGGGGATGGTTTCTTAGCCGCGTCCTTGGACACGTGTGGCGTTTAATCAGTTTAACTAATGAAAATTTAATAAAGCTTAAATACTATAAAAATATAAGGATATAAAATGTGAATACAAACTGTTAAGTTTGATGCCAAGGCAACAGTCAATGTAAGATCACACCACATTGCAAAACGAGCTTTTTTCGCACAAGCAGACAAATTCTTCACACCCTCTGCCAATGATGATATCACTAAAAATAAAATACAATCAATCAATTTTGTGATACGAATATGACGATAGAAATTCTATTCAAATACATACGTATTTCGTCCTCTTTGGATTGTATCACTTCTTGCCAGCGAACATTTTGTACTTTTCCTATGGCCATTCGCCATTCAGACATTGCGTCTGAAATTTCTTGACACGTAGCAACATTGATTGATGATATTCTGAGCGAAATAAAAGTATCATTACACTAGCGACATAATAATTTATATAACAATAAAAAATACATTTAATATTAAATAAACAAACAATTGCTCAATGCTTTCTTCATTTTCTTCCAAGCCAGCCTCATCAGTGCTCTTTGGGATATTTATATTCGTTTCGTTCCTTGCGCCTTCCTCATTTTGCTTATCGGATGTAAAAGTTTCACCTCTTTTAAGAACCGTCACGGGGCTTTTTATATCTGAAGAGCCATCAGCTTTATTACCAACATTTCTGTTATCGTTTTTCAATATCTTTGTAACAACTACTGGTTTATCCGCATCGGCATTTTGTTGAGAAGCGCCTGATGCGTTATTTTCAGTTTCTTCTGTCTGCAGAATTAAATTTTTTTTTGCATTTGCTCTCAGCGATTCCATTTTCCCCATCAACGTAACAACCTGTAAGATTTATATTTGAATAATATGACAATCAAGAAAATATATATTTACGATTAAGACTTTAATGAATTATAGTACTTTAGTATGTTCACGCAGCATATCAACAGTCAGACGATCGACGCGAGTCGGACACAACGGCAATCGTGGCACCGGAATATTATTTACTGACGATACCATACGGCCGGGAAAAGTTCGGGCCAATTCCGCTTCTGTTTTTTTACGTTCACGTTCCAGTTGACGCCATTGCTCGTAGCAAATTTCCAAGCGAATGTGTAATATAGCCGACGCTTGAGATCTCCTAATTTGAAAACAATAAAAATGGGATGAAAAATGACAGGTTGAATAAATGCAATTTTGATCAAGATATTACCTTGCGTTCCTTAAATTTCCTGGAGAGTATGCATCCGATGGAGGCGATTGAAATAGTCCCCCCAAAGTAGACGGTGGGGGCATTCCGAGTGGAGGCAAACCCATGGGGGGAATTCCTATTCCGTTCATGCGGTTTTCATCCAAATGCATTTGAGATGGAATATTTGAGCCCTTTGGTCCATAAACAAATCTATCATGAGGTTTTTTGTTGTAGTAGTAGTTCATATCCATGTTCGGAGGGTAGCTATTTTTATGATGATTCTGTGATATGTAGTTTCCATACTCCACATTGCGCATACCATTGGGCATATCCATCGGCTGAACCGGATACATGTTTTCGTTCTTTTGAATTTTCCGACCGGTTCAAAGTACGACGATTGATTTCGTTTTATATTGGGAATATTCTGCATATAGTTCTGATTGATATGGTTAATGTTGTGACCGTTCATATTGTTTGGTGAATGTTGCAAGACTTTTTTATCGTAGATATTGTCCTTCGGGGAAAACTCATACTGCTGACCTTTATTCAAATGCGATGAGTGAGGCGGTATAGAATTGTGTTGGTTAACGATTTGACGCATATTATCGTCCCTGTATTGTGACATATTTGGTTTTAGCATTGCTTCATTTTTCTTTTCTGAATGGCGTTGCTGTTCCTCACTATACACTCCAACCTCGTTTATTAAAGACGGCATATTTGAATAATTCCTATTATCTAATTTATTTTTAAAATAATTCGGTTGATTTGCTCGATGGCTGTTATTACTATTCGATTGGTCCACAAGTGCATTTTTATTCATTAAATTTATTTCGTTAACTGGTTCTATTTCTATGTTTAACGGGAGTGTATTTGTAATATCGTATCTGTTTGCCCAGTCTCCTGGATCACTGTATGCGGGATTGACATTATATGCAGAATATAAAGAAGAACCCATCTGCCTACTTAGCGGCGGCACGGGCAACGGTTCAGTTAAGTCAAGCAAGGGTAGTATCAAGCTTCTATCGTAGCCTAAATCGCGCATGCTATCTTGCTTCATTGCAGACATTGAGAAGCCAGAGTCTGGAATATGATTTTGAGCGGATACCTGGTTGATACCTATGTAAGCGTTTGGATTAGCAGGATATGTATCGAAATTATGCTTTCCAGAATACATTGAGGATAAATTATTATTTTGTAGCTTATTTGCGTTATTGTAATTGTTGTTTAATCGTACTTGTTGAGTTGCAAGCATCAAAAGATTCAAGTCTATTTCACTAACAGTGTTGTTCATTGTCTGTGATGAGTAATCTGTCAAAGAATTGGTTATATCATAATCCATCGAACCAAAGTTGTTTTCGTTGAGTTCTCCATTCTGCGAATAGTTTATCGGTTTGCTGGTCAAATAATCATGATTTATTTGATAATTCTTTGTATTTTCTATATCCCTCCAATTTATGTCACATATTGGCGTTTCAAATGCTCTGAAATAACTGCTATTGTCAGATGTAATTGACTGCGTTTTGTAATGATGGGGGGGTTCCATTTGGTAGTGTTGCATTTGAGTACTGCCCATAGTTGGTCTGGACATGTTATTGTGATTTGGACCATTTCCAATGGCGTTTGATTTGACCGAAGTCCTGAAAAGTAATTAATTAATTATTTTTATAATCAATATGATAGAATTTCTGATAGCTATTACCAAAAAGGAGAAATTAAAATTTACTCACGATGGAGATTTTTCATTATAATCAGAATCTGATTCATCAAGGACTTTTGTAATTAATTCATGCACAAGAGGGTTGTCATCCATTGATATATTATTGCAATCGTTTAGATCCACCTATTGAAGAAAAAAGTAAATAATATTAGAAAATATATTTGAAGTAATACGAATTAACACCTAGTCATTAAGGATTCTGTGTTGAGACATCCTGGGACTTTCGAGATTTTTTGCTGTATGTAGACTTTGTGATTTTAATACATTTTTATGCCGCTGAAACCCTCGAGATGTCCCATTTGTATTGAATGAACGCAGGTATAACAGGGTACAAAGCATAAAAAAATGCAACACGTCTGCGCCCAACTGATATTGTATGAGATTGCAGAATTCCATCCAAAGAATTCCAAGAACAATGGAACGGATGCTTGCTCCAAGGTAATAGCAACAGCTGGGACTGATTTATTTGTAGAAAAATTGAGAAGAAGTAAATGTAAGATCGATGTTTTGTAAATACAATATCAGTTTGTCTGCTAGCTTGGCGCGCTAATTCAGAATTCCAACTAGTCATAATAATCAATAATTAACCCTTTGCATTAGAGGACTTTCGCTCGGGTGAACTTGTACTCGAGACGATTTTAATTATACCAGGCAAATGTTTTACAGGTACAATGAAACAATTTATGCTCAAACAAATAAAACAAAACCTTCTTAGTGAAATGGTATTTGAATTTTGACTAATTTGTGAGCTATGTATAGTATTGATCCATAAATATGTTTTTTTATAAAGGAGTATTGGAATTCTCGCAGAAATAGATAGATCAAGCCTTACCAATTGCTATGTTGTGAGATGCAAGAATTACAATGATGTTTATCTGAATAACTTACTATGTTAAATGCCATGGCGTCGTATTGGCGCCTCTCAAGCGTAAAGGGTTAATATATTGCTAGCATAAATACGGCCAACAGAATTATATAAAAATATCATGTGTACATTTAAATTTGTGCTGTACATTGAAATATCTTGGCGAAAGGAGACAAAATTATAAGCATAAAAATTATACATATACAGCATAAATATTTTTTATTGCTCGATCAAAGTCAAATACAAGTTGTGTCATTTTTATACACATATTTCTTTAATCAAAATGTTTTTCATATTAAATTTTTTGAAATTGTCCTAAAAAGGTCCCAAAAAAATTAGTTTAAATAGAGATATCGAGGATTAAGCCAAAAAACAAATAGCTACCGCATCAATTAATATCGCGGCAATATTCAAATATGATGCAAAATGTTGACTATAAAACTGCCATACTTCAATTGTTCACAACGGTATTTTAAAGCATACATGAAACCTTGAATAGAATTCAAAAATATGTGCACACGTTGAAGATTTATTTAAAATGCATACATGTATGCACACGCCAAAACACCATCAACAAGTCTAATTTCTGAACTAAGGCTATAATACGACACTGAGCATTTTACTCGATTCAACGCTATTTAAAAATTGCCACTGGCATTGTTTGAAATTGTTGACTTTACACGTTCGACAGTCATTTATATTAAGCAATCATATCAAACTATAAATCGTATCTACAATAAAATATGGATCCTACGCTGTTTTGTACTAAACAACGAGGGTGACAAAAAATCGCAATAGCTAAAAATGCATTAGGACACAAACACTAGGACTGCAAGCTGTGGTTATTTGAAATATTCTTCACACATTATTCTTTACAATTTGAACATTTTATTTTAGTAAAGAATATTTCCTATTGCCTTTTTAGGTTGATCACATATTAGGGTATCCGGAAGTAGTCATTTTTATCCATGCGTTTCAAAATATTTTTTTTAGCACTTCGTTGAATCTTTCTGGGGATTAATAGTGCATATATTCACCAAAGCTGGCCTCTTTTGATGCAATGCTGCATTCAATTTATCCAGCTGTTGACAAATTATTTCTTTAGAATCCCACTATACACACAGAAGCACTATTTTTGATGCAATGATCGTTTAAGGGTTGAAATAGCCTTTTGTCCAATAGGAAACCCATATTTTATATCATAAGTCACTAAATCATGAAGAAATTGGCTTTAAAAATGATGAAGTCATTGATGCCATGTTCACTTTACACCGATTATTGTCTGTCAGCATGAGGCAATCTTCAATTCGAGGCAGAGACAATTGTAAATAAACACTGTCGATAGTACACAAGAGCACTTCATTTCTTCACATAAAACATACACAACAAACCGATTTATTTGACTCATCATCAGTGGACATCAGATAAGTGTGTCAATATAGGTGAGCCTTGCCGACAATGATTCTGAAACTGAACATATTTCTCCTAATCAAAGTAATCCTGCTTTACAACGAAATTATAATTGGACAAAGACTCATTCAACAAGTAGCAACATATTCGGGGCTAAAGATCTACACAATCGTGTGATGTACCGTAGGAAGCTCTCCGTCTGTCTCCCGAGCTGCGCCAATACCCTCTTTGTCACTGTCTCTCTCCAAACTCAACGCACAAGAGTGCTCTTTCTGAATTACTGAAATGCGCTCGCAACATTGCGATCATCCTCTCTTACGGATTAAAAGTCCTTTTTTTTGCAAGAATCTGCTTATCTTGAGCAAATCACTAGATTTTCTTCGTAACCTCTGTTGGTTTCTTTTTAATATAGTATTGAAAATGCATACAGCTTCACATATGTTGTTCTGAAGGGCACATCTCTTTCATTGACGTTTTTTACAGGCCAATGAACTGTTAGAAACTCAAACGAGAAACTTCAAAATGCGTTTTTACGGCTCAGCAGACTGAAGGAAGTCTCCTTTATTATTTAGATGGTGCATCGAAAAAATAACATTAAATATGGGTACCTCTAATACATCCATTTCTGACAATGTGTCTCAAAAATTGCATTTAACACTAAAAATGAAAAAGGCAGTTGATCATTAATTTATAAATCTTTAAAAACGTAAACTTGTAATCGGTAATAGGTTAACAACATCTTCATTATATGTTTTCTAATGATATTAGCTTCATTTTTTAAATAAAAATTCACAGGTCTAAATCATGACAATCAATATTGTATTGAAAACTTACAGTGAACTAAGTAATACATATATTGCTTTTTATTTGTCAATATATATATTGAACTAGCCTCCTTTGGATAGCAGCATATTGTCAATATCGGCAATAAGAATGTCTTATAAAGTGATTGTTTTATTCATTTTGTAAAACAAGCAGATGTTACTATTTCCGACAGAAAATTTACACATGTTCAAATGTATTAAATGTAAAATTTTAGTAACACAATTATATGTATTTTTTCCAATTTATTTACTTAAAAATTGAGATCATATGCTAATAAGGTAATTGACATATTGTACTAAAAATATTTAGTTTGTAAATCTTGTTAGAATCAAACAAGATCATTAATAAATATATATTTTAAAATCCGTTTATTAAATTGAGTAAGGCAGCTATTCGTCTAGCTTGTTTACATCAAATATTTCTACTCTCACTGATTATCTAGGTTAAGTAAGCATACGGAAAAAATAAGGCACATTTGCATTGTGCACGTCATTATTTTGATGTAACAAATGGAAATGCAATTATTTCTATAGTAAGGGTTAATTATGCGATGACCTGATGCTCGTCGTGAAATGTTCGGTGCATAGCATAGGCAATTCGTTTACGTCATAGAGCCCAAAAGACGCGTCGGCGAGGATTCCAACCAGAAAAACAAAACATACGAACGGCTCGATTATGAAAACCCAAGCTATAATGTTGGCCAGTGATGCTGCATTGAATATGAAAGGCGAGGATGACGTTTGTTAGATACATATGTGAGGATGGAAAGTAGGTCAGTTTGGGAGGAGCGGATCGCCGAAGGAGGGCGGATTGAATATATGGGGCGGAGGCGCCTACCTGCGATCCCGGGATGGCCATAGGCGGTGCGCGCGCGGCCATTTCCGCGCTCTTGACGTTTTCTACGCCATCACTATACACCTCGAGCTGCCGGCCGCGTGGCCCTAACACCTTATTTCTTAGCCAGTACCTGGATATTTATTTACGCCTCCAATTATTTCACTCTAGCTATGCTTTAATGCCTTTTCGCCAGTGCTCTAAAAAAAATTAAAGAAAGCACATAAAACAGCGATTTTCAACTTAATAATAAAGCATATAAATTCACTACGTTAATGCTTGATAAAATATAAATAAAATTATATTTTTACTCAATCGATTATATTTTTTGGTTTTTTTAAAGCTCAATATTAAAAAAATATATTCTTATAATTTTAATACTATTATTTTATCAATATTAAATATTCATTTTGTTCAATATATTGTATTTGTATAAAATAGTTTTAATATACGTAAATTATATTATTACTAATTAAAAGGTATAATACGTACGTTACAGTGCATGTCAGGAATGGCTATTTTAGGAATTAATAAGTATTACTTTACACCATCCATTTAAATATACATAAAAGATGATATAAATTTGTGAATTAAGTAAAATAAGCAAATTTTAATATAATACAAATGTGTGATTAAGTAAGCATGGAATATATTTACATGTTTAATGCCAAATTAAATTTGGTAAAGATGAGTTTTAAAAGTTTGATAAGCGCTGATTTATATGATTGATGTGTAGCAGTGCGGGCAATTAAAACTTCGTCACATTCCTGTCCCAAGTAACATTAATTTTGCAAATCAATCCGAGTTCTGCTTTCGGACGCAGAGGATCGTTTTCATTTTTGAGTCATCGATTTGACTCTGCGAATATTTTTCGTATCGGGAGTAATCATTTAACATTGAAGTTGAATGAGAATAGAGAAATGTGCCTTTTAGAAAGTTAGAAGAAACTGGGTCCATATATGAGAAGAAAAATGATCTTCAGAAAGAAAATGCGTTTTTCAATAGACCAGTATTAGTTTTGATTCGAGTTCAAGAAAAAGCTGATTGTGATAAAATAAATTTACATAATTTCTTTTAATATAAATTAGTGATAGGAAGCAGATTTTTATAATTCAACGGCGGTATTGGTGAGTCAAATTTTATTTATTATTGAAAAATTGTTATGTCGACATGAAATTTGCATAATCTAAAATATTGCAGTGTCATTATCACGATTTTGTTTATTTGACATATTATATACTGAGATCATAAATTATGTAATTGGACATTACAAATGCAAAAATTAAAGATTTTCAGATATTCGGGTTCGCCTGAAATTTTCATGGTTCACTAGAGATATGAATTATTAACGCAATAATAGATGTATGTATTTAACGTTATGACCTTATAACAATCTTGACTTTTTTATTCATGATAAGAAAAAAAAATTGAAGATACAGAAGCATGTCATTTGATTTGCAATCGAAAAAAACCTAATTAAGTTTGATTTCGCTCAAGTCTAGTGACATAATCTTGTTTTTAAAATTTGATTTTATTGTGTGTGCCATTTCGCCATTTGATTGATAATTAATCAGATATTGAAATGCGACTAAATTAATGTCTGCAAAATATGTGTTGAATTGAATACGAACAATGTCGCCAATGATATTTGATACCATCATTAATATAATTCGTCATGTATAATGTATAGCATCGAACTTTGGAGTTCTCATGGAGTCATTGGTAAAAATATGCATCGACGAAATTGATGTTTTTAGATGGTATTTTTAAAAATAAATCTGATTTTTAATATTCAAAATTGTACATACAGTCGTGGAGATTTGTGCTTCTATAGTATATATATATAATATACAATAATAAATAGCAAAAATAATTAATAGAACATAATACTTAGAATATATTATGTTCTATTCATTATTAATAACATAATACTTAGAATACAGCCTCGTGGTAATCTGACAAACGTTTTGCAAGGCGGTGTCGGATTATCCGATTTGTCGGACTATAGAATACTACCCCCGACCCCTTATAATCCGGAACTTTTTCGAAATGAGTACTTGTAATCCGAAAAAATATGAAACTGGTAAGATATACATAAACGACATAAGGTTTCATATTATAGAATCAACGTTATAAACACAATGACCTTAGCAGTTTTAAAAAATAAAAATCCATTGCTGACTACAAAATCTTTTTTGTTATCTCCTTGTAAAACAACCTTGTTTTAATGGCTAATATGGACGCAGAAAAATGTGTATGCCTGTTTCTTTATTTTAGAAAACCATATATACAAAGCTTCCTTCATCACTGGATGTTTAGCTTTTTTTGAAGTTTGCCTCTTGCCTGGCCCACTCAATGGTGGAGACAAATTTAGAATATTTTTGCAGTTCTTTTTTGTATCATAAATTGTGGAACGTTCTACGCTGTACTTACTTGCCAACTTACAAAAATGTTAATTATGATTTAGGCGGTTCAGAATTTTTGCATTTGTCGGACTACAGGGGGCGCCGGATTAGATTGATTAAATACAGTCTTATAAAATTAAATCTGTTTAATTTTTTTTAACAATTTAAACCATTAAAAAATATTGACATCAAATTCGACAGACTTGGAATCAGCTCCTTGATCGGTTTCGAATGTGATTCGATTTTATTACATGATATTATTCCGGATTTGTTTTTCATATTGAAGTATATGATTTGGATGGATGCATTTAGAAGATTGAGGATGATATTAGCAAAGAATGTGTATGATCATCATATTTTATCAACGTTGTTTAAAATTACTTTCGTTGATTCTCAGAATTGAATAATATGCAAGTGTGTCATTTTGGATATAAATAGTGCAAAAATAATACAAGTGTATCAAAAATTAAGATTATGACATTATGAAGAAAATACAACACTTAAAATGATAAAAGCTGTCATCCAACCCGATTGTTATGTCCTCACATTTAATCTGTAATCTTAATGTCATTATTTTCATTTATCTTATGAATATTATAATCAATAATGTACGTCTATTGATGAACTTGTAACCCTTATTTTTTAATGTCTATCAAACTCCAAATGTATCGTTAAGTCATCGACTTAAATATTTAATTTGAATTTTTACATTTAAACCTTTGAATCTACTATTTTATATAAATAGTCAGTCCCTATCCACTATTCACACATAAAGCATCCCTTATTATTTTCTTATCAACATCATTTCTAAAAACGTTCTTACAATATCTACCCGCCTTTTGCGAAGACAATTAGACTTTGGACTTAAGGTGAAATATTTTTTTTTCTTTTGAAAAGTACGCTTCCATTTGAAGACCAAACGGATGAAGAAGATAATTCATAACACGATTAATATCGAAAAAAATGAAGGCGATATGATGGTGATATTAATCTGTACAGATGTAATTCCCCAGGTTAACGGCGACATCTTCCGTCTCTCTTTAGGCGCAGTGTGTCAATTTAATAGCGTCTTCTTCTGTGGCGTTGTAGACACATTGCGTTTGAAGGAACAACATCGTGGGTTTCTTGCGCGTGCATCATTGTCGGTTGGGTGGTGACGTGCGGGAGGCGGGAGTCGGGAGTAATCGTCGATTAACCTTGGCTGCGGGAGGACGTCCTTCCAGCGGCCAGATCTCTCTTGTGTTTAATAAAGAGGTTATCTAAGAAGAGAGTATTTTAGTTCGACTCTCTTCGGACGGAAAGTAGACGAGCACGTCGGGAGCGGGCCGCCGCCTGGGACTCTACCCCGAGAGGGCCCCCGCTCCTACGCTTTTTCGATATATCTTTCGACATGAATTATTAACTTTAATGATGGTTTTTATGGTTTGCAATACCACAATGACGCATAATTCCCGTGAGAGAGTAACAGTGCATGCAATTTCAATATCGATTATATTTTCTTGGTGCATTTGATATTGTAGCGTGGGCGATTTAATATCCCAATGTAATGGTGCTGTTAATCTGAGGAGAGTTAATACGCCAGATTAGTAGCGACATCTTCCATCTCTCTTTAGGTGCAATGTGCTGTTTTGACAGCTCCATCTTCTGTGGCGCTGCGAGGACATTACATCTGCAATTACTGATCGATCGCTTCCTGCGCGTGCACAGTTGCCGGTTAGGTGGTGACGCGCAGGAGGCGGGAGTCAATAAGAGTCGTCAGTTGGCCTTGGCTGCGGGAGGACGTCCTTCTCGCAGTCAGATCTCTCTCTCTCTCTCCACCCCCAACCATCCATCCGTCCGGCTACACATGATCCGAAAGAAAAACAGACCCGTGTGTTAGCTCGGCCATCCCAACGAGCGCGTGGGAGCAGGGAACCGCCTAAGGACTCTGCCCCAAGAGCACTCCCGCTCTTATGTAACAATATCAAAGACCAAAATAGATTCTTCAACAAAGACATAAATTTGCCTAGAGTCAGACATATGGGTCAAATCCAGGATTTGAAGCGAAATTTTGACGTAAAAAATATACAGGGAGAGCGTCCGTTAAAATGCTTTAATTATAATATTCCTGATTAATATTATTTACGATTAAAAATAAACGTACGCCATCTATATTTTTGGCTAGAATTATTTTCAAGCTTGTTTCTATCATTTGGCTAATGCTATTTTGAAATATGAGATGGCAATGTATACCACAACTCGATAATTTATTATGAATTTTCTTTGGCCTTTTTAAATCAGCGAACCAATAAATTGATACGTTTGACAATAATCTCCATCTCGAGAGGGACGACGATATGGACCAATTTCTTCAATTGCCCAAGAATACATATTTATACATAGTCGCTGCCTTGGATTAATAATGATTCCCGAAAACACGTCTGATTAGCAATCTACTCTTTAAATGGTCAATTAAAATTAATCAGCAAAATGATTAAAATTAATAACTTTTGATGCAATATAATTTAACACTTGTATTAAAACTTCTTTTCACTTATGTAATGCGGATGGAAAATTTTGCCTGTGTGATTGGATGGACGAAGGACAAAACGTTTGAACATGAAAAGAAACGCGTCACAATATAAAAAATAGACACTATGATTGAAAATTCTTGACTAAAATCGTCATCACAATTGCCTGAATTTGTTCTTCAAATATATCTACATTTATGACTAATCATTGAACAATTGCCATAATAATACGGGAGGCAGCGACCGAAATTTTGCACCCCTTTCTACAAAGCTAATTTTTGTTTCAGTCAGTGTTTATACAATGAATCGAAATCTGAATAATACACAGAGGCATTACATTCAAAAATTATAAAGCTGCTCTTTTGCCTATAAATAGTTTACATTCATTATTGATAAATAAACGTCGTCTACTTTCGATACAAGGTGGCTAAGGTTTCAAGTTGAATAGCGCGGGAACTTGATTCTGAGTCTTGTAGGTATATTTATATAATATTTGTTTATGGGCTTCAAAAATTGTTATACATAAATGTCGACAACAACATCATCGTGTTAAAATGGCGTTTTGTTTACTTACAATTTTAAAACAACAAAATGAGAATGAATCAGCTTTGTAGAAATAATGTTGCTATCTTTTGATTTTATGCTTGATCTAGGCATTTAAAAATATTTCCAACAAGCGTCAAAGAATCGTGATAAGATTGTCAACGTTTCCTAGATGCAATGAAATTCAAATGGGACTGATTTCATGCATTCGTTTAATACGATGTCGAACCACAAGTGTTAAAATAATTTTGTCAAAAGCGCATTTATATTTTATAAAAGTGTTCATAGGCCTGTGAAATTTGCGTAATAATTAAATATGCATATATACAGTTTGACATGCGCTGCTTTGCATAATTAAAGTTTCAAATTTTGGCTTGCGATGATATATGGCATATTTAAACCATTGTTTCCGGGAAGTCGAATTACGATCTGCACACGTTCAATTTAATTTGGAATTTTCCTATTGCTATTTTCGGAAACATATTTATGTCTGGCGATAATATTTTATTTATATTTTTAATTGATGCGTTTCAAGTTATCGCAATTCACTTGTTGCCAAGATGATGGGCAAATCTGAGTTGTTATCAAAGCGAAATTCAGACAATTAGCCGGTAATTTATGTGTTCGTCAAAAGTATGGTAAATCTCTGAGGAAAATTATGTCTTATCATTAGGACTTTGCTTTTGTATATGGAAAGTTGATCAAGTCGCATCTATTGATTATTTCAATGTGTGACGCATCTATTGATGTGTTATATATCTAAACACTATTCAACAAACATTCAAGGTATTGATTATCTTTTCTAAACTATGGATGAGAGTAAAAATGAGGATAAGCAAACACAGCCCTGACTAAATGTTAATATATTTGTATAAATTTTGGATTTTTATCATAAAGGCATGGGATTAAATTCAGATTGTGAAAAAAATTTCAGTTTGCGGAAAATTTTCGATTCAAGTTTGTCCTGATTTCTTGTATTTGGATCAGTAAATGTTAAGGTGGCCAATAAAGTCGTGCAATAGTCCTTCGATTATAAAGAATCAGTGGAACAAGAAGTTTTTAACCTGTTAAATGTCAACGTCTCACCGGCGAGTCGCATTTGTACGCGCTCATTATGCTATGGCAGTTAAAAGGTTAAGGGATTTTACCATTATTTAGTCATCAAAATGATCTTGTTTAACGCTGTTCCGTTTAGCAACGTAATTTATTGGAAGGTATCTCCCGCTTAAAGCGAGGTTTTACTATACAGGATATTTTGCGACCGCCAAATTTTTTTGGAAGTTAGGGGGGTCTTTTGCTACGTTTAACAAATCTATATACTAAGTTTCCATATTTTTTGTCTACATTTTGCACGTCCCTAGGCAAAGAAATCCAGTAGTGTCAGGTTTGGAGACCGTGCGAGCCACGAAATAGGGTACGCCCCCAGACAAAAAAATTCAGTGGTGTTTGATCTGGAGACCGCGAAAGCCACGAAATAGGGCCGAAAAAAGGATTAATTTAAATGGCAGAGGTTCTCAAAAAAGAAATCCTAATTGAAACAATAATCGACGCCTTTGCAAAAATGAAATAGAAAATTCTACTTCAGATAACTACAGCTGAAATAAGAAAAGGTGTTGTGCGTGCATACGAAGCAAAGGTGGCCAATTTGAACTACATTTTGTAAATAAATTTCATAAAAATATCTTAAGCATAAAGGGTATTTTCTTAACCCTGACCCTGCCAATCTAGTACCTCTACAAGTTTAAAGGCTCACATAATAGAACGATTTGTATAACATGTAGCTTGGGGTTATCGGTTTTGAAAACCGGTTTTTTTGGCAAAAAATGTGATATTTGAAAACCGGTTTCTTGATCCTGAAAATCCGGTTTTGAAAAATAAAAAAAATATTTTTTCATTTTCTAAGAATTTTTAATGAAAAATATTGAATCATTCACTTGACAGCATGTGCTCTTGCACTCAGCGTAACGACAGTTTGGACTAGGTAAGAAAATATTATTCTCAGAAGAGTTTTTAACTGGTTTTGAACCTTTTTCGCAATTAATTCTTATTTTTACAATAGCCAGGCTGTAGTAAAATGCAAACCTTAATACAAAATAGTATGTTTGCATTTGCTTCAAAAAATGGACTATTTAAAATGAGTGAAAGCATATTAACAAGGATGTATCCTAATCTCGCGGCAGATATAAATATTGAAGAGGAGTATGTAGAAATAGTTGAAGAAGATATAACTCTTAACTTACCCTTTAATATTGAATAAAATTTGAATACTTTTAATATGTCCGTTATTTTAATTTTATATTTCTTAAAACCGAAAACCGGTAGAAATCGGTTTCGCCCGAAAACTGAAAACCGGTTTTGAAGAATGTCGGTTTTTGTACAAGCCCTACATGTAGCATACAGTTAGAAAGGGTATAATTTAGAGAACCTTTTACAACTAAACTAAGTTCAAAATAGTTATTAGTTTTTTGTTTAACGAATTTAGAAATTGACATTCCTTATTCGTTTGCACATTTTATGTGACTTTGAAAGCTCAGAAGTAGTATTCTTTAAACTGATTGCATAAAATGATGATTTATTTAGATGAAAAATACATTACAAAATACAAAAACAGTTATTTCGTGCTATTACGACCATATGTTAAAAAGTTATGACGATTTGAAGGTGAAATTTTGGGCATTTTTTCAAAATGTAGAAAAAAAATCTATTTCGACAACCCTGACACTTATGACATATTTGTGAAACGTAACAAAAGACCCCCTAGTCACCAAATTTTTTTGTCGGTCCATGCTGCAAAACACCTGTATATGAATAACACTTTCCATAGGAAAGTCGCTAATGGAGATCACCTATATTCGATGTCATATATGGTACCTTAACACATTAAAGCCGGTTCCACGCTAACGCAAAAATTTAAAATATTGCATGATTTTAAATGTAGTGAATTAAAAAAAAAACATGTAATTCTACGCAAAAAACATGCAGTCTTCAAGAGTCGTAAATCTCTTACAAAGTATACAAAGTAGTTCTGCTTTTGAGTAGATATTAATGTTTGAATTAATATTATGCTAGGGACACGCATTGGTGAATCCAAAAATTTCTTCATATTTTAAACAGAGGTCATAAGGGCTTCCCATTGAATGATTTTTGCTAGGTAGTTTGATCTATTTGGGATTTATTGGTCAGAATACCTTGTAACAAATGTTTTTATTAGTGTTGATAATAAATTGAGGCAACCCTGAAAAAGAAATTTTCAAAACCCATAAATGATCCCGTAGGACAGCATGTGGTTTGTATGCATTTGCTAGGACACACAAGACGTTTTTAGACGATAAAATAAGGGATTATATGTTGAATAAGATGTTTGAATCACATATGTTTGTTGGTATGATAAAGTTTTGTTAGCTTGCATTAAATTAACAACTTTTGATGATTTCATATATGTATTATTTCATGTATTATGTTAATAACATCCAACTACAATTAAACATAATAATTAACACAGTCGGTGTAATATAAAAGGCTTATTTATGCATGTAAATTACATTGTCTTCACTGCTTAGACCTCGAGAAACAATATTGCATTTTAATATAAAGGTCGTATATTTTGCATCTGAATTACGACTTTTATAAATCGCAAGTAAAGATCTTTTAGCGCGTCTGAACGAAATATTTGCGGATGCACTCAAAATGTTTGCAAAACAAGTCGTCATCGATGCTGCTGTTGGATACAGCAATTTTTAGCGATGTTTAGTCACTTCTATTGCGCTTTATGTATCCACAATTTATGTTTGAACATATTTTTAATTGGAGCAAATGCGGGAGATCCATTAAGTCGCATCTTGATTAAATTTTTCCGACAATCAACCGTCTGGAAATGTGAGGAAATTCCCATTGGATATAGGCCAATCTCGCGCGATTGTTCAATGAATTGGTCCTTGGATGTCCCCCGGATTTAATTGGAAGAAAAGATGGGGAAAAAATAAAGTGTCTTCGTTTAGAGCCCAATTTCTCTGCAATATGTGTCAATGCCATTTCCGTAAATTGTTTGATGACCCTAGACGTTAATTGTTATCGGAGACCTTCCACATGATTATCATTGTTTTAACATTAGCGACGAACTTGTCCCCGTTGACCAAGACTCGTAAAAAATGTGCCATTTTCTTATGGAAATATTTTGATAAGTTAATTGTTGAGTTTCTCGTTGAAAACTACGTAAAACATTATTAGATATACCTACATATTTATAATGCATTTTAGATCTCATTTGGGAATTTTTCGGTAGGGTTTTGAACCGGAACGAAACCAATAACCGGTAAACCCGTTATTTTTACGGGAGCGAAAATTGTAAATGTTAGGAACATAACCGAAATGAAAAAAAAAACGTTTCGAAGCTCCCTTTTCCGGAGAAAAATGAATCAGAATGACTAAATATATGTGAATTTTCATAAGACAACTTAAGGGACGTTTCTACTTTGTTGTGCCTAAAATGTTGATATTTAATGTGTTGACTATGCGATTTTTATTGAACATAAAAATATATTTTTAAAGTTTGATAAAGTATGGTAGTGGTAGTGGGAGGGGAGCCACTTATGTCGATGCACGAGCGATGACATTCTTCACCACGGAAGTCCTTAAGCCTGAACAAGTGACTTGCAGCAAAAAAATTAAACATATTTTTATTCTGTATAGTATTGTGTAAAGCTTAAACTATAATTAAAAAGAAATATTGGAAAATAAAAAAATAGTGATCGATCGAAAAAAAAGTGTGTATTTTTACCAACATTTTTTGTAGTTTATTGATCATTAAATAAACACTTTTAAATATTTTCGAATAATTGTAGTCTATACGATGGAGACACATATTATACATATGCTTGCCAAATTTCATAAAGAATTTTCATCTAAGGCGTGTGGGAGCACTTCCATGAGCTTGGAAAAAGTAGTTTCGAAAAAATAGCGTTTCCCCTCCACAGCTTCGCGATGCGCAGCTTCTCCTCAACTTTGTGAATTTCAATAATATTGACTTGAAATTTATAGAACGTATTTTTAAACATTAGTTCTTTCAGATACACGAAGAAAAAAAATTAACCAACAAGGTAGAAACGTCCCTTAAGTCTCAAAACCTGTTAAGCTTCTTTACGAGCATTGGTCATGAATGAAGCATTTGTGTGTCAATAAATCGATTATTAAATAGCCTGCTCATTGTAAAATATCATTATGCAACGTTATTTACAGAATAAATTTTGCTCTATTTACAAACAAACGCAGAGGTTATCGATATACTTAAAATATTTGTATTTCAAATGTAAATAGCATCATATAATGACTATTTTAAATATAATATATACTTGTAGCGCTTGGGGTCATTAGAAATAAGGTTTGAACGATTGTTGAGTATAACCAGGTGAAGAAAAGATAACTGGTCTGGTTTAAAATGTTTATTTATAATTCTTCCAAAAGGAAGAGCACCCAGATGCGAGACTTTCAGCTGACAATGCATCTCTTCCTCAAGTATGCCTTCTGTACTATAATATATGTTTTAATTTATTGAATTTTTATAAATAGTATACGAGGTATGTTCAGAAAGTAAGTGTACTATGACCATAATGGGCTGCGGTTTTTTGATTTTTAAGGAATGGCAACACTGAGTGATAGAAGGGAATTTGCTGATAGAGCGAGCATCGCAGGAATATCGTAGTACGTAAATTCACGTTGTTTTGTCCAGTTACGCGAAAGATATTGGTAAGAAATCCCGCCAAATGCATGCCACGTTCTGTTATCCGTTTGACTTGAAGTAATTTGAATAGGAAGGTAAGCATTTTCTGAGCTCTAGATATGAAACGTGGATAGCTTATTACACGCAATTCCCCGTCTGCAAAAATAATTCAAACCACAATTTGTATTTTTTTCAAATGCACTTTTCTAAAAAAATATAAAAATCTAGTACACTTACTTTCTGAACATTTCTTACAAATACGGCCCTTATTGTAGTTATTTATTTTTAGGATATCTCTTATCTGGCAGATGTTTTAGAATGGGAAAGTCCTGCAGTGCTGAAAATGACACCATCATATTAACAATGCACCCGCATATTGCGTTTTACCATTATTCTCTTTAACTCTGCGCAACGACAATTAAATAGGATTTCATTGTAAATTCCATTGAGTTGCTTTTATAAAAGCAATAAGAATCAACGAGCCTAGATATTAAATAAGATTATGAAATGACACACAAGACACGGATGCTGTTGTTAAATCATCCGGGACTAATTCCGTGTAAAACATTTCTTAATACGTTGCGTAAATGTTAAAATTAAATCAAGCATGCGACACATGAAAAGCTGCATTTAATGAACTGAATTAGCCAAGGTTTACTGTGTGTTTATACAATCTCTTGAATGATACCTAAAGCCAAATCGTTTTATGGACATATTATAAGCTCATGGTCATGTGGAAACTGTTGACTTTTGATTTTGGCGGTTTAAATTTTATCTCTGTGTGTGTTTATAAATCTATTGATTTTTTGTGCATTCAATCGATGGAATGAATTTAAGATTGCTTACAGAATTTATTCATAAACGGACATTCACATTGGTCTCCTGCGATCTCAGGGAATTTATCGATTTGGTCAGAAACTCTTTTTTTAAATTTAAGACAGGATATTGCAACGGTTTACCTTGTGGGTTATTACATGATGTAAGCTCAATTCAAATGCATGAATGTTTATCTTGTTAGCACATGTGAACGAGACTGGATAAAAACTCATAAGAAATCATGCAGCAGTCGTCGGTGTTGCAACTCTTGATGCGGATGCATGCTAAATGATTCAGAAATAACCTTCGATCACGTGAACTCACGTCTTCACCTGGACATGGGCTAAGACTCGGCCAAGGTATATATAGGAGTTATGTTCCATAAATTTTTAATTGTTATCGATGCCAGTTCTGCTGCAAACAAAACTACTAGAAGGCGAAGGTAGTTTATTTCTGGTGGTGCATGTGAAATGCAATCGAAATTCGATATGTTGATTTAGGTCATACATTGTAAATATGACTTGGAATAGAGCTATATTATGATCACAAAATAAATAACATCTTAGTCATGATTAGGCAACGAATTCAAATATAGATCCATTCAATGCGCGACGCATCAATTGATGCGCGAGCTTGATTTGGAAATAATTAGCCGCAGCGTCCAAATCCTTAAACTAATCATACTGTTGAAAGTGCAAAGGACTGCGTGGAGTTACGTGATTTATTGCTTCAGGCCACGTGTAGGGCGGACTGCAGTGCTAGGATCCAAAAACATGTGCGCTCTCGCATCGAAGATCGACTGTCTCTTTTTCATCGCATTGCGTGCGCATCCTTCCACTTTTTGTCCCCGATTTATTTCATCAGACGAACATGCGCCAACATGGTGCATCCACAAAATAAAATATTATGGTACCTAGAAGTAAGAGCGTATTTTTTTTAATGCAATTCAAAATATTTTTTCTTATTCTTTATTGAACTTTTCTTGTACAAAATAATATTTTAATATTTAAACATTAATCTCTCTTTGTTCGTATGTAATGCGCTGCCATACCGTTCATCAGATTGCAATAATACTTCGTCCACTTATTGCTAAAAATTGCGCGAGTAACATAGGCATAGTCTAATATACAAAAATAAAATTTTGTTTGTTCGTATTTTATGCGCTGCTATACCGTTCATTCGATTGCGATAAAACTTTACCAACTTATTGTTTGCACTTTTTCAAATAATATAAATATAGTGCAATTAACTTACAATATATCTTATATATAAAAATCAATGTTTGTTCATATATAAATTTATCAATATCATTTATTTATATATCATTCAATTTCAATGAATGTATTCATTATCGGAAAGAACCTTTTTGAAACCACTGTCCATATGTAGTTGGAATGTAGTGATTACCAACCCTAATCATGCATATACTTTCATACAACTCTAGGGTAGGTCACTTCAATTTTCACGATGCTAATTGATATGATGTTGCTAACTATATTAGGAATATTACTGAAATTGACAAAATTTGTTTAATTTTAGTCGAATGATTGTGTTCCTTACAGTTTCTGTGACAAATTGTAGAGGTATTGTGATGATAATTATATCTATTACTAAATATAATAAATAGTACATATGTCAATCTTATAATATATGTCAAGTGGCAGAGAGTGAACATATTTGCTGAAAGTTTAACGATTGCAACAAGAAAATATGTATTATAATTTTGCTCATTTAATTACATTTTCCTTAACAATATATACATTTTTTTCGCCCTAATAAAAATATTGTGTTTTTCCATATAATATACACAGTGCTCCAATTATAATAAAAAGCAGGTCAAAATGCAAATTTAATTTGTATAAAAATATTGCATTTCACAATAAATTTTGAATTTTGCATAAGAGCTGCTCGCTCAGTATTGAGTAATAAAATATAAATGGATCTTAAGCAGTCTCTCTGATCTTTTTGTATATAGAAAGTGTTTCCTGAAACAAGATTGTTCGATTTTAACAACGTGTGAAAACATACAAGGTCGTTTCGTAATATTTATAGAAAGATTGTGAGAGATTTAAGCAAGCATTTGGATTTGGGTCGAAGTATATGTAAAATAAATAGCTCACGATATTCGAATAAGCTAGCATTTATTAACACACATCAGTCGTGTGAATTATTTTGACGGTAGATTCAAGTTTATTTAGGAAGTTTTTCGATTTATGTCTAATAAATATCAACTGAAACAAAAAAAAGTTTGAGAATCACTTGGCGAAGAAACGATTTAAATGCGTTCTTGTTCTCGTAAATCACATAAGTAACGAGCTGCATTAAATATAGCCATAGCTTTCCTGTGCTTGGATTAGCAAGAGTAAGGTGATCGATGTTGGAGATTTAACACTTTAAGGGCGACACCATTTTCTCAGCATCAAAATCGTAGTGTATAAATGATAATGAATGTATTTAGTTGGCTTCAAAACAAGTTTAATTATGTTTTGTATGCAATATAAAAAAGTTGGAAAGAAAAATAATTTTTCACAAGCGTGATCATATGGTCACGAAAATAAGTTTCGATCATATAGAGATTGTGCAAATATAATAATAGTGTGGTTCTATAAATTTTCAACGAATGATCGTTTTTGCCTTTATCGCCTTTGATATTTCAACACATTGTCCGCTTATTTTTATAATAACTGATGATTAAAACCTGCCTTTTTTATATCATCAAATATGAACTGGTTAAATAAAATAACCACTCGGATAAGTGAAAGCGTAAACGGGAGGATAATCGTTCAAGGAAAATGAAATCGGGAAATAACCCAGATTGCGACGTTATAATGCATAGAAAAACTTGAATCATAATTGGAAAATTTCTTTGCAACTCGACGTAAGATTTCGAAGAAAAACTAGAATTTCCTCTTTCAAAGTGGCACTTAATTTGATAGCACTTGCAAGTATCATTGCATTGATATAACCACATTTCAGTGACAGAAACTTGATTCGATTAATTGTATTACAATGAATGAATAATATTTATTGGGTCATGTTTTTAGGAATGTGTGAATTAAATATTATCGTATTAAGTTTCATTTTCAATTTCAAAGAGCAAAACGATGCGATCTAGTCAGAATTTGATAGTTTATATGATTTTGGAGACGGACTACGAGTAAAAGCGTGGGAACGCCATCCTTTAATTATATATGTAAACATGAAATTTCATCACTCTTATTTACCTATTAAAATCACTTACATATTTATTATTAACCTTATCGGATCGGAGATCGTGAGATAGAGACGGGTATCTTGCGTCTCATTAAGAACAGAATGAGTGTCTTGAAGTCGAAGCTCGATCGTTCGTGTTGTCTTGCGAACAGGGGTTTGTTTTCATAATTAAGATACTCCCATTATTCTTATCATTGACATATTTTGTTATTCCTCATTGAATATTCTGGAGTGGCGTCATTAGCCAAGTATCACCCCTCCTTTGCAAAATTTACTCTTTCAGAATTAAACTGGCTGGCTTGCACGGTAACCCTGTCCTTTTATTTTTGCAACACGCTAATAATCAGAGCCGTAACTAGGGTACGAAGCGCCCGTGGCAAAAATCTAACTTAACGCCCCCCCCCCCCCTCCTCTGGAAATCCAATTTTTAAGTTAACTAATACTATTATAAACGCAATAAATTAAATACTATTATAATGTATGTTTCAAAATAATACACAAAGATAGTCCCAAAAGTACCCAACCTAACGTATAGATGGCGGCTACTGTTGATAGAATGTATGATGGTGTCTAGAGGCTACGTCGCTTCCGCGATCGTACAGATCATAGAGAATGTCGAAAAATGCCCTGAAAGAAGACGGAGTGGCCATAAGGTTTGTATGCTCAATCGGTCCGCTTTTCGGACCGCTGAATGAGCGACTCGCATTTAGACGAAGAAAAGAGGGATTAGACAACTTAGTATATATTATAAAAAAGGACAGAGTTAATCAGTGTTGATACAGTAAAGTAGAATGGTTGAGTAAAATAAAAACCATGTGTAATTCTCGACCGGGTGGGTTGGTATTCTGCGTTTTGCGCCCCAAACCCAGTTGCGCCCGTGGCGGGCGCCTGCTTTCCCACGCCCTTGTTACGACCCTGCTAATAATAACAACAGAAAGCAGATATCATGCAAATTAAGAAATTTTTCGATGAAATGAACGAATATCGTGTGCTATCAAAAGTGTTAAGGTTCATTTATTGAGCCTGGTTCATTATAAAGCTTATTACATGCTGCGGCGGAGCTGACAGAAAAGTGAATTTACATTCGAGCGTAGCGTGTATGTTCTCCGGTGTGAAAGGTTCAAATTCGCGTTCAGCTGAGAAGTTGTATTGATACATATACTAAATGTATGTACGCGATATTCGGATTTCATGGATGGGATATTTGCAGTCTAATGCTGATTATCTGGAGCATGCCTCTTTGGATGCGCTTTTGTTAGCCGGATCTGCATACTTACACAAGCGGATTTGAATGACCTTAATGATAATTTAATATCTATCAAATCATATCCTATTTACATGAATATTCTCATTCAATTCTATTTCAATATCTATGCTTGTATTTATCAAAAAGCGGCCCCCTCTCGCTATAAAGATAAAGAATATTGTTCTTTATCTTTATAGATACACATATATTAAATGCGAAATCAAGATAAGGAGATAAAAAAAAAGATACAACAGATGAAATTCTGCAAAATAAAGTTTATTTACATTTACATCGTGCGATGTTCAGTTTCACGGATCAAAGATGAACGTGGCGGCGGACGAATCGACACTCAAAATTTAATAGATTCTGCTCACTCATCTCGCCGATGAAAAGTGGGTGCGCTTGCACCCATTTTAACACATTAAACAGCATAATAGACTATAATTTATGGTCATATGATAAGAACAGGAGGCTGTTTTGTTTGAACCGCACGAGAAAACGTGTTTTGTGAATGATAACGCATTATATAATTCTAGTACATGTGTACATTCAACAAATGATAGCGTGTTAATTCAATGCCAAAGACACGCAACACAAGGCCCATCACATTTATTACACGAGGGTATTTTTCGTTCGAATTTGATATTTTGCTGTAGTTATGTAAGATTAATTATGAATTGAAGAAGGCCCGATGCTCCAGGATGACAATCTCGTTAACTCCGCTGGAGTAATAAACTCATTTTAATTACAAAAAAATCGCACATTATAACTGTGAGTTTATGCTCCAATTATGCATTTATGATTGGGATGCTCTGTTACATCTTCTAAGATGCAACCGCTACTTGCAAGCGAGAATGCTGTTATTTTGACACTGAAGAGCAGATACCTAAACACGTCCATGATCTTCCTCAACATTGTGTGCTTACGTGGTTTTGAATTTGAATAAATAACGACATAGTTACCAAATAGTTCTGCATTTACCTTGTTATACTATTGCAACATTGTAAAGCTTATTTCGCACAAAATTTTCAATTGACGTAAGGAATCACGTTGTGGTATTGCATCATTGCTTACAAAGAATGGGGGATATTTCGCAAGTGTCCTTTTAGAGGTGGTATTTATTGCATTTTGGTTGTTATCGTCAATTAAACCATGAAGACAAGCGGAAAACGATCGTTGATGGTCGTCTTATGCGTCATCCAATTGGCTGCATATAAAACTGGAAAGGTTGATGACTCGCTTCAGAATTTTAATGTTGTTTTTTCCCTATAATGTTACAAAATATTAATATTTTCAAACTACGTCATTGATTCGTATCAAGTATTATATAAAATGGTGAAATCCCGATAATTATAAATTTTAATGTCAAATATTGTCAATTATGTCCGTCTTTCATTCGTTCACCTTGCCTTATGCCCTACCCAGGGCCATAATAAGGGAGTGGCAAAGAAGGCCAAGATCTGACCAAGTGTTGATATAGTGGATTAGATCCTGGACTCTTATTATAAAGGTTCTGATTCAAATCCAGATTGTGGAAAAAAATTTCACCGGACCAATAAATTTGGGAGATCGAAAATCTGATCGATCGTCTCAATCCAGGTTTACTCTGATTTTCTGGATTTGAAAAAGTAAATGCTGAGGCGATTAATTAAGTCGTGCAGTGACGCCCATGAGTGAGTGATTGAACGTGTGGAAGGCAACGGGAAACCACCACATTAAATCCTTTCCCTAGTAAAATCTCCTATGGAGATCGCCTACGTCCGCACATTGTTTTTATTTTACCATTTTATTTTAAGTTCGACCTATTGTAAAATTTAAACAACACACCCGATCAATCTTCTTCGGATAGCTTCGTTTTGTAATAAGAGCTCGTAATGTTCGGGTGCGTAGCGTCCGATCTTGAGGCACTCATTTGTCATGTCAGCAGTCCGAAAAGCGGACCGGTTGGATACACAGACCTTGTGGCCATTTCGTTCTCTTTTAGGGCTTTTTACGGAATTTTCTACGATCTGTACGTTCACGGAAGCTCCCTCAGAGTTTAACTTACATCTTACTAATTTATGCTGCTATCTTAGCTAGCTAGCTTAACCAAAAAATAGTATTAATTTAATAGAATATGATGAACTGTCAGTTAAAACTTACGCAATGTTTTGTATATGAACAAACTGCTGTCAAAATTAATTGCCATCAATTCAACTCACGATGGAAATATGGAAGTTGATGAAAGATAATGTTAAAAAACAGATGTTAAATGTACTTAAATAATGAAAAAAATGTCTTAAGCAATTGTCAGATATATCACATTGTTATGAAAAGTATTGCAAATCAATTACATTATCATAATAATCATCAAGGGCACTCTATTTTCTGATTGTCATTTTTGACAGTCAATTCATAGCTTGTCAGATATGCAATCGTCATATAGTATATAATTTTTCAAGGTATCCTAAATGCGGATTTAATACAACTAGGGATTTATGTCACAAATCGACGGGCCAATTCTTAGTTATCATAAATATATTCGGAATTTAATACAACTATCAATTAAATTATTATATGAACAAAGACAATTTCGCTGTCGTGCATTCAGCCAAGTAAATCGCTTGACCAATGCATTAATGCATATATAATATACGTCGATTTGTACTATTTAAATCAAAGGCGGATCCAATTCCTTGCTTGCGTTTAGTTTAATGCATATGTAAAATATTAAAATATATACCAGGTATATTTCAAAAAATCGATTGATCATTCATTGTGTTTATGGGCTTTTAAAATATAGCATACAGCCAAAACAATGACCGTTGCCAGAATCTTAGAATAATGATCTAGGACGATTGAAGTGGATGTTATTTTGGAAAATATGTTAGAACACATTTCAACCATTATGAATCAGTGCAATCACAGTTGCTGAGTTACGAAATTTTCTAGGAATTCCATATATAAATGAAATCCTTATAAGCACCAAACATATAGGTGTAGAAGTAGAAGACAATTATAAACGTGTTCCATAATAAAACGAAGTTTGACGGGGACCTCGTTGACCAAATGGCATGCAAATACACTCAAACTTTTTTTTGTGCGATTTTGAAGTTATGCGGTTTTTATAAAGCATTTTTTATTTCATAAATGGTACGTATCGAGATATTTTGGTAAAATATGAAATAAATCATCAAAAATAACCGAACATTGTAAAAAAATTATAATTTTGTACTGTGTAAATCATATTGCTACTGCTTTCGCTGAATTACGACCACGCCCTTTATTCTGGTTTAAATTTTTGAAAAAATTGATTTCGTTTTTTTTGCATTTCTCCAATGCTTCGACTTTTAAAAATACATTATCCAAAGGAATTTTCAAAATTCTAACTATTTACGGAGTTAAAGCTATTTTAGTGATGCGGCAACTTGGTCGTTCCTACCATAATGAAATCTTTTAACGCGTTTTTCTCGAAAGCTCTTTTTTTAACACGATTGACATCATATCTTAAGTTTTAATTGATTAATTTACTTCAAACTGGGTACAAATATTTTCTACATAACCCCCTATTCCCACTAGATTTATGTCAAAATTTATTTTTTAACAATTTAAAAAAATATTAAAATTGTGACAAAATAAGGCCAAAAAACGACTCGACAGATTTTTTTTAAACATTCGCCATTTTGTGATTTTTTTTTAAGCTAATTATGAATTATATTGTTGGAAAGAGAAAATCTATACAGAACAATCATGACATTGACATTGGGTATACTATTTCTTCCGAAGAAGCTTACGAAAATTATCACACAGGGATGATAGTTTATAATTAAAATAATTTGAGATGCCAGATCTCAGACATCCTTAAAATATTACCAACGATGCAAAACGTCCTTTAAATGTTACCAAAATGTCAAATTGTTTTCCTGTTTTTTCATTATCTTTTTTTTATGCGATTTTGTATATATTTCATATAGCTATTTCAAAGTTATGCGGCTTTTAAAAACTATGAAACGCATCATGCACCGGATCAAAAATATCCAGAAAGAAGTTCATATTTTATTTAGCCGAGGAATTAGCTGGAGAAAACAAAGAGAACATTTGCCAAAAATTTCAACGTCAGAAGTGCGAAAAAGCTGCCAAGTGGGCTACTGCAAAAAATAGAAGCAATGAATGTTATATACAGTGCGAAAATATCGAATGCGGAAAATGCATAAATAAATTTTAGTACATATATTTGTATATTTTCGTTTACCCGTTAATTTGATGGGTGCTCGTAGAAATAGGTATATAAGAAACGCCCGTAAGCCTAGTGTTAATGTGATCTAAATGATACCTCGAAGGCTTTCGCACTTTATTCGAATCATACACTTCTTCTTCATGACAATGCTTTTTAATAAGCAACGACTAATCTTTTTTTTTTCACGGAAATTTACGGTAACATTTGGTACCACTCGATGCATTTAAATTTGGTTTTTTTACGGTATTTTTTATCGCACTCCGGAAAACTCTTTAATGGGATAGCATTTTCCAAGGTTGTCAAACGAATTTTGTTTAAAAATTGATCATAAAAGACAAAAAATCAAGCTGTTTGTAATTGATGACCTTTTTGCTAAGCATAGTTTATATGTAACGTGATTTTGATTTATGCGAATATGGGAATCGTTTCGAACCGGATACCAGAGCGCAAAAAGTTCTATTCATTCGATTCGGTTAAACGTCAATTAATATATTTTCAATGGATGGGGAATCCATAAGCCGCTTTAAAAACTAATGATCATAATTGTTTGATTGAAAGTAATAAAGTACTTCAAACAGGATGCGTTCCAGGATTTTCCCAAGACGGAACAACTTGTTGCTTATTTACGATGTCAATCTAATATTCATAGATCATGACGTATTTAACATATATCCTTTTAAAGAGAAAGCAAATATATTAATATTAAAATATGATAACTGTAATATAACACCTTGATTTATATACAATTTTATAGTATGAGAAAAAATGTTGAAATCCCCTATTTTTTATGCCTAATTTATGAACGTCAATGGTAAATTTTGTAAACGTCTGACTCAACATTAATGACGAAAATGTCGATAATGGTATCCGAATGAACTAAATTTTTGATAGGAATAAATGCTTTTTAAATTAAGAATTACCACGAATTTTCAGTCAAAACAAGTGGAAAATCCAAATACGTACAAGCGATCCATTGTCTAAAAAAATAACCAAGCAAAAAATTAGTACCAATTTAATCGGCATAAAAAACAGCGTACCTTAAATAGTATGACGATAAACTGAGGTAATTGTACTCGAATGATACATCATTGTATTACGGACGTCAGTAGGACTAAAAACGATTTGCAAAAGTAAAGATCTGATTGTTTAACGAACCAAAAGCGAATTGTTATTATGCTTGCATTAATTAATATACACACTTTCTTCGGGATATGCAGAATGTATTACGTTTTTTCGTAGGGTTCGCGACGCTCTTCTGACGACAAGAGGTCGGCTACCTTCGTCGCTACGACTTTTGGAATGATCGCGTTGTTCGTCCGCGACCTCGCTGTTGAGAGCATCTCGGCGCGTTGCATGATCGATTGCGGCGCAATCCGTAACAATGGTCCCGACCCGCGAATCGGCTGCGATGAACGACGGAACACGTCCACGATTTCATTAGCTCGGTGATAGAGGTCGAAATGAGGCAGGCGCTGCAGGTGATCAATAAAACGTCGAACAATCGGCACAACGTATTTATTCAATTAATCCACAAAAATAAGAGAACCTCAAGAGAAGATCATCCTCCATCGGGGGTCCAAAATCCAAAACTGATAGACTTGCATTTTTCCCAGGATTTTCTTCCATGTTACAAATATAATTCAAAAATAAAGTATTGAATCAATATAATCGTTCATAAGTAGTTTTAATCCGTATGGTGGTGCAGTCGCCTATTTGCGAGCGAATTCCAGTGATTCCGAAAGAACACTCTTGCATGTTGTGCTCTGAGAGAGACAGAGACGGAGAGATTATTTTGCAGGTCGGAGACTGTGAATGTGAATGAAGAAGAAGTGAATGAGAATGAATGTGAAGACACGGAGAGTACATCTTACATACATCGTACGATTTATAGATCGTTAACCCAAATTTGTTGACTAATAATGGTGTGTGAATGATATAATGAATTGATTTTAAGTTTATTGTTTATGTTTACTTGAAGAAATGACCGAAAATTGTGTGCTATCGACAGTGTATATATTTATTTATGTACAAGATTCATACACGCTGCAACGGTCCTGATAGATGGAAGTGGATTAGTACGGGATGAGAAGCGGCGAACATACAAATATAGCATCTAAGTTTATGATGATTTAAAGTTATCTCACTACTAAAAGGATTAATAACAATAGCTGTAATGTGTATAGTTTGAAAGTAGTAAGCGTTTATTCTTTTCCATTCACGTCAATTGAGTGATACAATTATTTGTGTTGAGTTTTTGTTCAAAATTTCGCTCAAAAATATTTGATAGTTTTCAAATTACAGTAGTAGTAAACAAACGTTTTTTAAGGCGCTATAGGATTGTCCAATTTGTCGGACTATAGAGTACTGCCCTCAACCCCTTGCAGTCCGAAACTTTTTGGAAAGGAGTATCTGTAATCTGAAAAAATATAAAAATGGTAAGATATGCATAGACAACACATGTATTCATACATAGAATTAACGTCATAAACACAATTGTCATAACAGTTATAAAATTAAAACCTATAACCTTCATTAAACGTATTCCCTGACGATTTTTGAAGCATTTTAATCATCCCTTGCTAGCTAAACCGTCTTCTTTTTTGTTCTCCTTGTAAAATAACTTTGCTTGCTTCTGGATCAATATTGACCCAGAAATAATTGTTTGTCTGTTTCTATCCTGAAGAAACCACATATACAAATTATTCCTCCACCTCTGGATATTCAGCTTTCTTGAAAGTTTGCCATTTGCGATCTACCAGAATCATATTTTGGCATTTTTTACATTGACGAAGCTTTTTCTTATATATATGTACTATACTTGCATTAGGATGTCGGACTACAGGGGGCGCCGAATTAGACTGCTACCGGATTACTGCGGTTTAATTGTATAGTAATTTTATATGACAGTATTTTGTCAAACGCGTTGCGTAATTTCTTCCGCTACAACAGCAAGCTCGCACGCGTCAGCACCCGATTAAAGTGTGTTAAAAATAAAAACGTCATTGTTTTAGTTCCTTTTCAAAATTAAAATCGAATAGATGACAAATTAAAGCATTTCATTCAAGCATCTAAAAGAAGTGGCCTATTATAATTACGACCGAGAATAAAATCAATAAACATCTTACATATGTTCCTTTGGCTTATCTTATATGTATGTTGACGCTGTATTTGTGATTGAATACTTAGAACAATAAAATATCAATTGAATAAGGAAAAAACAGGCATGAAAATATTTTTAAAAAGTGCGAAATATCACCTTTTAAGAATGCTCGCGAAATACAGATTATTAAATTTACTTAAGGCGTCTTCTCACTTTAGGCGCCTCAAAAATAGACTATTTTCACGATTTTTTTTCGAGGATTTTCGCTAAAAATTATGAGATAAAATGGATCTTATGTAATAAACACATCTTTCAAGTATACGAAAACATTTTATTTTTATTTTTTTGAACAATTATTATAATAAAACAGTAGCATCGAAAAACCCGTGTAGAAATGTTATGTTCGTGGCTTGTTGATGGTATCTCCGAGATGGGTAATTTGAAACAAAAAAATAAAACAGTTTTAGATTCAGTATATCAGTGGCTATAGCGCATATCATCAGATTTTTGATATTTGCGAAAATAACAAAATGGCGCACGTTTTTCGAAAAAGTATAAAAAAACGAGGTTTTTTTTTCAGTTTTTTGTAAAAAAAAAAAACTTAAAATCAAAATTTCAAAAATCTGATGATATGCGCTATAGCCATAACTATGAAGAATATGTCATTCAAATTTCATGACAATCGGCCGGATAGTTTCCGAAATTTCATCAACAAGCTACCGAAAAACCTTGTTTTGAGATAAACGCGTTTAAAGTTTTGGTTGCAGAAAAATTGCCCAGACACAGCTGTTGAAACACTCGTTGTTATTTTGGGTATTTCCTTCGAAGATCTTCATAAATTGGTTTCAAAACCTCGTGAACATCCTCAGCTAGAGCAGAAGGTTGTTTAAAAGTTTCTATCTGATTGTTTTTCACCACTTTCTTGTATTTGCACTATGAGTCTGAACAATACGTATGCAGCCGGGTGCTCTCAGGTAGTCACCTAACGATCGCCCAAAAATGTAGTTAGACTCGTTCGATCTTTATGAAATTTCGATATAACATTTTTGAAGATATGTACTTTCAACATTTAAAATAAAATAAAAATCGATTTTTTTAAATTTGTAAAGTGAGTAGACGCCTTAATACAAATTGTTACACTATCAATTTCTTTGGAGGGTTGGCTATGGGTGATGTAATGAAAGTCTAATATGAAAGATTATATTCATACGTTTGATTATGATATTCTTATATATGTTTACGCGATATTTTCGCTATCGAGGAGGCCCTGAAAGATGGTAGATCATCAGAATAAGAAGTATGTTGATCAAGTTGTTTTTTTTTCAAAGCTTCAGTCAGAAGAGGTACTCTAACGCCAAGATTTCAACGACGATGAGCCTCTTTGATGAGATTGCCATTTGACCTCTGGTCATTCCCATGTTACGCAATGAAAGATCTTTCTTGGGTGTCTAGTAAAGAATTGCTAAAAATTATCATAGTAATTTTAAAAAAGCAAAGGTTCTTGGAGTATGTTAGTCAAAATACATTTAATTCTCGCAAGGGCAATAATGGATGAAGGCGAAGTCTTTCTTGGCAGCTAAGCCATTCATACAGAATATTGATCACTAGAGGAGAAATTAGAATAGTGTCACGTTAAGATTAGTCATATGTTTACAAAGTGATTTGGGAAAATCCCATTGTTTTTACTATTCAAATCATGCTTGGATCGATTATAAAATTTATTGTCAAGCTTTAAAAGTAGCTTACTGACTAAGTGTTGAAATAATTCCTAGGCTTTCATTATAAAAATAAGAATTTATCTTATTCTTGTAAGGTTGTTTCGATTTACATTTAAATTGGTACGTTATTTTAGTATAATTTACGCTTGGGTATTCGTTTAATTGGCTTGTATGCTTGAGATTAAAAAAATAACAGCAATTGTAATAAATGTCACATATATTGTAAATCACATTGTATTATTTTCGTTAATGGTTCTTTTATATGCATCCGACGGGAAAACCAAAAGCACAAAAAAGCAAGGACGAGCCGATGACTCTATTCTCTCAAATGATGACTCTTTTAATATCGTTGGCTATTTTTTCTGCAATGAAATGTTTCTGAAAAAACCCTGCTTTTGAGATACAGCGATCAATTTAGTGCAAGTTCTCATCGACGAGAATAACCTGATTGTAACCAGACTAAACGAATTCAAACAAAATGAATAGATAACTAAACATCGACGAATACAATCGAAAGCGTTCAAAATAACATTCGTTTATATTTCCCGTAATTTTTATAGGCACAGGATATATATTAGGATATTTTTCCGCTAAAAATATATTTTATTGACTGACGAATCTTGAACAATTTTTTTTGCGATATTCATATTCATTTTTATGCATTTTAAGCATTTGATATCAATTTTAGCTCGTAAATTAAGTAAGTGACAATTGCTCCATAAGACCAATTAAACTTTAAAAAAAATCTATATAGGTGATAATTTGGATCTTTTATATCTTTATATTATCACATTTTCTTAAAAAATATTTTGGACTCCAAAATACACGTCGTTTTTGATACGAGTTATATATATTTTTGTTGTATTTATCATTTTTACATCGATATTATCCAATCCAAAACTCTACATAATCGCACTCTGTATAATTGCTCGTTATGTCCGTGATTTTGGCTCTAAATTTGTTTCTGATAAATTAATCGTATATTTTTGCTGAGTATTTATTTTGCACTTGAACGCTTAAAATTGCAACTAACACCACAATCGACTCGATGCTTTGAATATTACATAGATGGCTTGTGTATTTAATGCTGTTCAAGAATCATCAATCAAACACACTTCCACCAATCATATAATGACCCGTGGTTCAACGATTAAATATTATTATTCAACAATTTCCTTATTTCGCAATTTGTTGATAAAGATGCAAAAACGGTTCTTGAACTCTGATTTTGAAGATAAACGAACAACATCAGTTTGTACAAATATCTGTTCGTGGCCAAGTGGATTTCCCCATACGTCATAAGGAGCGGTACCGTCGTTCATTTATAGAGAAATAATGGCTTCGGTTAAATGCAAACCAGTTTGGGTATGAACTTCTTTTGGAAATCATCAACGAAAGCTTAATTTTGATAACGTCCGATTCGTCATCGCCATTCCCGAGGCGATGAATAAACAATGGGTCCTTAAATAAATTGGATATAACGAAGAGTGGTCACGCAATATTTTATATAACCCTATGCGCAAATTTAAGCAGATATAATGATGTCATGCGAAAACATAGTTGTTTTAATAGATATGATTTATTAAACGAATCTTCGAGTGGTTTTATTTCTTGGAAACGTTCATCAATGATATTTTTATCTGTTCGAGAGATTTTTTTTTTGACTCCGTGTTAAATTGTAATATGTAAAGCGTCATTATTTTAGCGAATTAACAATATAAAAATGGATACTTTCACTCGCAAGAAAATATTTCTTGAGTTTCTTAATTTCAAGTAGATGAGCCCAGAAGGTATCCGATGAATGAAGCACTTCGTTCAATAGATTTCAAAGTGTTGAATAGAAAACAAGATGTTAGATAAGACTTTCATATATTTTTAACAATCCATAAGATGCATATCTTATTCGTAAACAAAGCAATTGATGTTAATATTTAAAATGTCTCATTTCTTCGAAATGACATATCACTAAGCTGTAAAATTTCTCCATGACTCTGAGAACTCATCAGATTTTATTGATCGTTAAACGAATTACTTTATAGGATGGTTCTAGAAATTATTTTTAAATTGTTGACTCATCGAAAGCGAAAATGAATGACCATTATCTTCATTACCAAATGCATTTTTTTGGGTCGAGTATGACGTATAGATAGTTAGCTTCAAGAAGTTATTAATCTATTAGTAAAGCAACTGCCCTTAAAACAGATGATATGGATTAAACGAATACAGTTGTATCATATTGAAATATTAAAGTATATTTTCAGAAAATATTTTCACAGGTCAAATTATGACTGGAACGAATCCTCGCTTTTTATTGGTTACTCACTGCTCGAAATTGTTGATGGAATTATTGAAATAAAAATCATGATAATTTCGTTATTCACTATAGTACCTCTCCTACCTAATATTCCTGTTCAAATAACCATAAATAATTAAGTATATTTGGAAGGTAATAGTGACTACCACATGAAAAATCTTTTCCCTAAAAAGTTTCATATGGAGATCATTTATATGTGATAACCAGATATGATACTTTAAGAAGTATAAGAAGTCTAAGGCGACAATGCATGCTGCCATTTCCATCTGTTCTGAGTCCTTTTCCCTCCAATTGCCCAGGCCTAGACGTGCGACATTTAATTCTATCTGTATATCACAGCGTAGATAAGATCTTCTGACGAGTCTACTGCCACTCGTTCCCAAATCTAATACGGCAAGACTTTGTGAGTCGGCATCCGTGCTACATGACCTGTTTGCAATGTAGACTGCGGGTTCGGACGAAGCTAGTGATTGATGCTTCGCCGTACATGTCCATGACCTCTCGATTAGATCTCATGGCTTCGGAGCCTGTAAAGAAGAATAATACTTTAACAACTTATTAAATATTTTGACTTAAGCTGTGTAGCCAATTCTCCTTTATTGAATTAGTCATAAATTTATTTTTAATTTTCGCTACTTAGAGAAACTTTATATTTATAACGAAAGTGTTTTTAAAAGCAACAATACCTTTGGGGAGTGTTTACTTTTAGTAAAAATTCTTGGAAGCCCCTACAAGCTATTTCTACCTATTATATTCAAGCTAGCAAGCAATATATTTGGATAGCATGAAAGTGCTAGTAAGCTAATTTTTCTAGCTTCGCGTAAACAGAACTAACTTTATTTTGAATATAGTTTTTAGCTTAAAAATGAAGCTAGAATTATTAACTTGTTAGCTCACTAGAACTTGTTTGCTATCCTAGCTAGAAAACTAGTCTCTTCTGCATCGGGTTTTAGTGATTACTTCATGGGAAACTATTACATGTTGATATTATAGTTTAACAACTAAGAAATCTATTACCTACGCATTAGATATATATTTGCGACCAGGTATTATTGGCGCTGATCGCACGCGAACCCGCGATTGAGAGCATCTCAGCACGGTGCATGATCGATCGATATCAGCGCAATCCGTAACAATGGTCCTGACATACGAGTCGGCTGCGATGATCGACGGAACACGTTTATGATTTAATTCGATCGGTGATAGAAGTCGAATTGAGGCAGTCGATCAATAAAATGTGGAACAATCGGCATAACAAAAAGCGAGCGTGCGTGATACGGAACAAGCGGGTGATGACCCACCCGAAGATGCTTTTCGGAGCGTCTTCTTGAACTCGAAGTTGGTCGTCTTCTCGAAGATCCTGCTCCATCGGGATCCAGAAGCGAAGAGAGAATCCCCCCCTCTCCCGTCGGGGTTTGGCAGTCAAATTTGTCGTACTGGAGAGCTCCTTCTCCGTCGAGGTCTGGTCGATAACTCTCGTACTGGGCGCCTTTTATTCCCGGCTTAACACGTTATAGTCCGGGCGGTTTCGCTACGAACTTTGCGCTGAAATTTAATTATCTATTTTTCTTATAAAACTAATTTAAAAAAACAAGTGAGATGTTGAATCGCTAACTTCACTAGTATCACTTGGTACATCCGAAATGTTCTCGTTAAATCCAATAAACGAATCTTCCCTGGAATCCATTGTAGCGTGGAGGCATACGTAAATTATTAAATATAGAGTACATGCGGCGAAATCCATGGAATTCCGCCGTTGCCAGTCCATACGGTCGAAACACGTGGCTTCCAGATGATGCGCATAAAAAGTACCGCTATAAGGGCTGGAGCGACGCCTCTCCGTGTAGATAAGAACGCTGGCGTCGGGTTCAGAGAAAAGGAAGGGTGCGTGGCTTCAATTGCCAGGTAGAAATGAGACACTCTTCTGCCAAATCATGAAGTTGGCAGTGGATTCCTAGTCCTTGCCCGAGCAACATCTCGTGGAGTTAGTTCCTGGACGTCGACCGACCAACATCTCTTCGGGGACTTGGTCTGTAGAAGCCTCCACGTACACGTCGCCGGATTGTTCATAGTATACGCCATTGCCATCCACGACTGTTGCGCTCCGTATTTTGAATAAATACATACGCTGAGCCAACATATTGTGTATCCATTATATATCCCTGCGGAGCTCCTGTTCCTGGAATCCCGTCACCGAACGAGTTACAGAATCCTGACCGTCGTTGATCAGCGCCAGAACGACATTCGGAGCCACCCATTACATCTCCGTACTGTGGTCGCTTTTCGAAGCGATCCCTCGCGGTTTTGAGCGTCTCTCCGGTGCGGATCTCGCGTCTGAAGAACGCGATAACATAATCGCAGCGACGTAGATAACGGACCGCCTTGTGTCAGCGAGGGGTCTACGTTACACCATTTTATTAGAGAGGGCTTAATTTTTTTCTTTAAATATCGCCATTAAAAATGTCAACTTGAAAAGAGTCTATGACAAACTTTTCTGTGCGTGTAACGTGTTAATGTTTTCTATTACGTCGCAAAATCCCGGCGTTTGCTTTGGTGGTAATTTGTTTTGATAATTAAGATTCATTATTCGCTTTGATCACCGTCGGTCCCTTTTTGAAAAATCGCCGCCCTTTTGATAATTCACCGCTGATGTGATGACATCTCATGGGAGATTGGGAATGACATTATCATCCGAGTATCACTACTCTTTTGCGGAAATCTCTTCTTGAAAGCGGAAAATCGGAATCTGATTGCAATTTTCCCAAGATTTCTTTCCGCGTTACAAAATAGATAATGTTATTATCAAATTAAGTCTTTATCAGTGTACGTCGAGATTTCATCAAGTCAAGTTGTTAATATACAATACATTGAAACCGTATATTTAAATTAAATCTGTATTAGTGTGATGGTGATATCTTGATCTGGGAAAAGTATTTATTAATAATAAGTATATTAAATTATTTATATGTACGATCGTTCTTGAGTGCTAACTTTCTAATTGAATCATATTTTCTATAATTATGAGCGAAAGTCTCTTGATCCTCTATTGCAATATACTGCATCAATTTTAAACCATTTTAGATAAATATATGTGCTGAAAAAATTATTAAAATTTAGTATTTTTGAATATTTTTAGCATACTATTTTTATTATAGTAACAAATAATAATTCGGCAGCTGATATAACCTTTCCTTGACCATGGTGTATTTACTACAACTCGACTCTAATAATGGGAATATCGATATGAAATATAATAGTTAAAGGGTTCAAAATTTTTCAGGAAGGTGAGTGTAATACACCCTTTAACTTGTGTACTAGTTCTTTCCTTATTTTTGAATTTTGAGGATAGTCACGATTATAATGTTCATGCGCGGAACTGAAATATCGATCCAGATCAGTTTGTATATTAAGCTTAAGCACTTGTATTTATTCATCGCGAGGAAAAATTCTTCTTTCTAGACGTTGTTAAAATGATATGTTTTTGGTTTCTTCTGAGCTGTTTCTTCTGCCGAGTTCCTCGTAACATCGGCGAGATGGACTCCACAGGGGGTGAATGGTGATCTATTCCAAAGACATGTTTATTCGCTAGTCTTTGAACAGGCTGCGGCTGCGAGGCGTGGACGAACTGAACATAAGCTTAGAAGTGAATTCACTCAAGTATTCTCAAGTTGAGCCTTGACTAGACTCGAAGCTTAAAGCTGAGCCGAATCTGATACAAAACTGGCTCAAAGCTCATTCTGAGGTAAGCTGAAGCCGATTCAAAGCTTGAAGCTCGAAGCTGCCTCGAAGCTCACTCAGAGTCGAACCAAAGCTAACTCAAAGCTTGTCTGTATGGTGGTCTGCACTTCTTTTATACAGAGCTTAATGCTCCCCTTCTTTCGTAGCGATCATTCTAAAAGGTAATTCCATTGCCCAGTTATGTTGTTATGCTTCCAGAAAGTTCGATGATTCGCATTGTTTTGATTTTTTTTAATTAAGATATGTCTTTCGTTCAAAATTTCGAAAATAATAATTTTCGGGAAGTTTTCGAGATCGACCAAATATCGCTTTCGATCACGATCGACTGGTTGGACATCTCTGTTCTAAAGTATCTAAATTTGACGATCAATCGATGAAACGTGATCTGCTGTGTATGTGTTAAAATAACGGTGATATTTATAACAAAATAGATATCAAAACATAATACTTAGTTAAGTGATAAATACCATGAGTTAATTTAATTGAGTGCCATCCCAAATCATCTTCATACAAATATAGGGTGCGGCAGGGAAACTACCTTATTTTAAAAATGAATAACTCATATTGATAGGACAATATAGTTTTTTTTTTTCCATTTTCCATTGTCAACTATATAATCGTTATTAAACTTACATTATAAAAAACTTTAAATTTTGTTCTTTCGGATGAATACCATTTTACTCTTCTTAAAATTATTATTGTATCAGGACATGCGTTTCAAATAAGGAAGTTTCCCTGCCGCATTCTGTTTTTTTGAATTCTTTAATATCGAATAGGTTCTGGTCTTTTGAAAAAAAATCGGGTTTGTCTTTTACGACATTTGTAAAACGATCAAATAAATAGCATTGTACTTCACACCTCAATCAACGAGGTGTTTTAACCTGTTTTTTAAAATTTAAATACATTTTCCTTAATATGTATGCAAGTAACGAGGAACGTATAATTACGTTTACAAACGCTCAATAAGTTTTTTCATATTTTATTTTAGCACTTAACGGCTCGTTAAATACAGCGCGATATTTCACATCATATTTTTTTGCAAAAGTGCATGAAATAATTATGCCTTGAGAAGATGCTTAATATTTCCTAAACCAATAAACGTATCTAAAATGAATTTTAATGAAGTCTTCTGCTTGATTTTTTTTTTTAAATTTAAAGTTTGCTTAACACCAAGACCATGAAAAAATGCCTTCTCCGAATTGACATAAAAGTGGATATAATTTTAAAAATTATATTAAATTATTCACGTTCATATTAAAATATATATAATATTATAATATTTATTTATTATATAAGATAATATTTACACTCAAGGAAATATTCACAAGTCTGAAGATCACGTACATTTCGAGTATTTCAAGGAAGTCGTGTTTCTGCTCACCTGTCGACTTAATCGATTTTTACCGTAAAAATATAATTGAACTATTGTGTTGGATATTCCTATGATGGATCAAATGCGACGGGTTTCTAAATGACAGTATTAAATAAAACGATGTATGTGGACTAGGCTATGCTAATTTGGCAATTCCGAATTTTTCAAATTATAGATCAGCAATTTGTGCGATAATCATGCGATGATTAGCGGTATTTATATCATAGGCCTATTAAATTGAGCGTTAGAAGATCTAAATCATCATCGTTGTAAATTAGATGTACCGCAAAATTTCCACGGTAGTGGATTTGCGGTAATTTCGCATTGTCTTGTAAACTCTGCAGAAGATTCCAATCTCGATGCTAATACGGGATATAATTGAAAATTGGACTATGGAGCGTGCAAAATGAATAGTTGGACTCTGCAATCATATCGGTTTTTCACAATAATGCTTCTTAAATGTCCAGGGTTAGTAGATTTGAATACAAAAAAAAAAGTTTTAACATTAGTTTGCGACATTGCACAACTTTAATGAAATACGTCCGGTTGTATCATTACAAGATTTGCTCTTGCAATCCTTCGACTATTCAGCTAACTATCGACAAGCGGGAAGTTGATGCTAATTGAATTAAGAAAAATCCTGACTGATAATATAATTGATTCTAATTGAATAATCAGATATATGTTCAAGTGTTGATAATTATTAACGCGTGACGAATCGCTCTGCATAATTGCAAAACACTAAAGAAAATTATCATTATTAGCTGTAAATAGTGATCACAAAAAGAACACTATTTCCACTTATCATAATGATCCTTTTTTAATAAACTAACCCATATTAAACACGCGATTAACAAGCACATTTGAGTGCAGGCATTAATTAGCTATCAAAAGCTATTGGAATCAATTAACCCTTTGAGTAGTGAGCTAATTTTATATCATCATAAACTTAGATGCCATATTTGTATGTTCGCCAATTATCATCCCGTACAAATCCACTTATCTATCAGGACCGTCGCATCGTATGTGAATCTTGTACATAAATAAATAAACACTATCGACAGCACACAATATTCGGTCATTTCTTTGCGTAAAAATAAACAAAAAACTTGAAATCGATTCATTATATAATTAACATATCATTATTAGTCGATTAATTTGGGTTAACGATCTATACAATCGTATGATGTACGCAAGATACTTTCTCTGTCTCTGTCTCTCATTCACAAGCTCCAGCCTGCTTTGTGTTTGTTTCTCTCCAAACTCAACGTGCAAGATACTCTCCGTCTCTGTGTCTCCGAACTCAACGTGTAAAAATGCGCTTTCCAAATCACTGGAATTCGGACACAACTTTGCGTCTTACCTCTTTAAGGGGTCAAGGGCAACTATTGGATATTCGATAATTTAACATTTTTTAATTGTTACAGATATTTTCTGTGATAGATTATTAAAATCGACTCAATCGACTAGGTCTAGTTAATTTAGTTCTAGTTCTTGACTAGATGATATTTACGGCTGGAGAGATATTTTACATAGAATGCGTCTGATCAACTGTGTTTTAAATATCTAGTTGATTGCGATACTTTTTAAATATAGAAATAGTATAATTTATAGAAAATAGTTTTGATTGATTAATTAATGACCGTGTAATTGAATAGCCCTGTCGGTTTTGTGAATGAATTTATTCGTAATTAATGCGTTTGAGTCCTAAAAAATGCGCATGTATTAAATCTAAAATCGCAAGAACATACTTTGGCCGAATTTATTGCTGTATCGAATAGAAAATTATAATTGATAATTTATCGATGGACCTGCGATAATTTAGACATCATTGTGTGATTATAGTAATCATCGTATTTAATAAAGAAAAATGAAGCCATTATAGAATGATCATGTAAAATGTTAACCCAATTCGTCTTTAATGGGATTTTTATATACATATGTTTTATCCAAATATTATTCTTTTAAAATGATTAAACTAATGTCCTGTACTTAAACTTACTAAATCATGACTTGAAATGAACTCAAATAAACTCTAAATTATTGATGTAATTCAACTTAATATAGTTATTTGCTATGGCTGAAAGAACTTATTAATATTTTCCGACTCCACTTCTTTCGCATACCATCGAAAATACCTCAGTAATAAACACGTGTGTTTATAATATATTGAGCGATGAAAGTAATTTTGCAACAGCCATAAGTAAATTGATGAGTTTGTAGTGAGTATACATTGAATGAATATAATTTTAAGCCTGATTTTTATGAATTTATTTTAAAATCATGTATTGAACATATTTGTAAAATGAGTAAAAAATCTTCGAAATTGCACCCTCTTGCGTTTATATTCTTCTGGAGGTAGTGTTGCTAGGCCTAGAAGGTATCCTGGAAGGCCTTCTTCGAGATGTTCTTAGAGCCGATCTAACATGAGGTTAGATGGTTTCAATCGTATTAAGCGAGGAACAAAAAAAATATAGGGGAGCTAGATTAGGGCTGTAGGTAGGCTAAGGCATCAAGTGCGGATCCTGGGCAGGAAATCGTTGACAATGAGGGCGATGTGACTTGGCGTGTTATCCGGGCATGCCCGGGCATGGTGTCCGATCACGAGGCGCTCATTCAAAGTGTCATCGATCTGAAAGGCGGACCGATTGGGCATACAAACCTTGTGGCCACTCCCTCATCTTTTAGGGCATTTAGGACTTTTTACGTAAGTTATGGGGAGAAATCTCCATGATCATGAAAGCACCCCCTCCCCCCCGCTCCGATGCTAATTTACATAGGTGACTTGTACTAAATGAGGTCGCGAGCGAGACTGGACTTCCCCTCATACATAAAACTTATTTATTTTACCTAGTCTTGATTTACCATATTCATGATTTACAATTACAATGAGAATGAGCGTGTCCTCGCGGACATGGATATTAAATTCAGGTTTTGCACCTTGCTGTGTACTTTTGTTGAGTGGGCTGGGATGGTCCCAAATAGCGGGATCAAAAAACAGCTTGGGTCAGTGGAGAGTCCCCATATTCATTTAAGGTTCAACTCCCGATCAGAGTTCAAATAATCATATTTTCATGTATTCAAAAGGTTGATGGATGTCCACTGCAGGGCTCGTCGGCTCTCCTTAAACAACTTGTGCCATAGAAGAACTTGTGATATGGACAAGAAATCACTCCTATAGGCTTATTGAATTAATAAAAATGTTTTGATGGCGGACTTCTCAAGTTTAATGCCAAATTTGATTGTGATCCATTGCACCATGTTACATTGCCTCAAAAAGAGGTTCATGGGAAGCTCGGACGCGGCTTTTAAAGGGTGCGTTTTAAAGCTAACACTTACCTTAATCTAACTCAGTAGGTTAGAATGCGTTGTGGTGTGTGATCGCGCCTGGAGAAAATTGGACGCATTACTTTTTGAACGCATATAGGGAGCCAAAATTTCGATCCCGGAATTTCAGGATTGTATTAGACCATCCCGGGATCAGTCCCAGGATCAGTCCCGGGATCTCGGGACCGAAATTTTCAATAGTTTAAGAAATTACATTGATAAATTTGATCTAAAACCACTAATAAGATAAAATTCCTTTCTGCCGAGACACGGACTAAAACTTGCAAAATTCCCGATTTCCCAACAAATTATTTATTTCCGTCGCTGCAGATGAATACTTATTTACTATAATACTTTGATGTGTTTCGTAATTATATTACGGAAGAATACAAAAATTCTGAGCCCCGTATCTATTATATTTCATATCGATATTCCCATTATTAGAGTCGAGGTGTAGTAAATACATCACCGGTAGGGAAAGGTTAATATAACAATTTGAAAAGCATATATTATATGTACTGTATACATAGATTAGACAGTTATTACCCCTAGGCGTCGCCTAAGCTCGCCAATTATCAGTTACGCCATTGTTTCCAAACGTTTAGATTTTGGCGGGAATATCTCGATTTAGTAGCGTTCAACATGCTGGTGAGGTGAACGATTTCTGTTGGTTAAAAATTTCAATCCCGAATTTTTCGGGATTAACGTTAACTAGCCCCGGGTTTCATAAGCATCTAAAACTGTCCGGGATGTCGGGATTGGATTCGTGTAAAAATTCGTGTATTTGTGTAAAAAATGAATATACGCCACATTTTAATAATTGATAAAAAAACTTTATGTTTGTCTAGAGTTGTTTTTGTGAATCTCTCATCGAGTTATCAACTTGTTTAATATATTGTTTAGTATAAGAACGTTAAACGAGTTGATTTGTATTAATTTTCGTCGATCACCTTGAAGAAACATAAATTTGGATGAAAATATTAACTAAACATCAATCGATAATTCGGAGAAAAGGCAGCTTTGCGTTAGATTTGATGATTAAAATGCACAAATTCTAGTATATAGATGAATTGCGCACACAATTTGCGAATTTATTTACGTTGTTTATTAATAACAATGACAAAATAAAGTCTTATTTCATTTATGAAGCACGAAAAGAATTGGCAAATGACATGGAAAGTTTTAAGTTTCCAGAAGACCTAATTGTCTGTACAAACAATGATAGAGTATGCGATTTTTTATTGAAATTAAGCTGAGAAGGACGATCTTTGCGCAATATCGGATATAATTTTTCTTGAATTATGGGAGTTTTTGCGATATTTTTAAACTTCAACAAAACGGATTTCCGATCCAATAATCTATATGCAGACATGTCGAAAGACACATTGTAATATAAGGCGATAGACACTAAATTTTGTATTGTAAGTGCATAGACAAATGATCAGCAACTATTTTCAAGGCTGAAACGTATGTAATAGTTTCAATAGCTATTAACATTCCGATGAAGAAATTAAAGATAACGAAATGTGACATTGTAACGTGATCAATTGAAGGGTGCTCATACCAAATGAGATCATATAATGTTTTTATTGTATCGCGGGTTAAGCATATATCAATGATGACTTGTAATGAGGCGTGTTGGTAATTTAAAATCAGTCCTTGACCGCTGCTTCGGCATTATTTACATAATTAAAAGGGTTTCCCGTTTATAACGAGCGCGCTAAATTTGGGCGTCATTTAACGAGCATGTTTTATTGAAAATGTGGTGTACACAAAATTGTTGCAAATAAATTAAGTAAAAAAAATGCTTAAGAATGTGATGCATAAAAAAATTAAATATACATAAAAATCTCAAATTCATTGATGTTATGTTGATGATTTAGTGTTCGTTAAAATTGAGTTCGACTGTAAATTTAATCGCCGTCGTTAATTTCGTTCAAATTGCTCGACTGGCTCCAGAGTCACATATTTCATTGATTTTACGCGATGAAAGAAACAAAACCCTCGAAATACATGCAATAGTTAGCATTCGATATTGTTTTTTTGAGATTATAGATTTCCATTGATTTAACTCCATGATTATCATCGGACAACAAACTGCTTTTTTAGTATCTTATTTTGAATACCACAATCCGGTTTCAATTTAAACGTGTCAGGTCTTTCCAGTATAATCTTCCGCCATCGAGGTTTACTAGTTTAATCTTACCGGAGATGATTTATTTATTGTTTTATGTTCGTCAACAGGTAACTTAGTTTACAGGGATTTCCCCGTATTCATGTTCGTTTTTATAAAAAAACTTATGTGTGTTTTTACCACATCCCACATACTAAATCTCAATATTTTCCTGTCCGTGTCCTTTAGGACAACTTCCTATTTAAGCCATTAATTTCTTAAAATAAATAAATAAAAATAAAAATTTTAGGAAGATTCCTAAATATAAAAATCAGCATATAAGACATAAATTATGCCTTAATGTAATAGCTTTCTTCTTCCTCAATTATTAGATGTATTCCTTGTTTGTTTTTATTTTTTAGTAAGGACGTTTTTTTTAAATCTTAAACATAAAGGGTCTGCCAGAACAAGTATTGACAAATTAAAACGCAATTGTGTTGCTAATTTTTAATAATTAAGAAAAAAATGCCTGTATGCCCAACTGGTCCGCTTTTCGGATAGCTGACACGGCGAATGATTGAATGGAAGTCTAGCTTCACTCGCGACCTCATTTGACGCGAGCCATCTATGTAAATTAGTCTCTAAAGAAAGGGGTTGGGGGGGGGGGGGGGAGACTCCTGTAATATTATAGATCAGTGCTTCTTAAACTTATGTAGTCCGCGGACCCTCTCTTGAGTAATTTTTTTTCACGGACCCGCTCGTGAATACATTTTTTTTTGGCGGACCCATTCCAACCCTTGTGATCTAATTTTTCCAACAAACAAATATTTCTTAGTCAAAAAAGATCTTTTTACATTTTTTTTCTGTAAATACAGTAAAACCTCGATATTACGGATTTTTTTTCCGTTATATCCGAAGTCCGTTAACCTTTTAACTGCCAATGACTCATCAGCGCATACAAATTCGACGCGCCGGTGCGTCGTTGGCAGTTAAAGGATTAAAAAGAGGTCCGTTATATCGAGGTTTTACTGTAATTCGACTAAAATATATTTTTCAAGTATAGATAAATGTTTTGTTTATATACTCGCGGACCCCCAGTAATGTCTTCGTTTAAGGACCGCTGGTATAGAACTTGGAAGGCCGCGTGTATGCATTTGTTATCGAAAATGCTGCAAAAAGCCCTAAAAGAGGTCAGAGTGGCCACAAGATCTGTGTGTCCTACCGGTCCGCTTCTCGGATCGCTGTCACGACGAATGGGGGCCTCGCTATCAGATATCATGCCCGAATATGTTGCGATAAAAAATAATTAATTGCCGTTCAGATATTTCAACTCATCAACGATAACCAGTCGGGTATTTCCAGACAAATATAAGGAAAACATTATTACATTTGAGTTCCATTGCGAAATATGTTTTCATGTTAGAATAGCACGCCTTTTATGATGTGTAAATTAGGTAATAAAATAACACTAAATCGAAGATGAGCGTGCCGCAACACTTGGTTCGATGCACTTTGTATATGGAACTGAGCTGTAAAACCGTTATTTTTATCGGAACGAAAACCGCTACTGAACCGATTTAAAAATATCTATTTATTTTTGTTCAAATCACTTGGAGCTGAACCGAAAATCAAAAAAACCGTTATTTTTTCCGGAACCGAACCATTATATATATATATTTAATTGAATCAGATCGGAAATCGAAATGAAAAAAATGCTGTTTGAAATCCTGCTTATAACAATATGCAAATATTAATAATATACTGTTTGTATTATATTATTTTGATGGTGTGCAATCCTTATTATTATTTTTTATTGAATGAAATTCATACATTTATTAATTGGTTTCTGTACACAGTGTTTGAAGAATTTAGATGTACAAAAGGGCAGGTTGTAAACAGTAAAACTATAAACTTGGCAATGAAATCGTGCTTTAACATCGGTTCAAATCCACCGATTTATTTTCATATCAAAGCACCAGCATCGCTATCATCAGTCCTCGATGAGTCAAATCCAGAAACTGGTTTCGCTAATGAATCCAAAATGAAAAAAGATCCCCGAAGAGCATGTGGTTTATACGAGCCGGTAATAATGACGGCCAATAGGTACATCAGATGTAACTTTAAGGATTTGGCTCATTAGAAGTCGGTTCTTCGGTCGAAGTAATCCGCAAAGCAGTGACCTAAGCATTCCCAACCTGAGTGACTACAAAACCACATCGTGGATCTCAAGTTTAACATTGTTATATGGTCAGTTACCATTCTGCAAGCGAGACGTTAACATCTTCCGGCAGAACGGCGTGCTAAAGACGAATTCGCGATTCGAACGAAGTTCATTTATGAAAACATTTGGATATCGCGAAAAATTCTCATAGTGATCAATGTGTGATTATAAACCAATGTAATGCATTCAATTCATAATCAATTAAAATCGAGTGAAATACACATATATATTTGCATGAATCCTGTCGAAATTTGATTTATTTTCATTACAAATACACTGACTGATTAATGGATATTTAGTACACATTTTTAATTATTGGCATGTTTTTTATTTGAAAATTTGACCCACAAATTTAAAAAGCTATTCGAAATCTTCCAAATAGAATATTTACAATCTGTTAACCATCAATGCGCGATTAAAGAATTTCAACATTCGATTTTTAACAGTAAGAGTGTTTCGTATCAGAAAATTACAGCGAGAGTGTTTACAATATTTTACCATAAAACATTCATTCAATCTTTAAACATATGATTTTTCCAAAAAAAAACACATTATATCTGCAATTTCTATAGTTAATAAACCGGCCTTCACCTGGTTGATTCATCTCAGCATGCGATTCAATTGCACTTTTCTTGTAACGACAAGAAAATATAATATATCATTTAGAAAAATTGCAGTTATATAAGACTATTTATCATTATTTAAATTACTCGCTTATAACCGACTATAATTTATATTGATGTTAATGACAGTAACGACATAGTGATATGTGTATGACCTGAGGTGATTGAATTGTAAAAATGAACTGTTATCGATATTATGTGATTTGTGATGCGGTAAGTTTATATGAAGCAATATTTTGCATTACAAAATTGATTGATGAATGCTATTTTTACAATCGAATATATTTAGCACGGCAAAATAACAGCTTAGGGCTTATTAAATTATGGCGCGCAATTTGAATTAGGGGAAGTGCATCAAATTACGCACAAAGCTCATTAATGATAATTACGATTGATATTGATAATTTAAATCCCGATTTTTCACCCAATGATAAATGAGATTCCCTATGTATTTAAAAATGCAATGAATCAATATTTCGATCTAATCCAATTGCATTGTTTCTTACTGTAGCGATCTGTGACGGGCAACAAATCAGGTCACGGATAAAAGACTTCCCATCAATGCACAAATATCGACAAATCATCACTAAAATCCAAATGATTAAATCCATTCAAGTCAATTATTAAACGGAATATTGTCATTATATCTGCGCTGGTTCACTTCTCAGTGATGCCAACGTTTAAAATGTAATTTTGAAAGAATAACTGTCGGTGTTTCCGTTGTGCAATTTTTTTTGCATACAAAGGCGATTTTATTTTCGAATAGCACATTTTCTAATTAACAGACGGCTGTAATTACATTTGGAAAAGTGTGTTTTGTAAAAAGTATGACGTTGTCATTTTTTTGATGATGCTTCCATTTTTCTTTTTGGACTTGTTATTGATGCAAAACATAATAAACAGCAAAATCGTAAAAATAAACGAATACAAAAAAACATTTAAATTCTAAAAAAACATCTCTAGACGCTATGTTACTTCCATGATCGTACAGTTCATAGAAAATACCGCAAAAAGCCCTAAAAGAAGACGGAATGGCCATAATGTTTGTATGCTCAATCGGTCCGCTTTTCGGACCGCTGATATGACGAATGAGCGGATCGCGATCGGATTCCATAGCTGAAAATAACGAGTAAAATAAAAAGCACGTGTAACTCTTGACCGGGTCGGTATTTTGCGTTTTGCGGCCCAAACCCAGTTGTGCCCGTGGCGGGCGCCTGCTTTGCCACGCCCTTTTAAATTATTTCAACGCCCTTTTAAATTCCAATTCAAATTCTTTTAACAAAAAAGTCGGACTACAAGGGGTCGGGGCCAGTGCTCTATAGTCCGACAAATTGGACAATTTGATACCGCCTTGCGAAACGTTTGTTGGATTATCGCAGATCTACCGTATTTGGACTGTAATAATCATGATTGTTAACATTTTCTCACAAATAGCAAATTGGAGGAAATGTATTTGATAGAAATCTAATTCATTACTACTGCTGTAAGCACTTAAGGTTCGTGTTGCATTTGCACGAGTCTCATATGACGGTGGGATTTGACGATCCGGAAACAGATCTATAGCGTTTTTTGTTGTTGTTTCTATAAAAGAAACCAGGGCCGTAACAAGGTGGTAAAGCAGGCGCTAGCTACAGGCGCAATTGGGTTTGGAGCGCAAAGCGCAGAATATCGACCCAGTCGAGAGTTGCACATGATTTTGCACATGTTCGGGTATGGTGTCCGATCGTGAGGCGCTCATTCGATATGCCAACGGTCCGAAAAGCGGACCGGTTGAATACACAGACCCCCGTCCTCTATTAGGGCTTTTTACGACATATTTTTACGATAAATGTGCACCGGGAGTCTTCTATGATATGTACAATCATGAAAGCCCCTTCAGAGGCTAACTTACATAGATAACTCGCGGCAAATGAGGTCACGAACCAATCTAGACTTCCCCCCCACCCATTAAAATTATATATTTATCAATCTTACTAATTTATGCTGCTATTTTAGCTAGTTTTAGTCCAGGGTGTATAGTATTGTAGCGTGGGAATAATTTGAGATTGTTTCTATTTAATTTTATAATTAATTAAATTATTTCGTCATTTAATATCGATTTTTGGTCGTCAAAGCGGGCCGTTTTTAATTACGTTCGGACCTCAACCGTTCCTAAGGGTAGGCCGAGCGAATTCTTCCTATTCCGTTCTGGACGCTTTGGGGACCAGTCGTGTTGATTATTGGCGGCTCATTTGCCGCCAATTTCGCGCTACGTTCCCATCATCAAGCCTCTGCGTCGTGATCGTCTGCCGTATCAATATGGTATATTTGAAGTTCACTGAGTTTTAATTGTTTCCCTCTCGTTTTTGAGGTTTCCTCCTTTTTGGTGTCGTCATATGAGCGGTTGAGGATAAAGAATCGCCCCCTCGGCGGAGGTATACGTATTTTTCCGTCGCGGATGCTTCGAGTTTGTCTCGGTGCCGCGGGGCTCCTTCACCCCTGAGGGCGGAGCCCCCCCTCGCTTCTCGTCGAGGCCCTTTGGGCCGAGATGAGAGACGCAGGGGTGCGTCCGGCCTCCGGAGCGCCCCGCGATTCGAGACGCCCCTCGTGGCGGGCTGCTTGAGGCAGCTGCGACGAAGATTGCGGGCCCCCGAAGACGGCAAGGGGCTTAAACGCAACAGTATATTATTTTAAAAATCATATAATTTTTACTTCCATCGACTAATGCTGTTCTTTCTAATTCAAAGTCTACTTTATGCAATGTGATCAATAATCTTTTATCATTCTAGAAGACAAAATTAATATTATGAAGAATCGTATAAAATCCTTATCTTAACACGAAGAATTATAAAAATGATAATACCCTAAATTTAATAATTTGAATGCAAAGCAGATTTATATCATTGGGAGATTTTTTTGCTAAAAGTGCGGCGTGACGATATATAGACGTTAAACTGCATTTTTGACTTTTGCCATGTAATAAATCCGAAGAACTACAGTTAAACGACATTATTAAACGAATTATTTGAATTCGATCGTTCAACACGAAATTGTAAAATTGAATCATGCCTCATAAAGTCGACGACGATTTAACGAAATGGTATTTATGATGAATTGCATTTTGGAAAAAAATACGTTTCTAACGAACCACACGTATGCAAACGCGGATGTCGCAATATTTTTTCTTGAAGATGAACAAACAATCTTGGGCAATACGATATGGAGGAACATTTTAAAATAGAAATGCCTTTTAAAAAAGCTTTATTAAGGCGCTTGTCATAAAAAAAGTACGGAATCATCTTGCCGAATTTCACAACATGACCCGGGGTACTTTAACGGCGTGACCCATGCGTTTGTTGCAGAATTTGACATGATTTTAAATCACGTACGTTTATTACGTCAATGAACGTCAGAATCAGTATTTATGGAGTTTTCCTCAAATTATTTTTTTCCCAATGTCGATACAAACGTTATTGACCCACGTGATTCTTTGTTGCGAAAATAATTGCTTATTTGCTAGAAACAGATATTAATAAATGACCTCGTGTATTGATTGTAATGATGATTTTTTAAAAGCAATGCTCGCGTGTGACCTATAGTGAGTGCTTGTAAAATCAAGTTCAATATCACACAGCACACAGATTATTTCGATCCAAAAACAAAGTCGAAGTTTTGTTTTGACGCAATCGTTACATCTGTATATAAATATATTCTTAAGCTTATTATAGAAATGTAGGACCTAGTGCTAGGCACATATGAATTCTTATCAATCCAACAAGCTGTATACATTTGTATGTTATTAAATAGGAAATGTTTGTTTTCAATTTGCAGATATATTAATGATAATGGACCCAGCGACTCTCCAAAGAATATGCTTTGCTACACTTCTGATTCTCTTCACCGTATCTTACACATCATGCGGTGAGTTAAATTGAATGTTTTAAAATCAATTGCTGTTTATTCAGTTAAGCAATTGATGTAGGTTGACACAAAAAAGGCTATGGAGTGAAGCAATATCGATATTTCAACGATTTGAATTTCAATTAGCAGCATCCAATTTACTTCCATTCATCTAAAAATATTTGTATCCGCAGTATAAAATATGGAATTCGCAGAATTAAAAGATGATTGCACTCGATTAATTATTTAAAAAATCATCAACAAATTTATTAGATTATTAGCCCTATAAATACGGTGCGCACAGATCTGTGCGTTTCATAACTTTGAATTTATATACACAAAAATCTCGTTAAACTTTATTTGTACTGAAATATATTTAATTAAAATGTTATATTACAATTAAAATGACTGAGGAGTTCCATAGGATCAAAATTTGAATTAAGTCTGAGAAGACCTAGTCTTCCCGCGGCCAAGACTATTGGTCGGATCTCAAGACTTAACCGGATCTAACTAAACGGAAACTAATCTCCAACTCTCACAAATTAATCTTAGTGGCTATCTGCATCTCTTTTATATCCTCTTAACGCTCGTTCCTATATTTCTACTACAGTATTTTTACGATAATTTAAGTTTAAGCGCATTTTTTCGTATATATAATAGTTGCATATGAAAAAGTTTAACTTGGCGTAAAAATACCGTATCGCCTTCTCGAATATCATTGCTAACTTTGACCTGCATGTATCGAGCTTTCATAAATCCCTATTGTCCGTGTTGTTTTGAGACCAGGCGTTTGTTTTGGTAATTAAACACCAAGCATTGCTTACGATCGAGGTTTTAATGTTTATAACCTTGAATGTTTTACCACTTCCATGCAAAACCTAATCCTTAAGAACATTTTCGCTTTCGCATACACATTCATCGTTCCTGAAGGTCTTCTAAAGTTTTGCTGTAGAAGTTGGTGTTTACAATCTCTTCAAAGTAAACAAGCAAAAAAAGTGGGATAATTTACAGTTAGTGCCTCGAATCATATAATATTAAGAGACGTTAGTAAATTTCAATGCTAAGAAACTACTTTTTCCAAGCTCATGGAAGTGCTCCCACACGCTCTTAATGAGCATTCTTTATGAAATTTGGCAGACATGTGTATGATATACGCCTTCATCGTATAGACTACAATTATCCAAAAATATTCAAAAGTTTTTATTTAATGAACAAAAAACTACTAAAAATATTGGTAAAAATACAAACTTTTCTTCGATCGCTCACTATTTTTTTATTTTCCAATATTTCTTCTTAATTGTAGTCTAAGCTTTAGACAATATTATACAAAGTAAAAATATGTTTAATTTTTTTGCTGCAAATTACCTGTTCAGGACTTAAGACTTCCGTGGAGAAGAATATCATCGTTCGCGCATTGACATACGTGGCTCGTCCCACTGCCACTACCATACTTAATAAAACTGTAAAAAATATTTTTATGTTCAATAAAGATCGCATAGTCAACACACTAAATATCAACCATCTATATTTAATACTATTTGCATTATAAAATGTTAAAAATTCGATAAATTTCAGGCCCAATAATGTAGAAACGTTCCTTAATGCAATTGCTGTTATTTATATCATAAAATTTTAAAACAACCGATACAAAACAACGTTTAAAATTATGATTTACGATCCAATTTTTTTACCGGATTGACAATAATGTAAATTTGAGTTGAATGCTTTATCGTTGTCCATACGTCTCATACAAATGAAAACATTTTCAGAAGTCGACCCAGAGACAACTACCATGCAAGATGACGACATTACAACTACATTGTGGCCAGATTTAGAGCCAGAAGAAGAAGAAATTTTAGATGGTGCTAGACATCCATGTTATAGAAAATGTGAACGGGACAAGCCAATGGTTTGCTATTACCATTTCAATTTGGAGTGGTATGAGGCAATGAGCAAGGCTTGCTTTGATTGTCCATTTAATATTACTGATTGCGATAGGCTCGATTGCATACCAGCTGATGGCATAGGAAGACCTCTGACTGTAATCAATAGGAAGATGCCAGGACCAAGTGTTGAGGTAAGCCATCATTATGCCATTCTCTTAAATTAAGACCTGAACATCCCAAACAAATCTGAATAAGACATTCTGGCAATTTTACTGTGTCTGTGATTTGAAGTCATAACACTGCAGAATTATTTTGACGAATCATATTCACTTTTTATGCATGTGCAACACAGGAATGTCGATGGAGATATAAATGGAGTTCATTTAATTTTATTTGGCTTAAGGCATTTTTGGCAACTTTTTCTTTATTGTGTGCATCAAATGACTTTCACACATCTAGTTGTCAAACCACTTTAAAAAAATGTATTTCATCAGATTGAGATACACAAAAAACTTGTTGATGCCTGAAGCATAACAAAAATTATGCCATGAAATTTCAGTGCTATAAATGCAGGAAATGAATAACTCCATGGACTACATTTTCAGTGAACGAATAAAAAAATATTTATTAATAAATAATAGCAAATTTAAATTCAATTTTATAATAATTAATACGAAACCCATAGCTTGAAATACCAAATACATATTATGAAATATCTTAATTATGTCGCACACCATCTAACGGTCAAATATCATATTGAAAAGATTTTCTAATAATGATTTTTCTATTGTTCACATTCAATTGCATTTATATTTTATGCATAAAAAGCTTGTTAAGTTTTTATGAAAGGTAATCGCTAATAGCGTTGATTCTTATTCTAAGAAGCGAATGCGGATAGACTTATAGTATTTGATTCGTCGCGGTCCATTAGGAATCAGCACCAATTAACTATTTTGCCATTTACATTTGAAAGGTATTGTATCATTAATTGTCATTGCCAATTGAGGATTTTCATTCTTCGACGCAAAAGATAATCGGGTTGAGAATGCCGGATAAGATCTTGCATGAACGGATGAAAACATGACTCCGTTAAGTGTCTCTAATGAAAAGGCATTATTTAAAAGAATGATCTTGGATTACAATTAAATCTTTAATCGTCGAGAATGCATTGCATTTATTGAGATATTTTTTTAAATTGAACATAAACGCTTCTCATAAAACTACTCAATATGAAACCTTTTATTTTGATTTACATTTAACAAATCAATATGTATGAATGAAATATAATTTTAATATTAATGCAGGTTTGTCTCGGAGATACAATTGTGGTCGATATGCAAAATTCATTGATGGCCGAGGGTACCACTATGCATTGGCATGGACATCATCAACGCGGTACACCGTATATGGACGGAGCACCTTTAGTCACTCAGTGTCCGATAAGTCCGGGAGCTCTATTCCGTTATACATTCTCAGCTGCTCATGCCGGAACACATTTTTGGCATTCACATGCAGGCATGCAACGTGCTGATGGCGCATTTGGAGCTTTTATTGTCAGAGAGCCAGACGATAAGCATGCTGATCTTTACGATTTTGATAGGTTTGGAAAAACACTTAATTTATGAATGTATAAAATTTCAATCAATCAATTTACAATAAATATCATAAACATTTCAGATCTGAAGATACAATGATTGTTATGGATTGGACCCACGTATTAGCAATATCATCTTTTACAAGTCATCATCATTCAAATGGAACAAATAAACCACCTTCACTGTTAGTTAATGGACGAGGTAGATTCAAGGAATTTCGCAAAGGGGTACCATTCTTTATACCAGCTATGAAGTTTACCGTAGAACAGGTATTTTATAATGAGTTAAATATTCATATTTTGAGAAAATTAAACATAAACAAGACATTTTGATTGAAATTCCTTAGGGTTATCGATATAGATTTAGAGTCATCAATGCTGAGTTCCTAAACTGTCCTATAGAAATATCAGTAGACAACCATACAATTACTGTGATAAGTAGTGACGGAAATGACTTCGAAGCTGTTGAAGGTATTTATGCATAATCAACAATATGTCCAATTTCTAAAATATAAAATTAAACAAGTAACATATAACTATATTCACAAATTGTAGCCGAGTCTTTGGTAACATATGCCGGGGAAAGATTTGATTTTATTATTAACGCTGACCAAGAAATAGATAATTATTGGATACGCTTCCGTGGTTTGATGGATTGTGACGAACGTTTCACAAAAGCTCGACAAGTGGCCGTTTTGCATTATGATGGGGCGTTAGAAAAGGAACCGGACGGTGATCCCACATGGGAGGAGTCTCACAAAGAAGGATTTGTATGTATTCATAATCATTCTTAGTAAGCATTCTGATTCATATTAGATAAGAAGTTAAACGTATCTTTTATTGCAGCAAATTAATGCATTGAACAAAGGCACAGGTGAAAATATGTCTTTAAGTATACCTGAATTGACATCGTTAGATCCAGACGATAAGAGTCTTAAGCTAGTTCCTGATCTACAGTATTATATTTCATACGATTTTTATGCCAAGGATAATCATCACTTTCATAAGTATCCTTATTATGGATATCATCAAGGTGATTTATACTAGTTTATTGAATTTTGTATGTACATGTATTATCAAAATTATTTATTACAAACAGCATTTAATTTTATATTATTTTTTATATAGTACAAGATAAAGGATCACGGTTATATACGCCACAATTGAATCATATTAGTATGAAACTGCCTTCAAATGCTCTTTTACCCGGGAGAGACCGAATTGATACGAGCAAATTTTGTAACGAATCCACTGTTCAAGGATGTGTTGAAGATTATTGTGAATGTACTCATGTATATAATGTGCCTCTTAAATCCGTTGTGGAAATTATATTAGTAGATGAAGGTAATACAAATCCTATAAAATAAAGTTTGATACATATTTTAAAAAGCGTATATAATCATTATGTAAAAATTACAGGTTTTACTTTTGATGCAAATCATCCGTTTCATCTTCACGGTTATGCTTTTCGAGTAGTGGCAATGGAACGAGTATCAACAAATATTACAGTTGATGAAGTTAAACAACTCGATAAGGAAGGGAAAATAAAGAGAAAGCTCTCAAAAGCTCCATTAAAAGATACTGTTACAGTACCCGATGGAGGGTATACTGTAATAAGGTGGTACGCTGATAATCCAGGTATGTATATTTAATATTTTATAGTATAAGTAGTTTAACATTCTGATTTTCAATTAATATATTCTTAATGTTGTTTAATTTGTTTTAGGTTACTGGTTATTCCATTGTCATATTGAATTTCATGTGGAAATCGGCATGGCTATAGTTTTTAAAGTAGGCGAGCATTCTGATTTTGCACCGATACCAAAAAATTTCCCACAATGTGGCGATTATGCACCTGAGAAATATTCCAAACCGGATGAAAATTCCATCGACAACACTCCACAAAACCATTCTGTTATATCAATTATACACATGTGGCCACTTATTGATTCAGATCAAGCATCCGGAGCAATTAGGCCGTTTTCAGGAGTCTTCTCGCTGATTGTATTAACGCTTTTTGCATTTTGTAATAATTTATTTTTGTTTTAATCCAAAACAACCAAGATTTTTATCTTGGTCTGAAGATAATATTATTTAAGAATTTCAGTATTTTTATAGAATTAACGATTAGTATATTATGAGAAAGAATAGTCCAAATCATGCTCATATAAATTGTACTTTAAAACGATTTCATGAATCATGAAAGAGCTATTTTATGCAAATAGACATACATTTTATGACTTAATTATAAACCGAAAGAAAAACTACAGAGTAAACGAAGTAAATCAATAAAGTTTTTTAGCTCTTATAAAATTATTGAATGTATTTTTGATACACTTATTTATATTGCATGAGCGCTAGAAGAAAACCATTGCTAAGTCATTGTGATATTTATAAATCATTTAGGCAGTTAATATGTAAATACATAGTTATTTAAGTCAGTATTGAAAATATTTTAAACATAAATAACTGTGAAAAAAATATAGCGTATGACCTTAACAAACGAGATCAACACGTTTAAGTAATATTTTTTATGAAATGTATAACACGAAGCTGTACTTATTGAAGTTTTATAAATTAAGTATACTTATAATGGATTTATTTATTAAATAATTTCAATAATCCAGGCGATTAAATCTGTTATGCTTGTAAAAATATATTACACGTAATTAATGCACACAGAGTTTATAATTATTTTCCATTTGTATAAAAATTATATACAAAATTTTAATATTTATTTTATGTTTATGTTTAACTTTCATTGTAATAAGCTTTCATAATGAAGTGCTGTATTTTTGTGATATAATATAATGCATAATTATTTTTGAAATTCACAACTTTATTATTAATATTAATCATTTTAAATACGTATTAAATAAAATGAAATATTCATTTTCAAATAGTTTGAGTAATCAACGAGAAGGACTACATAAAAATCGTCTATCCATGGGAACATTTTCTACAGATATGGAAATTTAAGAAGACTTTATAAATATATGAACATGATATCCGATATTAAACTACTCCGTTTGAGTATGTAGTTGTATATTTTAGCGGTTGAATTCATGGCTCAAAATAGCTTGGGTTTAAATATAATTGGCAGTGCAGTTGTGATCAAAATTTTGAAAATATGTCGTCATCATCATAGTGCAGCCACAAGTAGCCCACTGCAGAATTATGGATCTTTTCAATATCCATTCACAGGGAGGGGTTGTATCCATCTCGTCTGTATTATACATTCACCTCCTCATTCACTCGATATTGAAGGTAGCATTACCACTGAGTTTTATTTTGAATGCTCACCCAGTGGGTATTCTGAATGAACGTATTGACGAACGCTTTTGCAACCGTCTTGATAGGGAGTATGAGAGGTTTGTAAAAACTGAGTAGTTTTCTTCGGGAGACAGTGAAAAACTACTCTAAAGGGCTTTCTGGAGTGCATAGAGTGCATATCGGATTCGCTCCTACGTCAACTGAGGGTATCTCCCCGTCCACGTGCAACTTACCCGAGCAAATTCGAGACTGAGTGCTTTCCTATTTTAGGTCAACCTTCTCAGTTCGGCGATTTCAAAGTGATATAAAAGGCAATGGAAGACAATTCTGTTAACGTCGCAAAGTGAAGTTCATATGTTTCTCATCAAGTTCGCCTATTTGGTGTTCTTCTTGTCCTAATTCTGTTCCTTAGCTTCTTGATTTCGAACTGGTAAGGTTCATCATGCTCTATATTATTGGGTAGGGTCGACAATATAAGAGATAGTGAGTGACAAGCAAGTTATGATTTGTAAAAGTGGCAATGAATAGTAGATAAAGTTAGTATCAGCTTGCTGTTAAAAGAGTATTTAATCTGTAAATAAGTACTAGTTGAGTGGCCAATAGTTAAAATACATAAAATCGTATAAGCGTAGTAGTTAGGAGTAGTCCAAGGTGGTTAGGCCGCAAAAAAGTGCGCGAAATCAGAGTGGCAATATTCTTACTTTGTGGATGTGCCTTATACGTAGAAGAAAGTCAATTGTATTAAAACATAAAAGATCAGTATATTTAAAAAAATATTATTTATAATCATATGGATAAAAAATGCATTTAAAATACATGTTTCATGATTCCAGCTCATTTAAAAGATTGGTTTTTAACTAATACATTTAAAAATGAAATAAAACCTAGAAAATTTGTTCACAAAAAAATCTATATATATAGGAAATATCACGCAGTATAACATCTAAAGTGAGACGTTTGATTGGATTTTTATTCCAACAGCGTTCATAAATTTTATTATAAAGCGTATAAGGATATGAGAATACCCGGTGAGTAATTTTGGGCCTGAGATTATTTTTGACAACTTGATAAATAAGCGATTCTTCTCTTATGTTAAAACCATAAGGCAAAGCTCTGTGTTCCATTTGCCAAAATGTGATGCTCAACGAATATACATCCGATGCTGTTGTGGGAATTCTACCTTGTAGCAGTTCCGGTGAACAATATCTAATTGTACCCTGAAGCTTAAATAAATAAGAATATAATTAATTAATGCACTTTGACAAAACTATGAGAATAGATGCTTAAAAACTGTGATACTGACTTGATGTAAAATATTGTTTTCTTCCAGTTTCTCTCCGAATTTGATTGAAGTTCCAAAATCACAGATTTTACACAAACCATCAGGAAAAGCCAAAATATTTTTAGGCTTAATATCTAAATGCAATATATTGTGAGAATGTATATATTGCAGTCCTCTGCATATGTGAATTGAGTATCTAAAAAAGTTAAATATGAATTATAGCGTATTTTGAATTATATAAATACAAGTATTATTATTTTGCTCACCTTATAATCCGGCAGAGATCAATATCATAATCATCATTATCTAAAAGCACTTGTAAATTACAACCATCACTATAGCTGTTCATTAATATAATACTGTGACTAATTCGTGTGTTGGTAGTTATCCAAGCAACTTTGATCACGTTTACAACATTTGGATGTTTTAAATTAATGCCGTTTTGTTCGTTATGCAAGGAATTTATATATCTGTTTCCGTGGTTGTTGATTATTTTAACGGCGACTTTTTTATCTAATTGAAAAAAAAACACCATTAAACAATGCCAAAATAATACAATGTATTTGTAATTCAAAGCTGGATATATGTACCTTTATAGGTTTTTTCTATAACTCTTCCAAAACGTCCTCTTCCTAATAATTTACTTTTTTTAGAAGGTGAAATACATAAAAATAGTTTATGCGTATTTGGAGTTGCAGTTCTTATATAATTTGGAAATGCAATTTCAACAAAACTAATTCTATTGTCACATTCGTTTGTGATACATTTATTTTGAGGACTCGTCGACGACACTATTACTTGTGGGATGGAATTGGTTTTGGAATGTTCGAAAGTACCTTTCTGATATAGTTTTTTATTAGAATCTGCATTTTGATCTTCATTTGAACAAAGACTATCATTGAAATTTAGTCTTTTTTTTATGGATTTCATTCGGATGTACAACGGGGTGCGCGGTGAATGTTGAAAAAAGCGACATCTCTTGGATTTCTCTCGCCGTTTGAAACTACAGTATAAAAATATATTTGATTAGATATAAATAAATATATTCACAAATTTTCATACACTATTTGAATTAGTTTCATTAAAGACGACAATGTTTCATGAACCAAATGAATTTGTGATATTTACCATTCTGTCGAGGAGACACATAACGAGTTCTTGCTGAATTTATTAAATCTGGAGTGTTTCTGAATTTCTTTTTTAGGTGTATAGTATACGAGGCCAGGAGACTCTCCAGTCAATGGAGTTGAATTTAGTCTTCTATGAAGTCTCACGGACATATTGTTTTATTATAATAATATTATACATTCATTATCAAATACACCGACAGACTGAGTGATTTGACTAATAATAAGAGTTATTAAATATAGACTTGGTGACAATAATATTATCTATAAAGGAGGGGGTCTTTAATTTCATATTTATATTGAGCTAATTAATTATGTGTTAAAATGTTCACTATAATTGACGTTATATAATACATGTAATATTTATAATATTACTTATTTAACAGCAGTAGGTTAATTGGGAAACACTATATATATTCACTTTTCACGTGGAATTAAACATGAACATATTTTATTATATAATCACTGCATCTGGAACATAATTAATAATTATTATATTAAATATGCTAATAATAAAATTTTAAGCTTTGATGAAAAACTGTAGAGCTCTTGTATTGAATATGTTGCATTGAATTCTACTGATTTATAAGATTATATTAGTTTATATATAATTATGTTATTAATTATGTTTAAAGGCCTACAAGCAAGCCTGCCAGATTCATTGTTTAAAAGCCTACATGCAAGCCTGCTAGTTTACTTCCGAAGGGGTAGTTTTAGTAAAGGAGTGGTGATACTTGGCTAATGACGCCACCCCAGAACAGTTGAGGAGAAATAACAAAATTGGTCAACGATAAGAATGATGCGAGTATTTTAATTATCAAAACAAACGCTTGCTTTCAAGACAACACCAACGAAAGTCGTCTTATCTTTGTTGAAAGAGCTTATCCGACGATAGCGATTTCAGTTAATTATATTTAAATTTTATGACGGTTAAAATATTCTTTAGAATACGATGTTTACTTTTATACAGTTTCAATAAAAAAAATAAAAATATATTGAGAATGTTTAGACGTGTAGGGGTACCTTTACGGCATGACTTTGTCATCGCACGAGTGTATGATGAGACGCAAGATTCCCGTCTCTGTTTCACGATTTCCGATTAGATAGTGTTAAACTGTGGGTTGGTTCAAATAAGCACCAGCTGAAATTAGTCAGAAATTCAATTAACCGGAATTCAACGTATATTACACAATAAATACTTTTTATGGTCAGTATAAAATGGTTTAGTAAGTAAAAAATGAGTCTTTTGAGGACGAAAGAACAACAAATAAGTCGTCGTTACGAAAGAAATTTGCATAAGTGTGGTAGAAAAAAAATATCGCCTGAACATCACGAAAAGTGAAACCCCAAGCGGCAGTTGGTCGGAAAGAGAGGGATAGTCGTTTGTAGTGTGTTCGTGTCCGTCATAAAAACTTTACGCGCACGCGCCGTGCCGCTTCTACTGTGTGTGTGTGTGTATATAAAGCAACCATTACACCAGTAGCAAACCTATTTTATTATATTAGGTTGAGTCATAAATAATTGCCGATTTTATTTTTCAAATATATATTTAGCTTTACCAAAATAACAAAGCAATGTTATTCTATTACATATTCATCATTATTAGTGATAACTTTTCCCGATTTTACTGGTAACTTAACAATACCCACTTCATAAAATTTAGCAGTTTTAGACGAATAGAAATTTTCGACAACGTGAGTCACTTGCTTATCATTTTTATTTTTTTCCCACTTAAGAAATTCTGCAAAGAACAAAATAGGTGGTAGTCGGTTGGGGTAACCTTGTTTAAACTTCTAAAGCATTATACGACGAAAATGCACTTTTGGATTTTCCATTTTACGGATAAAAAAAGGACTATATACTAAGATGTGACACGGTTAACTATTATAGAAAGACATATTGATAGGACTCATACTAATAATAATGTACCCTATACTCAGTGTACTATACCCTTATGGATGACAAATCAGAGGTAAAACCGAATAATTATAACGACTTTTTTTCGCCGGCAACTATTTATGACTCAACCCATAATATTACACAAATATAGTTTCATATTTTAGCTATTAATTTCCATTAACAATCTGCTAAGAAGTTTAAATTCTATCACGCGAAAGTTTCTTCAGTCACTTTTTCTTTTTTACACGGTATTCTTTGACACGTAACACCCTGTATAAAATGAAGATCGGGTATATATCGGCTTTTAGACATTAAATAGTCATCAAAAATAAATTCCAGGTGGTTGGGCATTTATAACAGGGCTTCAAATCGGAATGAAATCGATAACTGGTAAAACGGTTATTTTCCTCGGAACGAAAACCGTAAATGAACCGATATAAATATTACGAACATAACCGAAACCAAAACCGAAATGAAAAAGTAACGGTTCGATGCCCTGATTTATAAATTGCTGTTAATGAATTTAATGTAAAAAATATTCGTAAATAGTATGCGAAAAGAATGCACACCATGCAGTTCATTCGCGCTACATTGTTTCACGCCGCACCATGGCAAGTATATCATTTTTACGGTCTTGTTTTTGGCAACATCTTACGAACTACCAAAATATATGGGGACAAATTAAAATGGAGATGCAAACACTCTTGTGTTATTTAATTGTATCGGTAGCCTTTGCCAACTGGAAAACTGTCCAAATGTGTCATTAAACCCGCAATAAAATATTCGCCAAAGATATCGGCGCAATGGTGCATTTGACGGAGGTTGAACCCACACCAGAAATCACTTGCAACGCAACGGATTCGTAAAAAATAGCGACGGACAAACTTTTAAAATAGTATTAACGAAAAATATTTGTCCTTCTTGAGACGCTCTTTGTGATCGATTTCTTGCTCAGCAATTGGTGTCATGTTCCAATTTCGCGTTGCATGTATTTAACGTCAATATGGAACACTAATTCTAGTTAACATGGACATTTCAAAAAATTACTATGAATAATTTTTCATGTCGTTTTACAAAAGCTTCGTTTAATAAGATCAAATACGGTCGCTATCGAAAAGGGTCATCAACTTTTAATAGAAAATATATTTGAGCGTGTAAATATTATATTATATGTTTGAGTATTTGGCTCACATTACATTGAGCTTAGGGTTATCCATGGAACCTTTAACGTACAGCTTTAACGGAATAAATGTTAGTCTGTTTACATATTAATTAAGGAGTTTTAATAATTTCATATCATGGTCCTTACTTGTTAGACTCACTAATACTGATTGAAATGTGGGTAGAGATATTTTTCAACATATTTTATTATATAACCACTGCATCTAGAAATAGTTAAAAAATAATTTTTGACAAATCTGTAGGAGGAACAATAAAGGATGATATAGAAAATCAGTTAATTAGAACTTGAGATATCATGTAGTCTTGAAAAACCTAGTTTCCAAAAAAACGATTTCATTCTGGTAGGATCGGCATAGTTGCCGCCTCACTTAAATAGCTATAGCTCCTTAAGTAATTGGAATTTTGTAATTTTTTCTGTCAGCTCCTTAAATGAACCTTAACACTGTTGATAGCACACAATATTTCTTCATTTATTCGGAATATTTCTATTTTTGCCTATTAATGTGTTGCGAAAATAAAAGGACAAGGGTAAGCCTGTCAGTTTTCTTCTGAAGGAGTAGATTTTGCAAAAGAGGGTTGATTCTCGGCTAATGACACCACTCCAGAATAGTCAAGGGGGAATAACAAAATTGGTCAACGATAAGAATGATGCGAGTATCTCAATTATTAAAACAAACTCCTGTTCGCAAGATAACACGAACAATCGAGCTTCGTCTTCAAGACACTCATTCTGTTCTTAATAGCTTATCCGACGATAGCGATTTCAGTTAATTATACCTAAATTTTATGACGATTAAAAAATTCTTTTGAATATGATTTTTTGTTGAAGAGTAAGTATAAAAATTTACAAGTTTCTTTAAAAAAAAAAAAAATTGAGAATGTTTAGACGTGTACATTTACGGCATGACTTTGCTATCGATGCACGAGTGTATGATGAGATGCAAGACACCCGTCTCTGTTTTACGATTTCCAGTGTATTTCAAGTGTTTGTGTATGTGCTATCGACATATTTATGTACAAGCTTTATACACGCTGCGACGGTCCTGACAGATAAGTGGATTTGTACGGATGATAAGTGGCGGACATGCAAATATAGTATCTATGTTTACGATGATTTAAAATTAGGTTAAGCCTGAATCACATGGCTAAAAACTAATTGTTATTATTAAAATATAATTATTTATGTTGTATAGTATCATAAATTCTTTGCTGCGTATATTGTTTTGATGATGACCATGATCCAGTGATATTAAATATGACCCTTGATTTCTTGAACTTGAATCCCGTTGATATTTATATTGTGGTAAAAATATTTGTATTTAATTATTGATTGAAAAATACTTCTCTCTATTTTTATTTAATGTTATCGGGAACGCGTTTATTCGTTCGACTGATTCTCTTCGTGCCATACATACGCAGATTTTCTTCGTTTTGCTGCAATATGATGTATTTTTTGTTGGAAATAAATGTTTTCGAAGGCTTTATATACGTTTTTCGAATGTAAGTGTATGACAAATGCGTCTCATAAAATTGGCAAAAAATAGTCATAAAGTTGTTGATTTTCACTATGCTTCAATGGATAGTCGATACAGAGGCGTCTGTACGGAGCCACATGCCTCTTCTGGTTGTCCTACATTCACAAATAGCTACTATGATATTTATGGGTATAAACTTGTGCGAAACCGCTGGAGAAGTTTTGAATAATAAAAAGAAAAAAATGCCGTAACAATAAATCAGGATTGCGCAATGACGAAAGACTTCGCTAATTGTGCGCCCTTAATAGATGAGGGCGAATATCACGCGCGCTTGGTTTATATTGTGAATAAAACAAATATAAATCTGTTTTTTTTTTTTTTGCTTCCAGTTCATTTAACCCTCTCAGATCGGGGGTATAAAACAACCGGCGGTGCTATCTTGTGGGCATTTTAATTGAAGAGGGGTCCTCTAATCGCCGAACCGCATCTTAATCGCCTTTAGAAACATTTTAGTGTTGGGATTACAGTCTTAAATGTGTGTTCGTACCCCGCTGGGGAATTGATTTTTTCAATGGCCTTTTTTGTTGTTCGATCGACTATTTCGGTTGTTAAGGGTGTGGAGCTAAGTGTGAAGATGAATATTATGTTAATTTGTAACACATTAAGACGGACAAGAGCCGACCGTAAAAAATGGACGTAGGAACCGCAGACGGCGATATATCTATCGGCTCTTTAAAACCAGATTAACATTTTTATCTGGAACGTTTCACTCGCAAAATGGGAATAATTTCGCCAAAGGGTAATTCGCGGATGACAAACAAGAGGGCTACGAATCAGCTTTCCAAGGTGCTCAGAACTGGGGCAAAAATAATGCATTCAGGGAGCTGATATATTATCTAATAGCCGTGGGATAAAAGCAGGGGAGTTTGTAGCCTCCGGTTAGAGGAGGAATTATTAAGACTTGATTCTTCAGCAAAAGGGAAAAATTATGAACGTAGGGGAGAATTTTGAACCTGGTTGTATATTAAAACTCAGCTATGAACCGAGCAACGTATGCAAATTCCAGACGTCTAGAACATGCTTGAAGCACAGTTAATTTAATATTTACAATAACAATTCGAATGAATTTATAAATACATTATAACTATGGTAATATTGTACGACGTACTGAAAAGTATGATAAGTCAATATTATATTATACTATAAATAATCAAAGCGTTATCATAGAAGATATATTCATTTTCTTAAATAATTATGCAAGATTCACCATTATTACAACTTTTATTTATTAAATAAATGTATGTTTATGTTATCCTTTCATTTTATTTTTAGTAGATTAGTAGGGATTATCCGTAAATTATTTTATTATAATTTAATTAAAGGAAAAAGTCCGCTCCAGGACATACATCGTCCAATGAAAGGATAACTATGATAAATGTTTAAATAAATGCATGAAATAAAAAAGATTAGTTCAAAAGGAAAAATGTTCTTTTTGAATCACTAGAAAAAAAATGAAAAATGGAAAAATAAGGGATTTCCACAAAAATAGTATTATCATTGGGTAATGTTCCTTTTCATCCAAACGAAAGCATATTGAAAACAAACGATGAACTTATGGTTGCAAAAGTTTTGCCCCCTAATGTGACATCTTTGATCCAGCCAATGACGGAGGGGTTATACGAATATCATTGACGAAGTGTCTTTATCGTCAAAATCTTATGAAAACTTTTGCCAAAGAGGATGACAATTTGATTAATTCCTGGAAAAAAATAAGGATATTGGATACTATATATAGAATAACACAAAAGTAAAGTCAGTAACACTACCTGACATGTAAACAGATTTAATGCATCTTGAAGGGAATGAAGAAAATGATATCCAGATGATCCAGCAAACGTTTTGCAAGGCGTTGTTGGACTATAGAGTACTGCCTTCGACCCCTTGTAGTCCGGATTTTTCTTTTGAAAAGGCGTACTTGTAATGATTATAGAATTAACGTAAGAAGTTATAAAAAATGAAAACCTGTTAACGTCATCAAACGTATTCCATGACGATTTTTGAAGCGTTTTAACTATCTAATGCTAGCTACAAAATATTTTTTTTTGTTATCTCCTTGTAAAACAATCTTTGCTTTCATGGCCAATATGAGCTCAGTTGATAGTTTGCCTCTTATTTGGCGACTTACAACGGTCCAAAATCACATATTTTATACAGACGAAGCTTTATCGTACACATGTGTTATATTTTATTGGGGTGTCGGACTACAGGGGGCACCGGATTAGACTGGAGCCGGATTGTCGCGGGTTTACTGTATCTAAAACATGTGGATTATTGGACAATTTTTAAAATACTTTAAAAATTTAGATAGGGAAAACATGTTGGTAACGCTTATTATTGGTTATTAAGGGTCACTTATCTGCTTAATGATATGATATTCAAAACCAAGCAAAAAATTGATGATTCGGATTATCCGCGTCCTTCCTCCCCAGCACTAGCCCGGATAATCGAGAGTATACTGTACAATGAAATTATCAATCGTGAACATTTTGATTGCAGTTTATGTTAAAGTAATACGAATACAAATTCGAACTTGACCCCACTGGATTTCTTTGCGTGGGGATGTGCCCTATTACGTGACTTGCACGGTCTTCAGATCTGACACCACTGGATTTCTTTGTCTAGGGCCGCCAAAACAATTAATTTACATGACAGAGGTGCCCACAAAATAAATCCTAATTGAAGAAATAAGCGCCACCTTTGCAAAAATGAAATAGAAAATTCTATGGCAATGCTACTTCAGATAGCTACAGTTGAAATACGGAAAATATTTAGATCAGATTAAAAGGTGAAATTTTGGGTCTTTTTTCAAAATGTTGAAAATAATTGTATTTCAAGCCAAAGACCCCCCTAACACCCCCCCCCCCCAAAATGTCAGTCCACGTGTAATTCCAAAATGCTTAAATTAATATATTTATAGCATTTATAATCAATGATAATGTTGAAAGATCTTCTTCCTAATTAATTAAATCAGTTACAATAAAGATGTATCATTCTATAAAAAAAATATGCTGTTGATGAGATAAAATGTTGTTAAGACCGAAGTTCTAATAATATTCAATACCTCAGATACTTAGACATTTATAATTGTACATTGAGGATTATTATAGTAATAGTTTTAGTAGGGGTTGGTCGAGTTTCATCTTCTTCGGGGATGCTGTGAACTAAGATAGTCGCTTAAGTTTCTATGTTTAAGTCATAAGCACGTGATTGAATAAGTTCCTTAATATTTCAAATGCTTGTTATCTATTTTCAATAACATCAAACTGGAACTTTAGTCTATTCTTTATGTTATAGTGTTGGAATTTTGAAGTATATACTTTTTTGACAATGTACACTCAAACCTCTTTTTGTGCGATTTCTTTTAATTCTATTTTTATATAAATATTTTTTTGAGGTAGGGATTCTAGCGACATCTTTACTAATTAAGAATTATATTGTTAGAAGGAGAAAAAATACATAGAAGAATGATGATGATGACAATGCGCATACTATTTTTTCCAAAGAAGAGAGCAATTTTGAGTCATCGAAAATCGCAACGAAAATTATCGTACAGCGATGATAGTTTGGAATTTAAATAATAATTATTTCTTTAGGGAATTTCAGATGCCAGACATCCTTAAAATTTTACCAATAATGCGAGAAATTCTTAAAATATTATCTTTTAATTGCCTTATTGTTTTCCAGATTTTTAAATTTTTTTTTGTGCGATTTTGGGTATTTTTTATATAGTTGTTTCAAAGTTATGCGGTTTTTAAAATCCATGGAACGCATCTTCACTTTTTCTATATAATCCATAGCTTTTTTTGTGCTACTTTTGGCGAAACGTTAAAGGTGAAATTACCCGTGAAGATTATTCTCTTAGCATATTAAATAATTTGATGGCATCAGTTTCAAGTCTTCGATTATTACATTTTAAAGCTTAATATATTAATAGAGATTGTAATTGAAGATTAAAATAGTATTTTACACATTACGTGAATTATGACTGATGTTTTTATGGCGATGGTATTATATTGCATCTTTTATTGTATCCAAGCGATGGCTTTCAGCCTTTTCGGAGACGAATGATATTGGAAACGAGACTAATATCCACAACCTGGATGATAAAAAAACGTTGTCTGGGAACTAGTCCAGATACGATACTAAAATATTCAAAGGGTTGTGGTCCATCTTGGAACGAGCCACGTCGTATGCCTGTCTGCAGAGGGCAAAGTGTAAACTTCCGATTTAAGTGCTCTGTGGATTACAAATTTTGTGTGGGTATAAATTGAAAGCGGCGAAATGGAGTTAATATTCGAGGAGTGATTAAATATACGAAATTAATGTCCGGAAAATAAAAGTACTCTAACGAGGTTTCCTTGTGTTAATTCCGGAACTGCTTCCGGCTGAGGCTATTAGCGTTCCCCTCTAAAATCGGTTTTTAAGAGGTTTATGGGCAGGCGTAACAATTTCATGCCAACAATAAATATTTTTTAAAGTCTTTATTATTTTTATGACCCCAATTTGAATTTGAATAATTAATGAATTGGAATCGAGTTTAATGATAGTTTTATCAAAAAGGCGTCAAAATATAATTAATGCACAAATATTTGTAAATATATTCCCTATCTGCTATTGAGTTCAATTCGATTTAATTGGATATTTTTAAAAGTTATATAGTTTTGTTATAGTAGTATAATTCTGATTTTGGATGTAAATTTTATATATTTAAAGAGTGTCTGCTAGTTCCTCCAGACCAAGTGTTGCAATTTTCATTCCATCATAGCTGTCAAATAGTTGATAACAGCGCCGCTTATTCATGCTTAAAGGTCTGTTTATTATTTTTTTGCAAAGTATAAAAACCAATATGTTTCATATTAATGGCAAAAACAGATATTCGTAATAGAATTCAAGAATAATAATGTATTTTTTATATTTATAAAACAAGAAAAAAATATTGTATTATATAATAAATATGAAGAATTTACTTTGTTTAATGCCTTACAAAGTTAAAAAAAATGCAAAATCAATGGATAATCAGAAGAAAATGTGCAGTGAAAGGGATGCTAAAATTTTTGCCAAATATTGTCTTCTTCATTAAGGAAGAGTATCATGGTTCAGCTATTTGCCAATAAACAAAATAGTTATGTTTAGTTCACGCCGAAAAAAGTAACCAAAATAAAAGGAGGACATGCATAGTTCATGATTTGGGCAACATTGTATGAAAACAGGCGTTAAAAGATGAATTTATAAAGTGAAATTGGATGTAGATCCCACTATCAAAGTATGATAGTGGGAATGAGGGAAGCCACGTATGTCGGTGAGCGAACGATGACATTCTTCCCTACGGAAGTCCTAAGTTCTGAACAAGTGAATTACAGTAAATAAATTAAACATATTTTTAATTTGCATAATATTATGTATAGCTTAAACTAACATTAAATATAAATATTGAAAAATAAAAAAATAGTGAGCGATTGAAAAAAAGTTTGTGTTTTTACCAATATTTTTTGTAGTTTTTTGTACTTTAAATAAACACTTTCGAATATTTTTGGACAATTGTAGTCTATATGATGAAGACGTTAATTATATACGTGTCTGTAAAATTTAATAAAGAATACTCATCTGGGGTATTTGGGAGCACTTCCATGAGCTTGGAAAAAGTAGTTTTGATAAAAACGCGTTTAAAGTTTTTCCTCTTTTCAGTATGATTTTGTTTAGGATGACGAAAACGTTGCACCCGGGCAAGAGTCACCAGGAAGATCTACTGGATTAAGACATTTTGCAGAACAATCAATTCTCGATTCATTGAAAAAACTCTCAACCGATTTGAAAAACCAAAAAAACATTGTAAGAAGAATCTTCATGAATTCAGTATAAACAGATGCGTCTGCTATGTATTAGTGCATTTATGAATTTTCAAATTAACCTGATGGTCTTTTTTAAAGTAGAAAATGTCCTAGACTCACTGATTCAAAGATGTCAATGAAGGTCTAGGACAGTGTTTCTCAACCGGTGCACCACGGTGCACTGGTGCACCGCGAGCTTATTACAAGTGCACCGCGAAAAAATTGGTAAAAACGAAAAATTCTGCAAAACAGTGAATACCGAAAAAGTCGTTGGCGAAATTATGAAAGTCAACGAAGGAGTTAATGTAATTTTGAATTAGCCAAATCAATTGCGCGTATGTTAACCGTTTAACGTAGACTTTGGGTATTCTACGCCTCGCAGCCGCAGTCTGTTCAAAGTGGAGTAAATAAACATGCTGTGGAGAAACAATCGTCTTTGAAATCCAGCACCATCACCCTGTGGAATCCTTCTCGTCAACGTTACGGGAGACGCGGCAGTCGCAGGCCGTCAGAAGCTCTATGAACGGAGGTAACTGGGACTGGTCGACAGAAGCAACACGAACATAACTGGGCCCCGGTATTCAGCTGAGACTTCTCGCCTACTTTACAATGGATACATTTATTACCAAACGAAATCGTGATTCAGACCAAAATATTAATGACACAGGGAGTACAAGTGAAAGAAGTAGTGACGATATTACTAGACATCATACGTCTCATACAAAAGAAAATGTATCCAGTAAAATCAGAAAAAATAATCGACAATATTCTGAAGAATATTTATGTTTCGGTTTTACGTATTTTTACGCATTATGTATTCAACTCAAAGTGTGAGTATATTTGAAAACTTCGATATTTCGGATTGATATTGCGCTATTCGAAAGACTTACCTAAAACAAAGAATTTAAACATCCATTAGACCAAATATTTTGTGTGTATATTTTAGATGACAAATTAAATGATAGCTCAAGTTTATCTTGTAAATCTTATTATCCTTACCTGAGAGCTCTTACTGCATGAATTTTGAAGTCCTGGACACCTTTGGAATTTGGTTCACCAGCAGTTCTTTTGAACCACACTGTACAATTTTTCACAACGTCCATCTAAACTTAAGACTATTGATTGATCAAGGCTGGTCGATTTCGTAATCAAACAATTGCGGATTGCTTTTATATTAAACACGATTTCATACCTGAAATTAAATATTTGACACATTTTAGTCCAATTATTTAGCTGATGATATATTTTTAAAATGATATATGATGTATTTTCTTTAATCTAAGGAAAAATTGATGCTTAATGAAGCTTTTAGCTAAATGCTAAATGAATCACTTCCGAATATCGTATTTTACATATACATTTGAATGTTAGTCGTGACTTTAAAAAAATGATACAAAAATCGGACCTAAATCCTACATCTTAAAATAGACATCTTGATTTTTCAATCCACTATGAGTATTATTTCCGATCTGTGTTCTTGAAATCTCAATGTAATTGTTCAACATTAAACATTTCGATAATAAGCCTAATCGTATTACAATATACTTAAAAACTTTGACTACTTGCCTCAATATTTTAGCTGCATGACGATCAGGATACAGTCTGGAACACGGATCACATTCCGGAATGGCACAACACTGTGTATTAAAAAATATCACTTAACATACGCACATGCACATCCTAACCTGTGAAAATAAAATATAGCTCTGCACCGAATATTGTTGCATAGCATAAACTCGACGCCTAAACTGGACGGACAAATTGAAACGCATTTATGATAAATTATTAATATTTATAAGAAAAACTATTTTTTAAAAATCATGGAATTAAATAAGCTACTGGGATACATTCCCAAAAATATTATTTATCAAAAAAAAAAAAATCACCATCGTTTTCGTTGCATAAATATATTATTTTTTAATGAATTTCAAATTTGATAAAAATATTTTTGGGAATATATCAAAAGAGCTCATCTCAGAGAGAATCTCATGCATTCTTTCAATAGTTTTTCATAATAATTTACATTTAGTATTAATACATTTATATTCGTACGCTCAGTTGAGCCGTCGAATTAAGCTAGGCGACAGTGCGTGTTCGATCGTTCGATCAGTGCGTGTTCGGTTCTTAGGTTATACGGTTTGGCTTAATCGTCAGAGGGATATATCTTAATAAATAAAGTGCAGTGTTGTTCCAGAATGCGTCCCGTACTCCAGGATCTATCCTGAACGTCATGCAGCGTCGATACTCAGGCAAGTGTTCTTAATTTTGTAAGTGTTTTGTACTGCGACTTATAGTAAATTGGAGGTCCTTGATGTCTATTTTAAGATGTAGGATTTAAAGCCGATAAATTATGTTTTTTTTTTAAAGCCACGATAACCTTTTGATTTGATTGTCACAATAGACTCTTACATAGAGTGCGGAATAAGATGTCGATGGTTGAACACAGTAGGATGGTTTCAATGGGTATCTGATGAGCTGTGTGCCTGGTCGTGGCGTAATCTTCAAATCTTCATGCAGTCTGACCGCTGAGGAAAGATTCATAATCATCATCATCATCATCATCAGTCTGTGTTCGTCCACCGTTGAACGCATGAGTCTTCATCCCTCTCGATCCTCCGCTTTCCGCATCCAGCTTCATCCTGCTATTATTTCGATGTCATCAGTCTTACAGGGGTCTCCACTCCAACACTTTTCTTCCCCATCGACCGTCGTTTCTTCGACACATTTGTCTCCCCCATTGCCACTTATTAAGTGTGTCAATTCTTTCAGTAGCGTCTACTACTCGAGTTCTTCTTCGGATATCCTCGTTTCTGATTCTATATTATAAAGACACTCCGAGCATAGATCTCTCTATGGCACGCTGGGAAAACTTTATTCTGTGTAAAATGCCTGATATTAGATTCCACGTCTTCGTGGGTTAACACTGGGATGATGCGTTGGTTAAATGCTGCCATCCCAGTGGTATTCGTCTGTCAATTTCTGTTGAGATGTATTACTTGTCCCAGATAAGTGTATTCATTTTTAACCTTAATTTGTGTTCCCCCAATGGATATCGCCCCGAAGGTCTGAGAATTGTGACTATTTATCATGGCTTCGATTTTATCCATGTTCATTTTCAGACAAATTTTACTTGACACTTCGTTTAGGTCTTGGAGCATGTCTTGAAGCTTTTCAGACGATTCGGCTATGTCACAATTTCTCCACTTGTGTGTTGTCAATACTGTGTCGGCACTTTTTCCAAGATAGCAGTTTAAATATATCTTCCAAAGCGTTTATGATAAGCTTGGGAGATAGTTTATATTACAGCGTTGTAGTGACTCTAAAACTGCCCAAGAAAGACAGTGGCTGATTATATTTTTCGGTTTTCTGGATGATTTGTCTTAGTATGTGGATATGCTCGATGATACTAAAGCCTTTTCTAAATCCAGCATGATCTCGAGGTTGAAATTTGTCAAATCGATCTGCCAGCCTATTAGTTTTAGCTCTAGAGAATACTTTATATATATATATATGGAAGAGAAGCGAAATTGGACGATAGTTCTTAAGCAATGAATTGTCTCCTTTTTAAAAAGTAATACACTCCAGGCCTTCGGGGCTTCCCTATGTACCCTGTTAAAGAGTTAAGATTTAGTTGTTTTTAATTATTAGGAGTACCGTGAATCAGTGACCTGCCAAACTATGCTGCATCTTTCAAAAACCACCAGTAATCAGAAAGAGCAATATATGGAGAACAAAGTATCCCTTGAGCGTTTCCAAATATTTTTTCCTGATTCAGGACGAATTGCATTGTTTACACGGAGCATTGACATGGTTGTCCTTCGGCCACGATATTCAGGTATGACAGTAAAGAGGAATTTTATTATTCTTTATTGTTTTGCAATGGTTTTGCCTAGCAGATTTTTTTGATTCAATCATAGAGAAAAGAATTGTATTGGTGTATATGGCACTGCACAATAATACTTGTTCAAAATTGTATTTTCATATCTATGCTGCACAAGGGTATTTCGTTTGCTTGCGTGTTTTGTGGCGATATCATTTGAATGCAAGTTTTTGGTATATTTATTGTATTATTCATCTTAAGACACTATAAGCGGGCAAAATTGCCCACCAAAATAATAGAAACGCGTAAAAATCGCTATACGTTAGGTTCAAATTACTAGATATTTTAAAAATAAATTTCAAATAAACACTTGTCATAAAAACTTGCATCGCTCGCGATTCATACTTAAGGGCTTACGTTAGTATAAAAAGTCCAGATGGACATTGTGGAAAATTGTGCAGTGTGATTCAAAGGAGCTGCTGTTGACCCAAATTCCAAAGATGGTCAGGACTTCAAAACTCAAGCAGTAAGAGCTCTCGGGTAAGGATCACAAGTTTTACATGATACGTTTTTGGTAAGTCTTTCGAATAACGCGACAGCAATCCGAAATCGCTCGTTATAGAAACCGACGGGTCTTGAGATAAGCAAATTTACAATCTTAATATCGCGAGTTTTAATGTGCGAGTGAAAGTGGAATATCATTACGCTGAAAAGTGAAGAGCAAAAATATTAACGAATAACCCTGAGTGTTAACAAGCTGTAAATCAAGCTAATCTTGGATTGAAAGGGTCGATTAAAAATACTAATGCCTCCTAGCTCCTAAATCTTGAATCTAAAAGTCCAGAAGCATTTGGTGACCTACTAAAATATCGATTTGCGCCATCTATTCATATTTTTCAAGTTGAATAATGCCGATATAATACATAGAGTTGTTGAATGGAAGAAATTATAATTTGCAATCATGATCCTAATTATGAAAAGACATGTATAATTAGGGCAGTGTCCTTGGCCTTTTTGAACGCTCTTCAAATCTACTTTGAATGGCAATATCTCTTTGGTTGTAGTCAGCTCATATTCTTGCTCATAAAAGTGCAGCTTCATGTAGGCAGGTAGGCATAAACGGAACTTATATTTCTTTGCTAAAAATAAATAGGGGTTTCTTCATCATCTTTCAATGAATATGGTGATTAGGTTTGTCTTTGAATGCTCTTATTGGAGACTTTGACAGCGTTTGAAAAAAATGCAGACAAATTTTTAATATCAATGTTAAACGGATCTTCTTAATTTAGCGATTGAACTTAAGACTAAGCTTCTGTGAGTGCTCAATTTATAAATTTATGCCAGGTTGATATTATCGTTTTCCACACCCTAGTTCAGTGTCCCTGAAGGAAGCTACCCTATTACGATCTGTACTACCTCTTTCATAATAATATCCAAATTTTCTGATAATCTCTTAAAGTTTTTCCCAATGAAAAGACAATGGAACAGTTTTAATTGCGGATTAACTGTTTTTATTCTTGCAGAGATAGCACTAATGCGTTTAATGCTTTGATCACGCACTATTAGCACAGAAGCTTTGATTAATTTCATAATAAATACTCTTCTTTACAAAAAGAGTCCACCAAATTGTGGATTGGTTGGGCAAATATTATTTTTTTCATTTTGGCAAGTTCAACATAGCGTAGGTAGGCTAGGAATTGAGCGCCGTCAGTTGTAGACTAAGCATTGATATCTGAAATCGACATGTTATGGATTCGTTTATTATCAGCATCATTTGCCAGTGCCATTTGTTAATATTCATCTGCACAGCTCATATGAAGCATGTTTCTTCTGTTTAACAATATGATATGAAGCAAGAGTGTCTTGTTGGATAGAATAAAAAGACTAATTTCCATCATTTTTTATCACCTTTTGCCAGCATAAAGGTAAATTTTCAATTCCCTTTTTGAAAAAGTCCTTTGATTTTTCACTGGAAAATTTATCTAAGTGCGTTTTTATGTATGCTCTAACGATCTGCAAAGATAGCAATCCAAGGGCGCAAGATCTGCTGAATAAGTTGAAAGAGGTTGAATTTCCAATCCAAGCTTCCTTATTTTTTCCTGGGCTATTTCTGCAGTATGCAGTCTCGCGTTATCGAGAAGAAGAATCATTTTTTAGGTTTTCATTCGTTCGAATTGTATGCAATAAACGATCATTGTAACAGCAAGCAATTAATAATTAATAGTTCCTCGGTAATTCCCTCCTGAAACTCGGTGGTAATGCTACATTCAATATCGAGCGAATGAGGAGGTGAATGTGATACAGACGAGATGGATGTAACCCCTTCCTGTGAATGGATATTAAAGAGGCCCATAGTTCTGCAGTGGACTGTTTGTGGCTGCACTATGATGATGATGAGTTCCAGAATAATACCACCACACACAAAGAAGGACCTTCTTTATTGTTAGTGTCGATTGAGAGGTCGAAACAGGTATATTTCCGCAAGAAAGCTATTATTTTTTCATACAGGATTATTGTACAGAGTCTACTTCTCGTCTTCAGTTACAATTCGCCACAAAAACGGACCTTCTTCATATCGAGACAGAAGAGATGCGCAGATTCTACGCCGTAGATCGAACGTCATATGTGACAATTCATGGGGAACCCAAATTCTTTGTTTGTGCAATTTTCCTATGCGACGAAGATGATCCTTATCTATAGATCATGGAGTTTTGGGATCGTCCTTTTTGAATGATGTTCTTGAGATTCCTATTTCCATTTTAAATTTCCTATCTCCATTCCAAATAAACATATGCATTTACGAAATTAATTGAAAATCAAACTTTAATAACATATAATATACCATTTATTCATCATCACTTTTAATTCTATATATTTAATTTTTTATCAAGATCTGTTGTAGTTTTCCATCACCAGAGAGCTCTGGAGTATTTCTGGTTTTAGCTTTCAAAAATTCGCTATCAAGCGATTGTCTGCTTTTAACGTATAAATCTTTACGTATTTCATTAAGGCGTCTTCTCACTTTAGGCGCCTCAAAAATAGGCTATTTTCACGATTTTTTTTCGAGGGTTTTCGCTAAAAATTATGAGATAAAATGGATCTTATGTAATAAACACATCTTTCAAGTACACGAAAAAAAATATTTTTATTTTTTTGAACAATTATTATAATAAAACAGTAGCATCGAAAAACCCGTGTAGAAATGTTATGTTCGTGGCTTGTTGATGGTATCTCCGAGATGGGTCATTTGAAACAAAAAAATAAAACAGTTTTAGATTTAGTATATCAGTGGCTATAGCGCATATCATCAGATATTTGCGAAAATAAAAAAATGGCGCACGTTTTACGAAAAAGTAAAAAAAAACCAGTTTTTGTAGTTTTTTGTAAAAAAAAATTACTTAAAATCAAAATTTCAAAAATCTGATGTTATACGCTATAGCCATAACTATGAAGAATATGTCATTCAAATTTCATGACAATCGGCCGGATAGTTTCCGAAATTTCATCAACAAGCCACCGAAAAACCTCGTTTTGAGATAAACGCGTTTAAAGTTTTGATTGCAGAAAAATTGCCCAGATACAGCTGTTGAAACACTCGTTGTTATTTTGGGTATTTCCTTCGAAGATCTTCATAAATTGATTTCAAAACATCGTGAACATCCTCAGCTAGAGCAAAAGGATGTTTAAAATTTTCTATCTGATTGTTTTTCACCACTTTCTTGTACTTGCACCATGAGTCTGAACAATACGTATGCAGCCGGGTGCTCTCAGGTAGTCATCTAACGGTCGCCCGAAAATGTAGTTAGACTCGTCCGATCTTTATGAAATTTCGATATAACATTTTTGAAGATATGTACTTTCAAAATTTAAAATAAAATAAATTAAATTAAATTATTTTAAACCTCTTTCTATTATAGGATCATTTTCTATTAAAAAAAAATCTAATTTTATGCCTTTATTAAATGTTTTTAAGGTGTTTATTAACATTTTCTCCAGAGACTACTTCTGACGATTTTAAAATGGATTGTTTTATTTCTTGGATGGATGCAGAAACAATATCGCCACAATTTCGAATAGATTTTTTTTCAGGCTTGTAGAAGTGTTAAATTTCCATCTCGACGACGAATATAATAGACCAAGGTATAATTTCAATATTAGGATATTTTAAATCTAGTGGATGTCCTGGTGCATCGTCCAATATCAATAATTCTTTAAAATTATGTATATTTTTTCCCGTGTTATATATAACGTGTTGTAAAAAAATAGTCACAATTTATACAAACGCGTTGTAGTAGCGTAAAGCAACCACTAGATCAGTAGTTTGTCTATTTTATTATATATTACACAAACACAGTTTCCATTAATAAATGGACATAAACAACGCATAAAACCAACTTTTCCTAGGGAGTAAGAAGTATTATTTTTACCGTGCGAGAAAATCACTTTTAATAGTTTTTAAGTAATCTATGGCGATCCCTGTAGATGCTACGGCGATCTATGTTTGGGTCGCAATCCATAGCTTAAGAAATCCTGCATTAGGCATGTATTTAAAAGTTTAAGCTTAAAAACGTTGGTGATTTATTGTGCTGTAATAAACTAGTTATTCAATGAGTCACGGTTTGGTATTGAAGTACGGTGTCGTTATCTGCAACGGTGGTGACCGTGACAAGGCCTCAGCGATTTCAACGAGTACATCGCTTGGTAATTACGAGAATCGGTGATAATACGCATTGCTGAAAATTCGAGGGGGTGTTGCGAGGTTGGAAGGCTTTCCGCGAAAGCCTTCGTTTGTAGTAAAGTTGTAGTGCGAGAGGGGATGAGCAGCGCGCCAAGTGATCATGCGCTCCGACCATTCGCGCTCCGGAGGCTGCTCCGTCTGCACGCGCCAGCTCCGACCACTTCGTCTCCGAGACCACATCGTCTCCGAAACTTCGCGCGCTACCACATTTCATTTAAACATGTGCACCAAACTAAACCAAAAACAACCCTTCTGAGCGACACACAGATACTTCCCATGACCGTTCACTCAGTGTACAGGTGCATTACGACTTGCGAAAAAGTTTTTGAAACATTTTAAAAAGTCACTCTGTGTTTAGAAAAATAATCGATTTAAGCTTGGATAAATGTTTAAAAATATTATTTTTAAAAATAAGAGCATTTAAGCATGTTATAAATAAATGGTAAGTTTGCATAAAAAGTATACATCCGCATATTTAAAAATAAATAGAAATTTATCACAGTTAAATGTTTGAGTAAGTGTTCTGCTGTTATCGTATATATTTAATCATTCAACAAGGACCATTCGGTGTTCATAAATTAATTTAATTGTTCCCCAATAATTAAAAATTAGACCCAAAGCCCGTGAAGTGAGTGTCATATGTTAAATTAAATAATTGTGACTTTTACCAACAATAAAAAAACGTGGCCAAAAAGGAATATTTCAACACCACGGTGAGTCATTTAAAACATTTTACTTAGCTGTTAAGCGGATTTCCACCGACTTTTCTTCCGCCACATCTCACTTCTTCGAGTTAACATATCAAAGGCAAACGTATGTCGCGCATATTGTAAAACCGTGCTTCAAAAGCCCTTATCGTGGAATTCGGATGTAATTCCATCTTCAAAGGTTTAATCTCGCTCGGTAGATGTCAGTGATCTCCGTGTAAAGCTACGACCGAAGCTGATGTTTCAATCAACGTTTCGAAATTACAAAGGCTCAAATGACGATGTTTTGAATTTATTCTGTGACCGCAAAAGTAATGACAAATTCAAAATCAAAGTCAAATTAATTTTAAAAAAATAGCATAAATTAAGACATTTTGATTCAGCATAGATAGCCTTTGCAATTTTATATATTTTTAAATACATTATTATATATATTTAGCTTCGATTTTTATTTAAATAATTTTTAAAATTTTATATTTAAAATTTTCAATGTTTTTAAAAGAATTAAAATGGATGCAAAGTTTATAGAATTTGATGCAAAAATGTTGTTTATTAATCGATGACATCCAAATACCGATTCGATTCAATATGTTCTATATTATGGACCATCAAGATGCAAGTTTCTGCAATAATTCCTCAAAGTTTTGTCTCGCAACTCTAATAATCAAGGATTTTAGCACGTCATTGTCGAACTTTGAGGGTCATTTGGACTTAGGGTCACCCATTAAATATCTATGGTTTTAGTCCATATCGGGTAGGGAAGGCAAAAATTAAATACATTTTATATGGGGTTTTTTATGAAACATTGCAAAAATATTAAAATTTGCGCATTACAAATTTTAAAATGCGCATTTTATATCCATTATATAAAATATCCATATATCTCAAAATTTTCTTTAGATTCCTATGCATTAACGATAAATAATATAGTAAAGATCGTTAGCATCAATGAGTTAATATGATATAAATATGATGTAATGCATAATTTTGCATTCAAATACATATTAATACGTGTCCGGTCTGTAGAATGTTTGCATGTTTCATTATTGAATCTGATGATTGTCATTTAATATTTGCTTATTAAAATATGGTTTGTTGAAATGTGCTGGATGAAAATTTTTGTTTAAGAACGAGTTACAGAAAAAGACATATTTTCATCATGTATTAGTACTCTGAACGCAAGAAGAGTTTCGGTTGTCTGTATGAAAATAAATAGAAGGATGAACTTTACATGATGCAATTTGTAGTAGACGGTCTGTGAATCTCAGCATTATGAATAATATAACAAGCGAAATGAAAACTTTCTCAAATTTATTCTTGTATTAAAGAACAGGCTAAAGTTGAACTTCAAGTATATGTCGTAACAATACGGGCTGTTTTGATTTGATTACCTGTTAAATTGATTTATTTTAGATTTTTCATATGGCATATGAATGAATTTCCCACCGGAGGGGGGTGAAAATGTGCGTATTAAATCGTATAAAACGAGCTAATGGTGTGGAGAAAAGGGAATAGAAATAATTGAAATAAGTAATAAACGGGAAGTAAAAACACATTTGCTATGCGTGTTTACAAATCTGAAAATGACGCTGAATAGTTTGCCCCATATATTTTTTTTCCACCTAAACATGTATTTATCATACATGCAAACAAGTCATCACGCCATTTTACAATTAAACCGAGCCGAAGAGGGTCGATCCGACCGAGACAAAAGTGTGCTGAAGAAGATTTCGCAGATTAGGGGTAACCAAACAAGCCAAAAATTGTTCACAAACCACTCAAATCGATTTGGGATTTAAATTTAGACCTCAACGGGTCTATTTAAGAATAAACTACAAAGCAAACGTGCCGAAAACCACATAAAAAGGTACGAAGACGTAAATTTGTTGAATCGATTAAATTCGGCTCTCCTCGCCTTTATTCACACACTGTGACATTGTTCACAAATCGAAGCAGTTTTAGCACGCAATTATCTTTCGAGAACAAGTCCAAAGTGCGCCGAAAGAATGCGTCAAACGCGTAAACGCTCATTCATAAAACACCTAATGAAAGCGATAAATCGGCAATCTTTGGGGTCAAAAGTCGACGATGATCATATTCAAAATATTTATTTTACTTGCGGTTACAAAAAAATAAAACGGAACGACCATTGCTAATGTTATTACCATGCGCAGAGGTTGAGAATCGAGATTGACTTTTTTTTCCGTATTCCTACATTTTACTATGCCGTTTGTGGTGCAAACACGCCATTTTCCAATTCTGTTGGGTTTTTGAGGTATTCTGCGATCAATTCCATAATTGAAACTGTCCGCGCTGAACAACGTGTACTTAAAGTTTGAAAAATTCATGCAAACGTTTCATGATTTTTGTATGTTCCGATAATCAATAGCGTGATTAGTTGGAAAGCATACTTGACTAAATGCACAATTAAACAACTAAACTACACACAAACCAATTGCAAGCACATTGGAATGCCACTGGGATTAAAATTTCACATATATTGATACAAACGTTAAATCGCTGATTTGCGCGTAAAATTTAATTATCGCGTTAATAAGATCGTGCGCGTCGACGGGTACTTCTTAATTAGGGAATCTAGTCCCGGGATCCCGGACAGTTTCAGTTGCTCATGAATCCCGGGATTAGTAAGCATAATCCCGAAAAAATCGGAATTGAAATTTTTGTCAAACAGAAATCGTACACCTCATCAGCACGGTGAAAGCTACTAAATCGAGATATTTCCGCCAAAATCTGGACGCTTGAAAATAGTGGCGTAACTAGAGTAGTAACTGAATAATCTATGTATACATATATACAGTACATATATGTGTTTCAAATTATTATATTAGCCTTTCCCTACCGGTGATGTATTTACTACACCTCGACTCTAATAGTGGGAATATCGATATGAAATATAATAGATACGGGGTTCAGAATTTTGTATTCCTCCGTAATATAATTATGAATCACATCATAGTATTATAGTATATAAGTATTCATCTGCAGCGACGTCATTATTTCATATGTCATTATTTAGGATTTATAAATTAGGTCAGTTTTACAGCTTGCTTATGATATAAAGCTTAATTAACATTTGTATTTAACATGGTGAATTAATACAAACAGAAAACTGTTATATAAAAAATCTTTTCCATAGTAGCCTATATCCGATTTGAGATTGGCATCTCAAAAAATCTGGTTAGAGATGATTAATTAAATGTAAAAACCAATACTGAACAGTACTATAAAAATGGCGTTTTAAATAGTAATTCCAGGAGTTTTTTCAAAACGTTCGTGCAGTATCAGTTTGACTTGTTCCAAACTCTACCGTGTATTTTAAAGTGTTCTTGTACACGGGATCTAGAATGAGCTTGTCTGCAATTTATTAAACTTACTACAACCAAGCAATCTTCAGTTGTTTAAAGGTTAAGGTCTAAAAATGTATATAAAACACGTTTTATAAAATCAATAATCCTTCCAAAATTACGATATAATTCACCACCAACACACAATGATATAATAGCAAGAAAAATCTGTTTGTTATTGTTAGATAATGTCATCTTTTGGATATGCACTGTATGCATTATCACCCCTTAGAATATCGTTGTAATAATATAATTTCTTCACACTTTATGAAGTGTATTCAGCCACAATGACTTCTTTATGCTTCCAATGTTAACCGTCAAGTGAAAAATGTGTTATCATGTGAGAAACAAACAAAATGTATCAGAATCTCAAACATGTCTCTTGGCGTTGATCTCACAAGACGTCTTGTTTCAACCTAGTCTATTCATATTTGCAGGAACTGTGGCTTAATCCTTTATTTTTTATGATAAGATAGCATAAATTCGATTTTTAAAATATTTCTGGTTAAAGCATATAAATTGGAATCATCTAGCACCAGTAGGATCAAGATTAACACATTAACGCGATGCATATTTGCGATAATTGCCAATGAATTACATAGCTAAAGACGCACATATGTGTAACCCGACAAGAATGTGTTATGTTCCTAAATTCATGTTACAATTGATACCAAATCCAAATATAAGAATGATTTTTTAACCATCAATATTAAAATGCAATAAAAAATAATATATAAATATGGATTGAAGTTTGTTGAATGTTTTTATAATGCCTCGCTGCCTGAGCTCTGGATAGTTCTGGAAGTCAAGTGCGTTTTTCTTGCAATTTTATATGCAAATGGTGCTTATCAGTCAATAAATTAAGCTATTTTAAATTCTAGGGGTTCGAAATAGGTATTTGCTTTTTAGTGTGAATTTAAAAAAATCTCTGATTCAATGAATTAACACAGTAAATCCAACGTATAAAAATCGACAAACTTCAGGTGTATGGAACAAAATTATTTAGGATAGCTTCCCCCCCCCAATATTATTGATTTAGCTAGTATCAATGTATGGATTCTTTATAAGGAAATAATTGGATAAAATAATATTTTTCGTAAATGGTCATTTGACTGAATATGGTGTAGTTAGCCTTGTATATAAAAATGTATATCTCTTTGTTCGTATGTAATGCGCTGACATACCGTTCATCAGATTGCAATAAAACATCATCCACTTATTGTTAAGGATTGCGCGAGTAACATAAGCATAGTCTAATATACAAAAATAAAAAAATGTTTGTTCGTATTTTATGCGCTGCCATATCGTTCATTCGATTGCGATAAAACTTTGTCAAATTATTGTTTGCACTTTCTCAAATAATATAGGTATAGTACAATTAACTTCCAGTAGATCTTATATATAAAAATCAATGTTTGTATGTTTGTTCATATTTAAAACAAAACCAAATATCTGTTATACTTTTCCTTTATATATCATTTAATTTCAATATTTCTATCATTTCTAATTAAACAAGATGATTCTTTTAAATTTCAAACGATATTTTTAGAATTATTACTTCTGTGACAGCTACGCGCCGGGTACCAGCAAGTATTAAATAAATATTAATGTCAAAATGAAACTCGGACGGCCGGATTGGCTGGATATAATTAAATTTGATAAATGGGATAAATTGGAATTATCTTTGGATTTGGCATTTCGTGTTGAAATTTGATATATCACATCGATTAATTCGTATTTTACACGGCATTTACTATTTCAGTTAGGTCGCAATTTGATACAAAAAGTGGTATGTATTTAGTTTAAATGCTTGATTAATTTATATCTTTCAAGTTTTAACTTAAATAAATGGCAGTCGTGATGTACGAACGCTTATAACTCTTTTTATATTTTCGCTGTTTGTAAGTTCGTCTTATAACGTGTATTCTAGCATATGGAATGAGACTCTACGAGGGAGGCAGAATGGGTTTCCTTAATTGAAAAAGTTGATGTCGATCTGTCAATCATTACGTCTTCTGCGACATGATGGGTTTTCCATACGGATAATTGATCGGCAAATGAAATTCTTAAATAAAACTCAAGTGAAGTAAATAATTAGTCTAGGAAAGTCGGAGCGATCTGACGTGGTATATCGGCGGGAGTACTGGAATAAGTGGTCGGAAGGCGGAAATTAACGGTGAGAAAATTACAATTTTCGAGGCATTTTCCTGTCTTTCTATTAACTTTAAATTATCGAGATATAACGAAGGCCCCGTTAGCGTGATTAATGAATGGTCTTCATTAAGCGGTGTTTTTGAGGAATAGGTAGAGTGTTCCAGCTGGCGTGCCAGCTCGCGTGCCGCACCTCCATTAGCTGGCTCGACAAAAACCGGAGCGGTACGTTGCCAATTTGAGCCACGGACATGACGAAAAGGGGCAGGCAAAAACTGCACACCCTGTGGAACCTGCAAGGGACTCTTCTTGATTAACATGTCATAACCCGCCCATCATTTATGCCTTGAGAGTCCATGCGGAAAAAATGGGTGCGGAAGACATGTCGGATGCTTAAATCTATTAGCTACCACGAGCCCACAGCGAAGAATTGAAGACATGCACGATGAATAATAGCTTAATAATATGAGGCATTATTGAAAGTATTGGGTGTGGACAAGAGGCATCAATTCTTCCAGCTTAAAGAATTGAGATGCTGGTCGTAGATAGGGAATCCAATCCCGAGCCAAAATTTCGATCCTGGGATTGCATTAGCCCATCTCGGGATCGGGATTTTCAAAACTTTAAAAAATAACTTGAAGACGAAATAATTTTATTTATTTAAGAAAAATAAAATTCAAATATTATTTTGAAAATATGCCCGAAGTAACATTAAAGCATCGAGTGTTTCGACATTTAATTACTAATAAGTCTAAATTTGATCTAAAACCACTAATAAGATAAAATTCCTTTCTACTGAGGCACGGACTAAAACTCGCAAAATTCCCGATTTCCCGACAAATTATTTATTTCCGTCGCTGCAGATGAATACTTATTTAATATAGTATTTTGATGTGATTCGTAATTATATTACGGAGGAATACAAAAATTCTGTGCCCCGTATCTATTATATTTCATATCGATATTCCCATTATTAGAGTCGAGGTGTAGTAAATACATCACCGGTAGGGAAAGGTTAATATAACAATTTGAAACACATATATGTACTGTATACATAGATTAGACAGTTACTGCCCCTAGGCGTCGCCTAAGCTCGCCAATTAATAGTTACACCACTGTTTCCAAGCGTTCAAATTTCGGCAGGAATGTTTCGATTTTGTACGTCGAAGTGTACGATTTCTGTTAGATAAAAATTTCAATCCCGGTTTTTTCGGGATTACGTTTACTAATCCCGGGATTCATGAGGATTCCTTAATCGTAGGTCTTCTATTGGGATTTTTTTAATTTTGTGGTAGCTCATTAGTATCTTCCTCGTCTATTTCATCTAGTCATGTTCGTTTTACGGGAACTTGGCATTGGACCTGCTTTGAATACTAAATTCTGCCTATAAAATATGCTACGCATACGCTTATTCGCACAGCGTAATTAGAATCAAATTAATACGAAGTCAAATTATATTTCAGCACCTTTCAAACGATGTTTATAAAAGGGTCAAAAATAATTATAAATAATGTGCCGAACAAACCATGATATTGTTAAAATATTCGATCGTTTGTTGCCAATATCAGTGTTTCCATAATTTACGATGATGTTTTAACACAATTACAGCGGGCGATTTTTGGCAAAACTGCTTTTTTTAGATTCTCCCTAAACTATGCATCCAACTTTCGAAGTTTTAAGCATGTCTTAATATTATTTGTACTCACCAATATCTGCAAATAAATTCCTATGACTTCTCATTATAAATATATATATAAGATTATCAATTTTGTGACAACACACAAGTGTTTGCAGGATAAAGTATCTAATAATTTAAGATCAATCAATGCTTTGAGGTTTCTTCGTGCTTATTTAATTATATTGGTCTGCAATGTGTTATTCTTTAAGCCCAATCAATGTTTTATTGATCAAATTGTATAATAATATTAACCATCACACCATTTGTTTGTAACACACCAATAACATATTTTGTAGTTGAAATATTATTTTTAAAGAATCCGCAAAAAAATCGCATAATTTCAACCTATCAATTAAAAAGAATATCAATACCATCTTTGTGGCCATGTTATTTTCATGGCCAGGATTTTCCGCTTTTACAGTTTTCTCCTTCTAATTGGTTCTATAAATAATGTGGGAGGAATATAAATAACCCACACACGAAATAAATAAAATCGAGGTCTACCTTAATGGAATAATGACCAAGTGGCTGGGTTAATGAATGCCAATAAAGGGAGTCCTTAAAATGATAAATTTTTTCAATGAGCCGGAAAATGTAGGCTCTATTTATAGGGTTTACACGCGCTAAATATGCCCTGACCTGAGCAATATCAGATGCCTTAACGCTAATATTTTGTTATGAAAAAATGCTAATAATGCATTGATTCGTTTGCTTTCATATGAAATTTATTGAAAAATAAGATAAAGGCTTTGGATCTTCAAATTGGCAATGGCTCCTCGTTTGATCGCATTAATAATAATTTCGCAGAGCGCAACCAGAATCGATAATTGGGTTCTTGCTCGCATAAATCTCGGCTTCGATTTTGAGCATTATAAATCGTGTTTGTCAGCAAAAACCGATCTCGTTATTCGAAATTGTGGATAAAACAATTTGTGGTGTATTCCGACTGCACCCACTCGATGTCGAGCAAATACCGCGTATATTTGAGTTCGATAATTGTAAATGGGTCAACAGAGAGCCTCTGTTTGCTTTAAAATAGTCAGACATCGGTTGCTTGGGTTGAATTTTACCGATTTTCCTGAAGTTTCCGCCTTATCCTTCATCCTTATCTTAATGCGACCAGTTAAGCATCTCTATGCGAGGAGATAAAAATCAGTTATACGGATGTGTGCGAAACGGATTTTGCCCCATCCAATTAAATATAATCGATTTATGGATACAAATGGTCGTCGTACCCTTTGAATATAAATTTGGTTAAAAACTACAATATGATTACAAATTTTAATTATAAATCTATGTTTAAATATCTTTTTGATCTTCTAATTTTTTGTGGATAAACCGGGCTTAATGTCCATTTGTTACAGTTTTACAGATTTGGTTCGGAACTAGTATTTAATTTTCGGCTAGAATCATCAGACGATGCATGACAGAGACAGAGAGAGAACGTAGCGCAGTTCGGTAGACAGAGACGGAGAGCTTCCCCGCATACATCGCACGATTGTATAGATCGTTAGCCCAAATTTATCGACTAATAATGATTTCGATTTCAAGTTTGTTATTTGTTAACGCAAAGAAATTACCGAATATTGTGTGTTATTGACAGTGTTTATTTATTTAATTGCTTCCTGATTGTCGTTGCTTGTTGAATGAGTCTTTGTCCGATTATTATTTCCTTCTAAAGCAGGAGCAAATGAATCGATTTTTGGTGTATTGTTTATGTAAAGAAATGACGTGGTCTTGTATGCTATCAACAGCGTTTATTTACAATTGACTCGAATTGAAGATTGTCTTACGCTGATAGGAGCTGACAGAAAGTAATCGGTGTAAGGCGATTATGGCATCAACGACTTCATCGATTTTATATTTGCTCACTTTTAATAAAAAATGTTAATTTTTTTAGCAAGCTTTCACATAAAACAACGATTTTGTTGTCTGTCCATCGTTTGTGTTCTGTGGGAATTCAAGCATTACATTTTTTTTTATATAGAAATATCAATATAATTGATTAAAGGTGTATAATATATTTAAATCAATTGAACAGCAAAAATATATATTTTTTAAAATAATTTTGCAGTTAATCGTAAAGGGATATTGAACCTTTGGGGGTATTTAAATGATAATTCCCTTTCACAGGCACATCATGATGGAGGTCAAAGATATTTATATCTTCCTTAGGGACATAAATAAATCCTCGACAGTTTTGGATTCAATATCTAATTTTATCAAGATGATCGCAATCTATTACAAATTTTGCGATCAATTAACTGATGAAATATATTATATAAACATAGTATTTAAAACCATTGTACATGCGATATCAGTAGCTTTTATATATATTTATAGGAAAGACTTTTTGTAGATTTTCCAATTAAGATACTTGTCTGGTAATTGACTACATGTTGATGCTAATGTATGATTATATACTATATTTCAATGGTTATGCTTTGTTCAAATAAACAAATTTAAGTTGGATATAAGCCTTAAATTAAGCATCCTATTGCCGATTGGAGATCTCTTCAAAATATTTATATGGAGCCTGTTAAGCCTACAATTTTATATAGTAAAAATGTTGTACTTATGAAAAAGCATTAAATAGATATGATTTTGGTTGTGAATGTACAAAATAAATTTCAACAAAAAATGGGACAAACTCAGACGGCGAAATTTACATGGTTTCTATTTATGCTTCCACTGTCAAAGCTCATGATGGGTGTAGCTATCCATGGGAAGTATACAGTGTTTTATGTTATCATTGTTAAGCAAATAACCGTGAATATCCACGGGTACATAAATAGTACCCGGGGGAGTTTTCGGTATTACGGTTAAAAGTTTTCAACCAATACCCAGTAAAAGTGAGACAGTTATACAGATAAGGACGACAATTTAGCAAGTCGACGTTTGAGCTCACAAGCTCAGCAATTAATCACTCACTTGACATGGAAAATATACAGACTTCTAGACATCATAATTGAGAAATGTTTTCCTTGAACGAAGACGACATTAGTATATTAGAACCAAGAAATTTGCCCCGTGCATAATTTACAGAGCCGTCTACTGGAATGTACGATAAGACAATTGTTGATATTTCCTCCGGAATGTTGAGAAACACTGGAATGGGATTTAATATTTATTAATAGCTAGATTGTAAAAAAATGCTGTGCAATATATGCATTGTCAAGTGTCACACGTGATTTGCCGCGACCACGTAAGCACCCTCTGCTAAATTCTGTTGCGTGCTTTAAGGGTAGCGTGCCATAACCTTCAAGAAAATTTTCAAAATAATTTCGAAATTACTACTAATGAAATATTTAAGTTCTAAAAAAACATGGAAACGCCCTTGTACCATATACGTGTCTTTAAAAGCATGTGTACTTTGATTTATCGTACGAATATAAAAAAATAGGTATTTTTACGGTTGATTACGTTATATTAATTTCGCAACGAAATTTGAATATAATAGTTGCTCTTTTATATATAATTTAGACCCATTAGATCAATCATGGAAGATATCAATAATATACGCCAAACGCCAAGTCAAGTGTTACTGATTGCTAATAATGAATTTTCAAAATGTAAACGGTTTATTTTTTGATACGTTTGTGTTTGGAAAGGAAGATTGGTAGTCACTGCTGCTAAATAATTGGTGAATTTCTCTTTCATCACGTTTTAGGACTTCCAATGAGTTAATCAGTATGTTCCAGCTATGTCTATATATTTTTTTCAGTTACTCCCAGTTTGACCAATTAAATATTATTTGATTGTGCCCGGTAGGCACTAAGCGTCAAAGTTCGAATACTGTGATGCGACATAACTACCCCTTGCTAATACAATTTGACTAATACTTTTTACGGCCTAACCACATTTGACTACTCCTAACTATTATACTTATACGATTTTATGTATTTTAACTATTGGCCACTTGACTAGTACCTTTTACAGAGTAGATACTTAAATACTCTTCTAACAGCAAGCTGATACCCAGTTTATCTACTATTTACTGCTTTTTATACGAATCATGACTTGCATGTCGCTCGTTGTCTCTTGCATGGTCTTCCCTACTTAGCAGTATGGAACACGAGGAACCTCACCGGTTCGGATCCGAGAGGCTCTAGGAACGGAGCAGGAACAAGAAGAACACCAAGAGGACGGCCTCGAGGAGATGCATATGATGATCTTTACTTTGCAACGAAAAACAACATTGTCTTCCGTTGACTTCTATATCGTTTTGTAGTCGCCGAACTGAGAGGGGCAACCTGAAAAAATGGTGAAACCACTCAGTCTCGAATTCGCTCGGGTAAGTTGTATGGTGACGGGGAGACACCCTCAGTTGGTGTAGGAGCAAATCCGAGATGCACTTAAGCGTCACGTATGTCTTCACCCTACCCCGGCAACGCCCTAGCGAGGAAAGGGGGGACTGGACTCCTTGTACTCCAGAAAGCCCTTTCCAGTAGAGTCAAAAAGGTCGTCTAGAGTAGTTTTCCACCATCTCCCTATGAAAACTACTCAGTCTTTATAAACCCCCCAAACTCCTTATCGAACCGTTCGCGAAAGTGTCCGTCAATACGTTCACTCAGGATACCCGTTGGGTGAGCGTTCAAAATAAAACTCGGTGGTAATGCTACCTTCAATATCGAGCGAATGAGGAGGTGAATGTATGATACAGACGAAATGGATGTAACCCCTTCCTATGAATGGATATTGAAGAGGCCCATAGTTCTGTAGTGGACTGTCAGTGGCTGCACTATGATGATGATGATGAATCAGTATGTGGCGAATAAATACGGCCATTATTATTGCATTTCGCGATTCTGGCATTATTCATCCACGTTTTGATGCATGAGTTCAATGCTAATGAATGTTTTAAGTCGACGATTTGGCGACTGGCTCCAAAGCACTTGCATTCCGGTGTAAAAATCATTGAAATATACATTGCTGCTGGTATATTTAATAACAACTACAGCTTCATTTTGAAGATGATGAATATATTAAATATAATTATTGTCACCTACTGTAAAGTATTTGCTGAAAATACCGATGAAACGCGGGTAGCGAGATAGAATTGTAAGAGTTTTTAGGATACAAAAACAGGTCGTATACCCCGAAAACAACAGTCAATCGGAGATAATCAACTTTTTGAGAAATCTAAAGATCTTTTATATGCACCTGGAATCATTGGTTGATCGGCAAGTTACTAAAATTTATAGTTTTATTGCATTGAAACTTTAAACGAAATTATCTCGAAACTGCATTTTTAAAATGTTCGCCAGTTATAGCTTAAAAAGTTGTTGATCGATCGACTGAAAATTTGAGATGTTTCTCACTATAACAACATCTAGTCAACTAAGCTAAAGTTTTAAGGTTTTCATGTAAATAAATGATTTTTTTGGTGTAAAAATTATCAAGAAAATGGTAAAAAAATATGAAAGTTTAACTAAAAAGCCTATCATATCTTAGACTTCAGGCATGCTAATCTAAAATTTATAATCATTATCAATCTGCAATATGATGTTCTTACTTTTGTAATAAAAATGGTATTGGTATATATCAAAGAGCTAATGGCGTTTTAAAATATCATCATAAGGGATGAAAATTTGTGCAATCGTAGCTGAAGGTTTAATTTTTACAAGGTTTTCGGGCTTTCAGTTGTGTGTCAAATTCAAAGGCTTGCTTTTCAAGTGTCCTCAATTATTCCGGTATTGCAGATGGAACATGTCGTTCATATGAAGCTTTCGGGAATGAGGTATTCATACGTGAAGTGTTGAACAAAGAGACACGTGCTGTATGGTTTCAGAGTAATGATATGTGAGATGAGAAACTGGATATGAACACAAATTTATCTTTCCATATAAAATATGAACGTTTTAAAATTGCCAAAACCGTTGACGTGACAAAATATTATTTTTTAACAGAACTTAACGACGGAAATAAGCGGGACTTGTCTTCATCGAAGAGTTATGTTTGCCTATATGATATTACAGAATGGAAGTAGCCGTGTTGACATACAAGTGTTAAGTTCTTCCGCAGCTGCTAAAATTTCATTCGAATAAATCTATCTTTTAAAAATACCTTTTTAATTTCACGGTGTTTGTTCCAGACGCCTTCAGTTCCTTAACGAGCGAGTTTGCTTTTGACAAATTCCCACAAAGAACTTTTGGATGTATACATTTTTGTTATTGGAACCAACGGTCAGTCAATATGCCATCATAACGCAAACCGACCAGAGTATTCTAAACACAAATAAAAAGAAGATAATGACCAGAAAGAGATGGGAGAATGTGTGGAAAACTAAGAGGTCGATTCATAGCCATTGTTGTATTTTTTTACCGAACGGCCAAAGCCAAAGATATGTTTGTCAAATGGGTGTTAACCAAAAGCTAATAAATTATTTTGGCCCTTTTCTTTCCCATAACTTTTGGACGCATTCGGGCCCTTGGAATCGCGTCCCTGCCCTTTGTCTACCTGAATACTCCGAGGTGGCTTTTTATCGTCCAACCGAATATTTTCTACCCCTAAACTACTGTTCTAATTATTGTTAAATTAATTTTGTGATTTCACGGCCATTCAATGGAGCCGAAAGAAATACCCCTTTGTTTTTTACGGCTAATTGAAAGTGTTTTTTTTTCGTATGAAGAAAATAAACGGAGGCGATTTTGGCTCGGGATAAAGCACATTCTTCGATATATCCTTCTAAAGCTCAATAAAAAATAGGACACATTGCTCTTTTACGAGGCTTCTAAGATGAACATCTACTATCGATTTCAGAAAAACCGTGATATTTTTTACTTCCGAAAGCAGTTTCATTGATTTCATTTCATCATATGGCAAATAAGTTTTTTCTCATTCCATTGATATGGTGTTTTTGTCGAAATAGTCAAAAATAAGTATTTGTGTCGGAAAATAAGATTCAAAGACACAAACAACTCTTTGAATTAAAATTCATTTAATTGAAATAAACATGCACGCAAAAAAGTCGTGTGACCATATGGTAACGCTCGTTATTTAAGCATGAGATAGTGTGTATTTAAGCATAGAAAATTAAGACGTTGACAATGAATTAATCGGATTCAAATTCAACTGATTGCCTTTGTCAGAAATTTGTCATTGTATTAATACAAGCTTATTTCGTGCAATAGGGTAGTTAGGTTCCAAAATATAAAGTACCATTAACTAGTAAAAAAAACTGGGTTTAATTCACTTAATTACTATACATTTTATTGGCGAAATATTATCATTTTTCTGAGCTTTTTCTGTAGTATATGTCTATACTTAATATTTTGCAAAAGTCTATTTTTTCGATTGTTTGCTTTTAGTTGAGAGATTTTTATAAATTTCGCTATGTAGCAAAGCATTTGCAAAGTTATCTCATAAATATTGTGCTTCTTTCACCGGAGGATATTCATTTTAAAAAATTGGCTCCAAATGTTTGGGATAAATCTCAATATTTCTAATCATTATGATTGTTATGGTATATATCTGTCGTATTATTCTTTGAATTTTTGTTTATCCCGGATAACATTTCCACTAAATTCAAGAGTCGTCTTACAATAATAGTTCTTGAATATCCTCTACATTCATATCGATTAAGCTTTATTCTTCTATAGATTAAGCTCATATTTTAAATTGATTCTTAACTAATATAAAGCTCAAAAATATATTTTTTTATTGCGTGAATTAATGTCATATAATATTATGTCGCCGAAATTTGAGAGATGATCCTGTATTGATAGTGACTTAAAATAGATAAAAATACATATGGAAACAATAACAATTATTGTTGCCATATGGTCATGCTCGTTTTAACAGCTTTAAATTGAAAAATTCAAAGATTGTTCGATAAAATTAATTGATTTTTATGAATCATTATTAAAAATTATTTAATATCTCTAAGCCAATAACAATTTTATCATGACAAGGGTTTGAAGTTCGATGGATCGTATCGGTAAAATTGCTTTAAAAATACTGTTTACGCCGATTTTTTGCTCAAAAGCCTGGAATTTAATACGACGAAATTAATTCCATGCTCATATGAATTGCTTTAATGTGTTGAAATGCCTCGGAATTTCTTCTTAAAGATAAATATTTGTGTTCGGTCGAGATTCAATCGGGGGGGATGGGCAAAAAATGGGTATAAGATCGGTTAAAAAAATATGGGATTCCTTTGAAAAACGCTGTTTTTAATACTGTCAATTTATTTCGTTCAATGGGCTTTCGGGATATTGACCGCAAGCCTTTTCTGTGTACTCTCAGTGGGCTATCATTTTTTCCCCAAATCTATTTATTACGTAAAAAAAGACGTATAGGATCAATTCATAACGCCCATAAAATTTTTGTCCGACAATATGTTTTTCATTAAATCGCCTGAATGCGGATGAAATATTATACGAGCATTTATGCCGACGAAAAGAAGACTATGGGGCCGTTTAAAATGTATAAAACGTATCGTTGGATGGGACGCCTTATTGAATAACAGCGAGCTTTTACAAAGCGATCGAGCTTTTGGAAACGAACTTATTATTACCTTTGTATGAAATCATTTATCCATGAGAAAATCTCATATGGAGATCGCCCAAGTCCGATAACAGATGTGGCACCTTAAAAGGGGATTCATCATGCATCTAAGTTTAGGGGTTGATGTAATTTTCCGATATATGTGCAGCGGCGAAAGCTCATCATTCATGCTTAAAGTTGTTTTTAAAGTGAAAAGCTTCCTTTTTGGAAAGTGCCCTGACAAAAGAATTATCTGAAAAGGAACAAAAGCAACCGCTCTGAACCATGTAGAACACAAATCAAGCGGTTTTAGAATAGCGCTTGTGAACATTCTAGTACATAAATTACGGCGAGAATTTATATGATTCTTTATATCCAGGCACCACTATCTTGAAATATGTTTGCTCTGATTAGTTCAAATTTTATTTAGTAGAAGAGGGCGAATTTAAAGGCGAGAAATGCTTTTATCATGTTTATACAATCCAGTACTTCCTTTGTTCAACGCCATAAACTGTTATTATTAAAATCAAACAAGTCGCAAAGACAATCTAAAGCGAAATTTAATTGCATGAGTGATTAATTCTATTTCAGAATTTTTGAATTTGTATTTTTAGAAGCACTGAGAATTTGTATTGATTGTGTTTTTCACACGTAGATAAGTGATCTGTTTTAAGCGAACAATGGGCTATTATGACTGTAATGTGTGAAGTTGTGGTGACCATACAAATGTGATCCACAAGAACAATTTAATAATTAGAGTTGAGTCTCTTTTTGATGTGTTTTTGAAGTTAAAGGGCATCGATGATACTATTGGTATAACTTTAGATTTCATCGATGCTCAAAAAAATTATAATGAATCGCAAGAACGATCTATTTGCCTTACTGTATTTTTTTCTTCTTGTTGATTGATTGGTTGATTGAAGATGTTCGACGTTTTTGACAATATCATCAGCTAAGAGTAGTTGAGGTCCTACTATTGAAGTCTAGATCTAAGATGGCTCGAAGAATTCTGTATGATGATATTAATAACATTTTACTTAACAGATACATACAAAATCGGTAAAAGATATTCTAAAAACACCAAGTTAAAAATCCATGAATCATCATAATGTAGTCACATGCAGGATTAGGACCTTTGTCATATCCATTATCGGGAAAGGGTCACATTCATAGTATTTGAATCTTACATTCCTATATACGATATGAACATTCTTATATAAAAATGATTCAATTGTGCTTCAAAAGCTTCAGATATTTCGGTAACGTTTTTAATATACATAATGTATGTCTAAAATATCTGTACCAATATAAATGAAAGAAAATAAGTATAAAAGTAAAATCTTGAACCCTGTATAAGCATTTACATGGATTTCCTTATCGGTAGGCGCAACTTGAGCTGGACGAAAGAGATAAGTAGTCAAAAGTTTGCTGTTTGTGTGCAATGTTTTTGGTTTTTGTCAATTCTGGAGAAATAATTTCGTTATCTTCCATCTCTTCTAGCAGTTAAACTTGTTCCATCTCTGATAATTCTTCCTCGCTTGGAGGAATATTCTCCTTATGATGCCAAGAGAGTGGAATATTCCTGTGTGTACGATTTGCCATTATTTAATCAACGACTAAATTTGCGTTTGTGCAAGTATTCCTAATACGAATTCTTATTCCGTATATAAAATTTGTGAAAATTTACAAAACAAAATAATGCGATACGATATATAATAACGACGAATATATAATAAAATCATCCCTTAAAGATACTATTCTTTTTGTTGTGCCCCTCTTTATATTTATATTAGAGGCTATCGATCATACCATCTATGTTGTTTTTAGAGTCGATGGTTTTGTATCAAAACTAAATTATTACTCAATCGATCACAGGAATGATGAAGATCTAGCTCTTGGATCATCTTGGACGATGTTTTTAGAACCCGTTGCTTTCATGCCGAGTTAATGAATCTCCAAGGTATCAGAATTTCTAAGGATTAGTTTTGCAAATTCCAAACAAATTGCCAAAACACTCGCGCATGTAAATGTTTAGGGTAAAGTATAATAGTATGTCGGTTGCAATTTTTTACTTTTGCTATTAAAAATATGATATTTTAAACATTTTGAGCAGTTCTATACTTGCATACACGTTCTCTTATAAATTTATTACATGTATGCATTTAGTTAACTTTCGACCGTCTATTTACAACGAGGGAAGTTCAACACGAAGTTGTATTGTTGCCGCTGGGAGCAGTAGAGCTTTTTCCAAATTACCATATTTCGTCAGTGGAATTAAGCTGGAAGTAGTTTTGGAAAATCGCTGACTTCCCACTGTACAAGCGCAAACTGTTTCAAACCCTCATGTTGTATGGACAAGGTCAAAAAACCTCATAATAAATTTAAAAATACGCCAAGGATCTATACGGCGTTCGAGTCCTTTGAAGGCACGATACGAATTCGAAGATTACCGTTACGAGGTGCACATTATGTGCTACATAATGTATATGGCGTAAGAATGTGTTACATTTTTGGGTCTGGTCAACAAATATTTATAATAGTCTCAAGTGTGGGGTAAACAGCTCTACCTGCCCTTTGTGTGCCGGCGGTGTGAAAGCGAACAAGGCAAAACATCCCGAATATGCCACTCAGGAATGACGAGGATCGACCACCCACCCTCGATGACCTGCTAATAATTTTGCACATCGATAAATTATAACTTGTGTTCTTTAAAATCCTTGAATTCCAACCATCCCCTCTGGGATTTTTTGTCCATTCATAACCTCGGAAAGGAAACATTCTTAATTTTTGGCCCTGAAATCAGACAACTTTACTTATGGCGCATTAATTTGACGCAGAGGCAGATTTAATCAGACGTGCGTCCTTCGCACAACTCCAATTAATGTACCATCCCCAGATAAAAAAACTACCTTAAGTATACATTTTTATCTATTATTGAATGGGTTTAACTACAGGACAAATACATCTATGTACAAATGTTTTAAAAATGATTAAAGCACTTTTTATGTATGTAAACGGGCACATTAAAATAGTGAATTGTATTTAAAAATTTAACACTTCCACAAACCTTGAAAATGCTGGGAAAATCTGTAACCAGAAGTAGTCTCCGGAGAAAATGTTTTACCATCAATAAAAGATGAATACCAAAGAACAATAAACATTTGTCGTGATATTGGTAGAGAAGGTTTTGATGGTATGGATATTTACGACATCTAAGAAATATTGGAGGATAGTAATTTGAACGAATATTAATTAGTCGAAATATTACATGAATCTACCATGATTAATGACTCAGAAAGCAGTAGTAGCTACAAGTTTTTACCCATCAAACCCCTCTTATCTTCGGCTGCCACCCGGCTACTAATTAAGTATTGCCCAAGAGTAGCAGCGATGTGTCCCTCACAGACTCTTCGCTTGTCTATTTCTGGATGTCATTCTACTGCTAAGGTTCGTCGTTTGGTACGTTCAGCATCCTCCTTCTGCTGCATAGCGCACGTTGTGTATTTGCACCACGTATTCCATGCCCTAGCATCCGTTAACATTGAAGGTACCATATTGTTAGGGGAGAAGATTCTAATTCCCAGCTCCTCCCGTAGGATGTCCCTTTCGGTGCTCCACACTGGGCAGACAAATGTCGTGTGTGCAGCATCGTCGTACTCCGCTCCGCAGTGGTGGCACTTCGGGCCGGTCTTTTTGCCTATTTTGTGTAGGTAGCTACCAAAACAGCCATGCCTGGTGAGGGCATCAAGTGGTAGCACAGTTGACCGTGCTTTTTGACTATCCAGGTTCTCAGGTTCGGTATTAGCTCGTGCGTCCACCGACCTTTAGCGGAGTTGTCCCATCGGAACTGCTACGCCCTCATGGTGGTTTGCTTAGCGTTATTTTTGTCTTCGTCTTTCTGTATTGCCTCTCGTAAGCGAGCAGGTCAATTGGCAGTCAGTACCAGGAACGGCGTCTTCCGACACTGTGCGATATGCAGCAGCCACACTGATTGCGCTCCTTATCTGGACTCTGACCATGTTGAGCTTGGCCCTTTCATATCGACGCGCCGTACAACAGTACCGAGTGCACTACCTCGCTGTAGAGTCGCCTCTTTTTTGTTTTTGGGCCACCAATGTTGTGCATCAATCTGGCCAGATTCTCCGCGATGCTGGTCGTCTTCGCTGCCGCCTTCTCTGCGTGGGTGACGAATCCGGAGCTTGTCATCAATTCTCCACCCGCAATTACCGAATGGATCTTGAGTATTTAATCTCGCAACCCCTGATCCTCAGGGGTGGGGGCGCAAGCTTCCTGCGTCTTGTGAAAAAGAGGGCTTCCGTTTTTTGGACAGCGAGCTCCAGACCAACTCCTGTCAGCCACTTCTTGGCCTTTCTCAGCGCGTCCTCGCAGGTCTTTCGCAGAATCTCCGTGGATTTGGCTGTGACTAGGATGGCAACGTTATCAGTGAAGACGACCATTTTGGCTCCGTCCATTAGCGGCGTCCTCAGCAGTCCGTCGTACATTGCCCTGAGGATCAGGTACCATCTCGCCGAGTTGAAGGCATTCTTAACGCTAAGGCCAATCATTGTCGTGTGTCTACTAGCTTTTATGCTGCCACACCAGGCCTTTTTCACCGTGTCTACAACTTGGGTGATGTCGTCGATTGTGGAGCGGCCTACACGGAAGCTGTACTGCTATGGGGAGAGTCCCGTTTCATTGTGTTTCTAGAGTTGTTGGAGGATAAGTTTCTCCAGCAGCTTCCCCAACCCATCCAGCATGCACAGCCGTCTATATGCCCACGGACTCGGAGTATTTACTCGTTGAGATTAAGTTATAGATAATATATTTAAAGATTCATGTTTATATATTTTTAATTATGTTAAAAATGAATATCAGCTCCCGTTTGGTAATTATTTGAGAAGTAAATTAAAAAAATCAAATTATAACTCTCTCCCGATATTTCGAATCTCCAGTCGGGCTCATGGACACGGAATAATTAGAATAACTCCGCGTCCATGCGAGTAACAATTATTGGCAAAAATGCAGTAAAAAGAAAATGTGTAATCAGAAAACGAATGATATTTATCTCAGTTGCTAAATTAATATCTAAATTATGCAAATAAATAAAATTCATAGGCATTTGACAGTTTTTCAATGAAACAGGGCTTAATATTTTTATTTGGGATATTCGAATTTTAATTTTAATGTGATCGCCTCTCGTATTGTCATCAAAACATTGTGTGCCAGGGAAAATTATTAGGCACACCCCAAAAATAATAACAGCAAGGAAAACATCCGCATATTTTCATTATGGTGATCGAACATATTTTTGCTGGACTGACCGACATAAAGCCTCCACATATTTATGCATGTATGAGTAATAACGTATCCGTTCATTATAAGCTGGTATACACACGCTGAGACAACTTGGAGTAATCCTAACAAACCATGGTGATAATCTGGCGTCACATACATAAACCAAACAAAATCCCTCACTTCTTCTTCACACAAAGCCCACCATTATTTCATTCCTCCCGTGCTACCAATTCGGGGGTCGGGGACTGTCGAACACTTTGCATTTCGTATAAATTCGTCCAAAGCTGACGAGGGCCATATATCATAGCCACAGAGCTTTCAGAGCTTACAAACGAATGCAGCATGATTTATGCACTAGGAAAAAATCTAGAATTTACAACACTTTGAAAAAATCTTGGTATCGAAGGATAATAAAATAGCTGGAATTTAATACATTATTGTACATATTGAATGCGATGAACAATATCCAGTTATTTATTGAAAATTGCTGGATTAAATTCTATTATGTCGTAGAAGAACCTAGCAATTTGTGGTCTACATTGTTTGGATAGCTGGCTATTACACCATTGTTTAGAATTAATGCCCACGTACAATATTGATGATAATGAAATTAAAACAATTAAACACCTATTTAGATAGCCCTGAAGCTTTAGCAGAGCCGCAAGCACAGGGTGCAGATTAAATATAAATTAAAATACATATGCATAAACAATATTAAATATAAAAATATTGGCTAGATTTTGATTATATACGTATACTCAAATTTGTTCTTTGTAGGCATGCGCGCGTATTCAATTTTTAACCCTTTGAGTAGTGAACTAATTTAGAATTATCATCTGTTCTATTTATCTGTCAGGATCACAGCATATATACTTGAAATCGATTCATAATATCATTTACATCATGATTAGTCGATAAATTTGGGTTAAAGATCTATACAATCGTACGGTGTACGCAAGATATTCTCTCCGTCTCTGTCTCCCATTCAGAATCCTCGACCTGCAAGATAATCTCTCCGTTTCTGTTTCTCTCTGAACTCAATGTGCATGATACTCTCTATCTCTGTCAGTCTCCGAGCTTAACGTGTAAGAATGCTCTTTTTGAATCAATGGAATTCGCTCGCAAATAGACGATTGTACTACCATACGGTTAAGCCCAAGTTCTTTATTAATGCCGTTGATTGTTGGGAGATATTAGTAGTAGTTGGAAATATGGATGGCAGATCACGAGAGAGATCTTCAGTATGCTTGACCAACTATAACAGAATTTACAATAACTGTCCTCCTGTCCTGTTTTGTCCTGTGTGTGTGTGTGTGTGTGTAAGTCATCAGTAGCCATGTGTAGAATATAAGGCGGAATTAATGATAGAAGAATGTATCTCATGGCAAACTAAGTTTGAATGATCATAATTCTTAGCAGTGACGTTGCTATTCGAAAATACACTATGGTCATGTTTTCCCACACAGTGTAGTCCATGGAAGATATAATTCTTTCTATGACTCTTGATAGTTCTTTAAGAATGTCATATTATCATAGTGCAACCACAAATAGTCCACTGCAGAGTCATGGGCCTCTTCAATATCCATTCACAGGAAGGGGTTACATTCATCTCGTCTGTATCATACATTCACCTCCTCATTCGCTCGATATTGAAGGTAGCATTATCACCGAATTTCATTTCGAACGCTCACTCAGTGGGTATCCTGAATGAATGTATTGACGAATGTTACTGGAAAGGGCTTTCTGGAGTGTACAAAGAGTACAGTTCTTCCTTTCCTTGCTAGGGTATTGTCGGGCTAGGGTGAAGTCATATGTCGGATTCGCTCCTACACCAACTGAGGGTGTCTTTCCGTCCTCGTACAACTTAACCAAGCGAATTTGAGACTGAGTGCTTTCCTATTTCAGGTTGACCCTCTCAGTTTGGCGATTTCAAAACGATATAGAAGTTAACGGAAGACAATGCTGTTAACGTTGCAAAGTGAAGTTCTTCATATGCTTCTTTTCAAGGCTGTATATTTGGTGTTCTTCTTGTCCTTATTCTGTTCCTAATGCTTCTTGGCTCCGAATCGATAACCATTCGAAGAATGGCATAAAGCCTCGTAGAAACGTTTTTTTTTAAATACATACCCTTTTTTTCTTCATTTAGGGTGATTTTATCGATTTTTTTTAATTAAAAAAATCCTACAAACTTATTGAGTGATGTAATAACCCTTTTAATACTCTTTGATTTTTTAAGTATATGCCAAAAATACTAGATATAAATAACAATCATTAAATTTTTAATTTCGTTCAATTTGTAAAAATAAAAAATAATTAGGAAAAGTCGATATATCGGCTCAGTATATTGTTGGCTATTCCTCTATAGCCGATTATTCAACTTTAGAGTATTAAAAGGGTTAATATCAACGTTTGTAAATACACAAGGGAAATGCATATGGTTATGATTTGATGAGAATTTGCATGCGATGATTCATGCGGCACTCACTCACAGGCATGTAATAATATATCATAAGTGTCAAAATATATTGTTAGCTGTAGTACATAGGCCATTATTTAATGCTAAAAATGTTGTAAATATATGAAAAATTATAACATATACGGGATGAATATGAATATATATCGATGTCAAATTAAAATGATTATAATGAAGTGCTTTAGGTGATGTAATATTAAAAAAAAAGTTGCACGAAAGAGTGTTAAAAAGCGGGAAATATAAGCTGGATAGAACGAGGTTAAAGCTCTTCCCGTTGAATAGTCTGATGTTATCTCTCATCTCAATGAAGTTACCTCAATCCAACGTGACAAGGCTATCTCGAAATTTACATCAGAATTTCAGAAAAAAATACGAGCATACGAATGAGCCCTAAAAAGTAAATTCATCATATATTATTATAAGAAAAACACACGCGTCCGAGGTGTGCTTTTCCCAGAATCAGCCTTCATTATTCTTGGCCCGTCTTCTGAATTGGTAAGCCCTGGCTTACGCACAGAATTAACGGTCCCCAAGAAGACCATACAAACAAGAATAAAGTTACTTGCTCCCATAATGAAGTTTGCTAGGGAGTTGAACCTAGCATTACATGTGCAGGGCGCTTCCAGGGCCGCGCTCAACACGGGCGGATGAGCCAACAGTACATTTCCATTTCTATTACTTCCTACCCGAAACAAGTGGGTAAACAGGAGTAAACAACACAATTAAAGTGAACAATGAAAGTGTTAACAATTACCATTGTACGCCCGCGGAGCGGTGAATAATTGACCATTATGGTTTGGAGGTCCCACTAAAACGCGCACCGGATGATCGCAGGATCAGGCTCGGCATTAATTAACCCGGACCAGATTATTAATACCCGAATCAAAACCGGGATAAATGTATTCCTTATCGGACGATCGTATGTGGGTGTATTAATTAAAACGTTTACGCTATAAGGACGATTTAACTATTAAGCTCCGGACGTAATGGGTAAGTCTGTACCCTCGACTTTTTAGTTAAGGAGGCATAATGAGCCCTACATTTAATGCCGCAGGTGCTTTTGGTATCAGTCTGTCGCATATGAGCTCCTCTTGAGACTTTAATTAACTTTTGCTTTGACTAAATTTAAAATATGAAAATACGCAGTGAGTTTCTCTTTAAAATGTCTACTAATTTGAATCGAGTCGGGGCTCGAAATATGATTCGAAATCTCGACTGAACGTCAGTTCATTGGATTCCAATGCTGTTCATTACTATTAGTTTTCAAGTCTTAAGTCCTGTCCGTCTAGCAAAGCTGGGGATTACTACATTCACACTTGGGATAACAAACTTGAATCCCATAAAGTTGTTCTGGAATGCAAGCAATTGTCGATGCCACATATAATCACGTCAATATATGATAAATTTATATAATAATATTTTTTTTTCAATAAACCAGGATTTATTTTAAATGATAAGATTATTTAAATAGTTTTTAGGTAGGAGAAGATCTATATGCAATATTGTAAATTTTGTTAGCACGATGATTTTACTTCTTCATAATCTGGACTTGGACCCTAGCATTTATAAAAATATTCTAGGAATCAACCCACTATACCGACACATGTTTTTTATAGGATTTAAGTTCGGTAAATAAAGCAGCTACAGTTGCATTAATATGTGAATAAGATTTCGTCGCAAGAATAATATTTTCTTAGGGTTTATTCGATGGTATAAGTTGAAATGTTAAGTCTGGTACAACATTATTTGTGTGGAGGCCATTATATGAATGGAGAGCGATCTTTAGTGATCATTGCAACTTTAATAATGACCTGGACAAGTCCTCTATTTTTTATTACCACTCACTGCTCCGCTCTGGTAGTTTTCTTCTTTAAACAAAGACAGATGTTGTATTTATTGATGAACTGTTGGATTGCAAATATTTTGTCTCTCGAGAAGACAATATTCAGAAGAATCGCTTGTATGCAAGACATTAGAGAAATTAAAGAACGTGCTATGCTGTTTGATGTTGCTGTTTTGTATTACTATTTTTTTGTAGTAAATTTTATTATTCTGGTGTAAATTTTAGTTATTCCATTGGATTGCATTACAATTGTGGTGAAACGAGTCGCGAATTTTTATTATGGGTTTTTTCTGCGATGTTTTAGCTTAAGGCATAATTAATACAAATTCTACAAAATTATTTAAAATTTAGATTTTTTTATTCAAAATTTCTTAACCTTAGCGAAATTCATTGGGTTAACCCATAAAAGAGGTAAGACGCAATGTTGTGTACGAATTCTAGTGATTTATAAAGAGTATTCTTATACGTTGATCTCGGAGACAGACGAGAGGGAGAGAGTATCTTATAGGTCAGAAATTGTGAATGGGAGACAGAGATAGACAGAGTACCTTGCGTATATCGTACGATTGTATAGATCGATAACCCAAATTTATCGCACGCTCAGCCTCCACACTCGTTGGAGATATTCGACGATACGATTTCCCGACAAATTATTTATTTCCGTGGCTGCAGATGAATACTTATATACTATAATACTTTAATATGATTCGTAATTATATTACGGAGGAGTATAAAAATTCTGAACCCCGTATCTATTATATTTCATATCAATATTCCTATTATTAGAGTCGAGGTGTAGTAAATACATCACCGGTGGAGAAAGGTTAATAAAACAATTGAATAAACATATATATATACTCTATATATGTATACATAGATTAGACAATTATTACACCTAGGCGTCATCTAAGCTCGCTAATTAGTAGTTACGCCACTGTTTCCAAGCGCCCAGATTTCGGCGAGAATGTCTCGATTTAGTAGCCTTTATCATGTTGGAGAGGTATACGATTTCTGCTAGATATAAATATCAATTTTGAATTTTTGGGATTACGTTTACTAATCTCGGGATTCATGAGTATCTAAAACTGTCCGGGATCCCGGGATTGGATTCCTGTCCTGACAGATAAGTGAATTTTTACTGATGATAAGTGGCGGACATTCAAATATAGCATCTAAGTTAATGATGATTTAAAATTACCTCACAACTCAAAGGGTTAATGATGAATGTGGACTGTGTAGCCAGCACTATGATGATGAATACAATACAAGCAATCCTACTGCGCAAATTAAAAAATATGAGTATGGTTCTATGAAAGTTGATGATTGTAAATCAAATAAATAAAGATGGTTCAGTTTGAATTGAAAATGAGATGATATCAGTTAACTTAGCCAGCCCTGTAAATTAATGATGTCTACCCCAAGCATATAAATAATTTATATTAAAAATAGCATATTGTGTTATTTCGCAAATAATATTTTTCATTCAAGCTGGCACAGCTGTTGCAGGATTGCATAAGTAACAAAGTAAAGCAGGGGAGCTCAATTTATTATCCGCTCGCTCGCGGCATGAACTAATTTAATACTCTTTAATATACCCTATTACATTCAATTACGAATAAATTAATAGTTAAAAAGTTGAACCTCTCGAAAGCTTCTTCAAAAGCACAAATTTTACTCCGCACAAAAGTTCGTCAACAAAATAGAGTTCTTCCATTAGCGGCAAGCCGTATATGATACCTCGGGCAAATATAATTTGATACAGCTCCTACAGCAAATAACACGACGTGAACAAACACACTGGTGAATGTTTTGAGAAATTATAAAGCTGTCTTTATCTCACAACTTCATAATAAAGCACATGAACATGATTATAGCGAGAATATATTTTTTGACGCTCCAAACAACGTAGGTATGCCAGTGTGTTTTTTTAAAAAGGATTTTTGATATAAAACTTCCATTTAAAAGAATGTAAACATTTAGGATATGGAGGCAATAAAAGTGCACTAAAAGTGATACGAACTTGTGGAGTTGAAGAGCGTTAAATGAGATTAGTTCCATAAAAGTGTATCTCGCTCCACGAACAAAGTATACTCAACGATGGACCACTGGTTAAGATGACATATTTTAAGTACGCTAGATTAAATTTTGAGTTCAATTAACCGTAATATATTCAGTATTAAAGTCAAACTTTGTATTTATTATAATATTGTAAGCCCGTGTACATATACAGGATGTTAAAGTTTATATTCTTAGCTTATTAGCTGAAGGCTATAATACTTGGAATACATAGTTTGTTCAATATTGATTATGCTAAATATTTTTCCATTTTTAAACTGAAACATCCATGTACATGAAACATAAATAAATTGAGTTTAGATAACAATCAAAGTACGGAGCTTTCGTAAGCTCCATATCAAAAGTTATTGCATTAGATTCGGTGGAGTATTTTTGGCGCAAGTCCAAGATAAAAGCTCCGATTCGATCCCCCTCAGAAATGAAAAATATTAATAAAAACACCCATTGAAGTCTTGTTTGAATATTAAGAACTTATATCAGGGAGAAAAAATCTTAATTACTCCAGTAGATACAGGAAGCTGTGCTTTAATCTAATTCATTCGTAGCAGTTGCAGGGTTAAATACGAGAGTTCGCCAAGTATAATGGGCACTTGTATTATATTATAAGACACTTGTAGAATCACCGATGTTCGAGCAACTTTATGTATCCTAATTAATGGATAATAATGAGCCTAATATATATTCAGATTTTTTTGATTTTGTAAAAATTATCATTTCTCATTTAAATAATATAGTTTTGGATATAGTTTGGAATCCGGAATATAAAAGAACGGCGTAAGTTGAGACTGTATAATCAAGTCGATATTTCAAACATTATTTTCGTTTTATTTAGTTTATTTATAATGCTAATTCTTCTAAATTCTTGATATATTCTAACTCGAATTTTGGATTTAAAACCAGTAGTTTGCATCATTTGAGCAAACATTTGTGTCAGTTTGTGTTTATATATTTTTTTTTAATATGCTTTTTTTAAATACGAAAATAAGAATGATGCATGATGAAAATATTAGGTTGAGTCAAAAATAATTGCCGACCTTGTTTTCAAACATTTATTTCGCTTTAACAAAATAACAAAGCAATATTATTTTATTACATATTCACTATTATAAGTGATAGCTTTCTCCCATTTTACTAGTAACTTATCAATACCCTCTTCATAAAATTAAGCAGGTTTAGATGAAAATACTTTTTTAATATCGTGATTCACTTTCTCATATTTTTTGCTTTTTTTTCCATTTAATAAATTCTGCAAAGAACAGAATAGGTGGTAGTTGGTTGGAACAAGGTTAGGGGAATATAGGGGATGTTATAAGACAGACCACCCAAGTTCAAGAATTTTTTGCTGCGTCAACTTTGCTGTATGCGATTTTGCATTATCGTGTAGCAGTATGATTATTTTTTTTAAAACACGTTGTAGTTGTTGATTGTATTTATCGGCACTGATTGTTTCATTTCGATTTAAAAGCTCGTAGTGGATGTCTCGATGATCCTATCTTACACATACTATATTTTTTTCCCAAGAATATTGGCTTTAGGATTCGGTAAAGGTGGTTGATCTTTTGCGTACATTATAGTACATTACCCATTTTTCATCTGCAGTAATTATTCTGTTTAAAAATGACTCAATTTTTTGCTTCCCTGACAATTCCATTGTTGATTGACGTGGATTTTGTTCCAATAACACCTTTAAAATGTCTTTATCAAAGTCGGAAGGCCGATCCGTCCTTGTCAACTGTTGTCAAAAGACTGATAGGAATCATACCTATCTAATGATACCCTATACTCACCAATACGGTTGACTCATCAAGGGTAAAACAGAATAATTATAACGGCTTCTGTTCACCGGCAACTATTTATGACTCAACCTGATATTAATATTGCTATGCATTCGATATTGAAGAAAACTTTCGCAAAGTCAGTTAAAGAGCTTTTTTTTGATTAGATACATTGAATAAATCAAAGATAAAGCCGGATTTTTTTGGAAGTGTAATGAAAAATGACTCACAACAATTAAAATAATTTTGAAAAAAAGACTTGAAGGAAATACTATAAGGAAGATTGATGAGGAATTATAAGGAAATGTTTATAATAAAAATATTTTTAGTTAAAGTTTTTAGACCAGTGATTCCTAACGGGGTGGGTCGTCAGTCCTCCTGGTTATAGTCTCTCACAAGGGCGCTGGCATGAGTAAATACTTAAAGTGCCGTTTGAGTTCATTAGGAGGGTGTTCAAATTGTTGGCAGGTTTATGCGACATTTGAGCATTTTAATTGGGTACCAATATAGTGCCTGATGGTAGTATGCCTTCAAATTGCACGTCTTTCAAAGATCCAAGATAGGAGTATGATGTTGCTGTGAGGCTTCAAAATCATTTTTATATTTCAGGACGTAATATTACCGTCTTACGCAATTTGAAAGACGCATTCAATACTTGTGTCAATATTGGACTATTTAAAATGATATGGAGAAAAATTAACCTGAATCTGAAGAAATAAATGCCTTTATTAATATCCTAATAAAAATATTTATGATATATCAGCAATAACAATGAAATCAAACAGTAAATATCTTTATCGAGTGATGTATGTGTATTCAGGTTTTTATTTTTTACTTCTGTATTTCAGTAAATGTTTCATATTTCATAGTTTCATAAGTTTTCTTTTTAGTGAATATTAAAGTCTAGTGAAATATTGAAAATTAATTGATCAACGATGCATAAAATATTAAGAGCCATGGGGAAGATACAGATGAACTTTCAGTGTGAACTACTACTCAATAAATGCAAAATATAATAGTTGTATTAAGACAACCCATATTAAAAAATATCATGGGTATACTTTAGTCAACCGATAACGAAGATTCATTGCAGAAAAGTGGTAAAAAGTGCATTTTAAAAAGATTTTCCATTATGTTGTGCAATTTTAAAATGAGATAATTTTGAAACGGTTTCTTAGAGAAAAAAATGATATGTTACAATATACATATGTCCATATTTAAATCAGAATATCGACGTACCCTAGAAAGTCGTATGCCCTAAAAATATAAAAGAGTAGGAAAGAAATTGGGATCAAGTCAAGATTTAACTGAGGGTTAAAAAAGGGTTTATCCACACTCAAACAGCAAATGAACGAAGCTTATCCTTTGAGCGTTACTTTTCAAGTGAATGGATTTTAAGTATTTTTGTGAGAATAAAAATTATTTTAAAGGGGGAGTCTTTGTGTGTTCCAATAAAAGATCCCAGCATGATGTGAACCATTATTCCTTTATTATCGACGTGTTAAACACGGAGGAATGTCGGCCGAAGAAAGACTACCGTATCTCTACCGACTTCTACTCTGGCCATCGTCGATTTGTGGTAATTATATAAGAATTTAGATGGCTTATTTATGTTTGACAATATAAAGCAACACTAACGTGGAAATCATTTAAGGTGTCACGTATTCCCATCCAGTCGCCACGGAGGCTTCTAAATCTTTATTTTCTTCCCCAAGTTTTATGAGTTTGTTAACACTGCATTCCGACAGGACGCCCGAATCTTTCGGGTCGGTCGCAAATTTTGCATTTTATGACGGCATCCTATTTGTATTGGGTCTGAGATGACCTACTTTTGGCGGCAAACAAAAAGAGGAGATTTTTTCGCTTCTTTGACTACTATATTTTTACGGTAACAAAGCTATTTTTGTGAATATGCTGATTTATTCAAAACCTCCGAAAAGCAGCGTCTGCATAATGGGCGATCAATTTGTAATAAAATATTTTATTTTATATTGATGATTCATAGGCGGACAAATTTCTGAATAGAAATCGAACAAAAATATCTACAATCTAGTAATTGTAAAAATAACATACGATGATAATTATATAATCATTGCACAAATATCAATAATCTGGGATTGAAATATATTTATTTGCATGCCATCTCTAAAAATATAGCTTACAGCAACTTAAACCTTTTTAATTTCAAGTCAAACCTTTTTCAATTCACGTCAAACTTTTTTCAACTCAAGTTAAACTCTTTCATTTCAAATTAAACCTTTTTCATTTCAAGTTAAATTGTCAGATGTCAGGTGAAATGTTTTATGCTCCAAATTAAACGGTGTATTTTTTAAGCACATAAGATGAGTTTAACATTAAGTGAAAATTTCAATTACTTTATACACATACGTAAAGACGTGTTTAACCCTATCAGACCGAAAATCGTCATAAAATTTAGGTATAATTAACTGTAATCGCTATCGTCGGATAAGCTCTTTCAACAAAGATAAGACGACTTTCGTTCGTGTTGTCTTGAGAGCAGGCGTTTGTTTTGATAATTAAGATATTCGCATCATTCTTATCGTTGACCAATTTTTTTATTCCCCTTGACTGTTCTGGAGTGGCGTCATTAGCCCACTTAGAGTATCACTTAGAGGTTTTTTAAAAAAGGGACAAAAATTATACTAAGTAAAGACGCATCTAATCGCATCGCTTAATAATAGATTATGTTATTTAATCATGTGTCAAATTACAATTTGGAAATTGAAATTCAATCATTCTTCGAATAGAAATATTTTTTTTTATACGTAAAGATAATGACCAACATCCGTTTGCAGATGATGGTCATTTCAGATAAAATTCCAAAAAAAAAAAAATCTGTGTATATAAACAGTTTTGTTTGACGGATTGAAGGGCTATCTATTGGAACGCTTCAGTTATAAACGATCCAATTTGCGGAACAAGCGGATAAATAAGCGAAAGGTTCGAATGACAGTTAATTTTACGTTACTGTCAAAACAACCGTTCAATATTGTACAAATTAATTGAATATGGCCGAGATTACGCCATGGTAATTGGTTGAATTTGCTTCATGTAAACATTTAGCTGAACAATTTTAACACAAAAGTTTGACAATCTCCAGCGGCCTAATGGAACAAAATGACGTTTGAAAAGTGGAATTAGCGTCTACATAAATGTGTGCTCGGCTCACAGTCCGTTTGTTAATTCGAACTTCAATGGGATTCTTTGTGGAGACCGTCAACAATGGTGACGCACGGCTATACTTTAAAATCTATCAAACTGACCCCCGTGTATTCTTCTGGATGCTTGGAGCATGCCGCGATGTAGGTGTTAGAATATATGGGTCAATCGTCTTCGGGTGACCTCTCCAGGGCCGCAGCATCGGACGCGTTAAATTTCAATTTGTTCGAATATTCAGCACGAAATTACAGCGTTTACTTCGCCCTTCGGAGAATTATGTTTATCCATTTCGCTGTTAAAGAAGCAATTTAACTCTTAATGGACGGAAATATCAAAGTTATGAGAGGATGTTGTTAAGAGTTGGAATACGGCCGCTATTCAGTAATGCTTTTAAGAAATTCGTATCGGGCAAAATGGTATTTTAATTTGATTTTGAGCGCGCGGATGCATCTGCATTGAATATTGAGGCTGTCGAGCGTTTAACACTTTCAGTTCTTAATCAATTTGCTGACAGGTTGACAACTAAATGTGGGCGCCCACGCAATTGGTCAACACAAACAGATTCATTCAGCTAACAAAAAGAGCTGCATCGTTTTATGTCTGCAGATGAATGTAGCAATTATACATTTATTTTGGAAGGAGGACAATGTGTGCGATTCAAAAATACTTTTAATTGAACGCTTATATAGCTAGCTTCTAGGGACGAATAAATAGCATCATTGTCCATTTATAGTATGCGAAGATTTTGAAATAAGCCTAAAGACACACTACAACGTCCGTCAGATGAAGTGTTAACCATGTCATTCAATGGTAGCTGTTAAATTCCTGATAATATAATGCTTAATTGTGTTTGGTTATTAAGTTGTTATTTGCAATAGAATTCAACTGTAATAACTGAATTATCACATACGAGGAATATCCCGAAAGTAAGTGTACTAAATTTTTATGTTTTTTTTAGAAAAAGTGTATTTAAAAAAAAAACAGAATATTGTTGTTCAATGTTTCTGGTGATCCATGACACAAGCTTTTTTATATCTTCCTCAAAGAACTTTACTGCCAGCTTCTTCCCTAACTTCAAAACCTCTTTCTGCACTTGCTTGTCGATTGAAATCCACCCATGTGCTCTTTTAGGGGAAAAAATGATCATCTGAAGGCGCCAAGTCAGGGGAATACGGGGGGTGCTTCAAAACATCCCATCCAAATAAATCCAAGAACGCCTTGGTGGCAAAGGCTGTGTGAGGACGGACGCTGTTGTGCAACAAGCACAATCCTCTCGTCAGCATACCCCTCCTTATATTTTGAATGCTTTTGAGTTTTTTATTGCCTCACAATATCGTTGTGCATTGATGGTCTCTCCCTAAGGCAGAAATTTGATCAAAATGATGCCTTTTCGGTCCCAAAACAATGAGGCCATCATTTTTTGACAGATGGGGAATTGGGTCATTTTTACTCAGACGTGTAATTAGTTTTGTCAGAAAGTCCCCCTCTATTAATCAGTATAGCTAACCCTTAAAAAATGTAAAAAAACCCAGCCCGTTATTGGCACAGTACACTTACTTTAGGGATATGCCTCGTATTTGGCTGGAAAGTCTAAACAAGACAAGTGTTCAGGCATAGTGGATTGGATCCTAAATTCTTACTGTAATGGTTCGGATTTAAACCCAGATTGTGGATACAAATTTCAACGTACTAACAAATTTGGTAAATTAGATGTTAATGTTTCCAATTGATTGTCTCGAACCAGGCTTAATCTGATTTTCGCGGTTTTGAATGGATAAGTTCTAAGACGATTACTGTGGTGCATCCATCGGGTTCGTAAATATCTTGAGATTTGTGGGGCGACGGGCGGATGAGTCCACAATAATCGTCTTAGAATGTACTCATCCAAAAACCGAATATCAGACTAAGCCTGGATTGAAAAGTGGGGCAGAACTTCATATGTTGAGGTGGGTGTTTCACTCTGCGGTGTTCATCCATAAAACCTCAGGGGGGGAGCAATCCTTCGCCCGTGGGCAACAGTCGAACCCCCAGGGTATTGTAGTAGGGTAGAGGCGCGCGAAAGTAATCTCGTCGGTTGGCTTATCAAACGGTGCTGTGGTAGCCCAACTAACATGAGCTGTGGTGCGCGGATTATCCTGTAGCTGTACATTCTTAAAGTTGAATGTGTAACTGCTGATTACAGAAAGAGAAGGAGGATTATGTGTAAAATGCGTCATCATGCACGGCACAAGTGGTTAGGTACTAGGAATGACCGAACCAATACGAGTGCCTTGGGGATGGGGTGGTCCCTGCAGCCTAGTAAGTGGTAGTTCCAATTTTACTTTATACGACTAGTTCGGGATATTCCAAGTCAGTCTGCACAGCAGCGAGAGTAAGAATCCTGCCGCAAAGGACTCGACAAACCGCTGTTGTCCTATCACTCGTAGAACTCCCTATGCGTGACTTCCAATTAGTTCAATTTTGATCACAAGGGATATGTTCTGGAGAAGGTTGCGATTAAGGAGGGATATTCGTTATTCGCTCTTCCCTCCAGTGTTTGTAATCATCGTCGTTTTCTTCTAACAACAGTCGGATATATCATAAGAAATATATTTTTTAGAATATATTTGTCAAATAGTATTAGAATAATTAGATTAAACCCCAAAGAAAAATCTTGCGATTTTTCATATTTTAAAATAATAAAAAAGAACCATATAAATTCGACTAAAAATGAATTCAATGAACTAGCTTTGCAGTGATGAATCTATCATTCTTTCACCTTGTTCTATTTTAGTCGGTTCAATTAACACGTCGTTTGATATAGAGCTGGTGTTATTACGGGACTTAATAGATGGGAAGCCATTCATTGACCTATTTATTTTCAGTCATGAAAATTAACGATGTCATAAGTTGTTAAAAATGGTTCGCAATAAATCTGAAATTGGAAAAAATATATAGGAGATGCTAACAACGAAAAACGGGGAATATTTTGCGTCACGACCAAATCGCGGAATGTGCAACGTTCCTCTTCGCCTATTTAAAATTTGGAAGCTCCTGTTGAAATATGTGAAGATAAACTTATAAGTCTCTTATTCCAAAGTGAGGACAGTAGTGTTCCTTGTCGTTTAGTTTACGATACAGTTTTGGAATTTACGATGTCGATGTTCGATGGCACCTATTCGAAGCAATTTATCACGATCTCCACTGTCTCTTTATTGTTTATTTAAACTCGATTTAGACTTAAAAGGAAAGAAACCATTGTGCGTCATCCCACGTCTATACATAAAATACTGGACAGACTACCAGGTGGGCTAGCCCGTAAATTAAGGTCCAAATTTCATAGTTAATGGACCCAGGCGATCAAGTTTCATAAGCTCATCAAGCTTGAGACGTACCAATACCCAATTTGCCGAATGCATTAGTCGAAGCCAATCCAAATGGATACTAAATAATACATCCAGAGTATCATCATTCCTTTTTAATTTTAGCCTGGGTCGTAAAAAGAATCGAATTTTCAAACCACAGGCCATGATGATAAAAAAAGTGAAACGCTCGTCTCGAATCTGGAGCATCTGAATAAAAGAACGGTGTCGGTATACAAGGACTTCAAGAGATGCAATAAAATTAGCATCCGGTATCCGAAAGAAGAGAACTCCTACATTGTATAAAGAGTCTTTAAAAAAAGACTTTTACACAAACTACCGCACTAAATCAGTTTGTTTTATTACGTCAATATATTTCGAAATACGTTGCATAAATTTACTGGAACGATTTTTGGTTCGATACGAAAGACAGCAGGTCCCCAAATTCACAATCAGGTTATTTCAATTCATACGAAGGATACGATCAATAAATTCATGAATGACAACCAAAGTTGACAGATAAGCATTTTATAAGAATTTATAAATTCCTTCGAATTGATCGATTTAAATACGACCCTCTTTGGGGCTGTAGAATGAAACAAAATTCTTGAAAGTTTCTTTCTATATTCAAATACCTATTTAAGTCCATAGGAATATATTCAACGCTATAAAATGTATTCACACGAGGCTAGTTTTCAAGCTAGTAGAGTAAAAATTAGCTTTAAAACGAAGCTAGTTCTGTTTACACAATGCTAGAATTGCTGGCTTGCTGGTTTGTTAGTATTTTGAGACAGTTTGAGTTCTACTGCAAAATCAGGCTTACATACGTATAGATATTAGTACACTAATAAATTTCAAACAATATCTATGTGCCAGCATCGTGATCATATGATCACAAAATTTGAGTTGGATTTTTATTTGAATCTTTATCATCGTCTTTGAGCTTTCATCTGCTGCATTTTCAGGACATGTTCGTTGAATAGTAGCATTAAATATTCAAAAGCGATCGATATGTGAAGCTAAGAATACGTTGCTTGAAGATTTGCTGTTACATATAAAGTTTCTTCATGTAATAAATGACCAAATGTGATGATAAAGTATTAAGACGATCCAGTATTAGTGCATTGGATTAGTTATTGAATTTTTATTATAAAAGTTAGGGTTCAAATCCAGTTTGAGGAAAGAAATTTTAGCACACTAACAAATTTGATGGATTGAAATTATTAATACTTCTGATTTATTGTTGTATCGACCCAATAATCCTTATTTTTCTAAAAATTGCTATACAAATAATCATATTGTAATTTAGTTATATATGTAAGTTAATGGGAAACCAGCACATTTAAATTTTAGGGGCAACTGGGGTTGGGGCGCAAAACGCAGAATACCGACCTCTCTCGACCATTTTACTTTACAATATATACTAAGTTGTTTAATCCCTCTTTTTTCGTTACCGCTTATCAACGTCAGTCGCTTATCGTATCAATATCAACGATTCGAAAAGCGGACCGATTGGACATACAAACCTTATGGCCACTCCACCCTCTTTTAGGGCTATTGCGGCATTTTCTATGATCTGTACTCACAACTGTAACATTTAAGCAACGTAGCAACTAGATACTTTCTATCAAAGTATTTTTTATACCATTGTTACAGCTCTGATGAGATCAATTGAGGAAAGAATATTTTTAAACGTTGAGCTGGAGACAGACAGAGACGGAGAGTGTCTTGCACGTTGAGATTGGAGAGAAACATAGACGGAGAGAGTATCTTGTAGGTCGGAGATTGTGAATAAGAGACAAAGATGGAGAGAGTGTCTTGCGGACATCATATGATTGTATAAATCGTTAGCCTAAATTTATCGACTAATAATGATGTGTAAATGGTATAATGAATCAATTTAAAGTGTGTTCTTTATGTTTATGTTAAGACATGATCAAATATTGTGTGCTATCGACAATGTTTATTTATTTATGTACAAGCTTCATACACGCTGCGACGGTCCTGATAGATAAGTGGATTTGTATGGATGATAAGTGGCGGACATACAAATATAGCATCTATGTTTATGATGATTTTAAATTAGCACACTACTCAAAGGGTTAAGTCGATGATGATCTTATACTATAGTTAGGATTTTTCTCACACGCCTTTTGATATAGCCTTTAAATTTAGACTTATTTTCGCAATTGTGCATTAAATTACTATTCAAAAAGAGAACAAGAGTTTCATATAATTATTTATTAAGTTATTGTGTCATAGTTACCACATAGGTAACGATAAATCGTTGTTGACACTTTATGCAAGTGTTGCCAACGACGATATATTGTTATTCGACACTAAGAGGGTTAAAAACAGAAGACCTGTCCAGTTTTTAGTTGGGGGTTGAATTGTGTCAAATTCCCCAGTAGGTCAAAAGTATAAGCATCAAGTCGTGATATTCCAACGATTACTCAATCGGAATTTGTTAAAAAAACATCCACAAAATCAACAGAACAAATCAAGGCGCTCAAAATATTCAATTAGCGCTAAAAGATGTCTTGATATGTCCACTTTGAAACACTCGAAAAGCTTCAAGGAATTGCGCAATCGATTCATGTTTTATACGCCCAATAAATCAAATCTTATCCCACCGGATGCATCTACAGAAACATAAATGTATTAGAATGCATTTTTCGAATGCATCCGGACTCATATTCGGTAACGATTTTTAACGCATTTATTCGAAAACTATCATTATTTTAATGCCGTACATAAATCTTTCACGCTCTGTGAACCACCGTGATTTACTGTATATTCTAATAAAATAATCAGTGATTTAACATTCACGATTTTACTACACCGTCGTGACGTAACATTACACAAATCATTGAAGGCTTTGTTACAATATCAGGGCGCCATTAAAACGAGATATAAATTCGAATTTCTACTTGACAAATACGCACCGTTTCTGAGACTGCTTCGTCTGCAATCCCGTAAAAGAGATCGAACGCTTTAGCGATCGTTAAACTATCGTTTATCTAAAATTTTCGATAAAAATATTAAGTTTATTCGATGTAATATAGTGGAAAAGGTAAATAATGCACATAACCCATACGATCAACAGGCTATGACTGACAGTTTATTTTGAGGTTATGTAATGATTCTGTCAATCGTTCATTATCGACGTCGACGAACGACGAAAAATTTCGAAACATTAATTTAAATCGATAAAATACATTTCTATCATTAAAATATTATTATTAATTTGAACATATGCTTTACATGGGTATATCATAATTTTCCAGCTTTTCCAGTAGATATTTTTCTACTTGTTATAATATATCTTTTATGGTTAGTTTTAAATTTTATTCCATTTTGCCTCATATTTTTGTCTAACAAGCTGCCAAGTTGAAGCCCTTAATATTGCGAGCACCAGGGTAACAGCTCCTCCTCCGATAGGTCCTGCCAAGGATCTATTCTCACGGAGAAGAACTTAACCCTATTAATACCATATGGACGGATCTGAGCGTTTTAGCACTTACATTTTTAATTTAAAAAAAAACACGTAGCATTTATTTAAAATGTTATACAGGGTGTTTTGCATATTAATGGACAATTTTTTTTAAAATGTTAAAAATAAATCTATGTATGAAACATAGCAAATACTCTGTATAAAGATATCATCAATATTATATTTTACTGCAAAATGAGTAAAGAAATAATTAACGATTAGTTCTAACGAATGAAATGAAAACACACGTCAATTTAAAATTAATTATTTCTACCTATCATCCATTATTTGGATTTATGTTCATATAGATATATCAATTGACTTTTACATACAAATTCATCATTCTTCATGTTCTTCTGAGAATTTTTTTGTGGAAGTTAATGTTTACAATCCAAAGTAAACAAGCAAAAAGTGGGATAATCTACAGTTAGTGTCTCGAATTATAAAAAATTAAAGCGCTTACTGTTTATAAATGTATGAAAATGAATGTTAATTGAGGGTAAAGCATTCTTGTTCAATAATGGTTTGCTTATCTAAGCAAATCATTATTGAATAATTGAATTGAATATAATCTTTTTGGTTAGTATGTATTTGAAATGTATTTGTAATTGTTTCCTGATAGAATTGACTTTAAATGCAGCTATGATTCATTGAAAATAACTTGATTTGGATCGTCATTCAATGCTTTATATGTACTCAAATGTAATGCCCTGTAAGTATCTCCCAACTTCTGACATGGTTTAGCATTTAATCTTGTTGTTCGTTGGAGATTTGTGGAAGTGTTTGGTCATCCATCGTACAGCAATTTTTCAATTTAGACAAAAAAGATTCAGAGTGAGCTGATCTTCTTAAAGTAACTTATCCGATATGGATATATCCATAAAAAAATTCCATACGGTCCATAATATATTATAGTTTATCAATGTCTTCTACATGTTGTAATATTACGATTGTTAGAGTAACAGTTTTTAGATTATTGTTCTATATAGACTTAAAAATATGACGATATATATATTTAAAAATGAATGTGTGTCGCGAAGCGAGGGGTTTGCTAGGTATACATTCTTATACCGTTCATCCGATTGCAATGAAATTTTGGTAAGTTATTGGATATGTATTCGAGAAGGTTTTTACATTAGCACCATCATTATTTGTGTGCGGAATTTGTTTTGCGAGACGTTTAACGGATGCACCATATTGGTTTGATAAAGTGAAGCTTAACTATTAAGTCTTTAAAAATGTAATTACTTTCACCATGAATGCTTGAATTTGTAAAAAGGAACGATAAAGATCATAAGCGTTGTAAGGAAGAGCATAGATAATATTCCCCCGTTGATTGCGAATTTCTCCAGAACATATCCATCGTGATTAACTTGGATTACCTGTATTAAGCTTATGCTATTATTATATTGCATCCACTCAAATTTTAAGAATTTTTCACAGTCATTTAATTGTTAGTATTCTACCAACGCATTCGGATGAAGATTTTACAACATTTTCAATATCGCCTGGTATATTTGCATTCATTTCTGGCAAATATGGTTCCAACAACTCTTGAATCTTTATTTAAAATGTATTTTCGCAATCCAATGAATTTTTGATATTTTACAAAGCTAATATATAGCATGACAATCCATCCATGTTTACTTAACGCTTGAATGATATTTCCGATGTTTTTATGTGGATCGAGAAAGTAATATCGTCGAGATTTGTTTGTGACGTCATTTCGGTGACGAGAAAATCAACATCCGTTCATGGAAGGCAATATTCCTTTTTTGGTCGGTTAAGAAAATGGTATTGGGAAAGTAAAACACAATGTAAACGATGGCGACGTTTCGTTATGACACCGACGGAGGCCTCCATTATAAGGAGCGATCTGAAAATAAGAATGCGCAGAATAAATATTTACCAGTTGACATTTTGATATTCATGTCATCAATTTATATTGTTTTATTATTCGATTTCTATTCGTGTACAAATATTTTTTTAAATTTGTTTATTCTTCTTAAAAGTATGACCTTTGGCTGATTGCTTTATATCAAGTGTTTGGGGTCAATTTGACAAATATGTTTTTTTAACGTTTTTGCTTTGCATTTGACTGATTATATAAAAATTAAATCTTCTTAAGCATGCTTATCTAACTCATCCATGTTTCGATGTTTGAATGCCAAGTTCGCCATTATTTATCTAGCGAGCGATCAAAGTTGCACGAGCGTGAAATTAATGGAGGATATTAACTCAAAATGGAATACGTTTATTTTGGGAGCGTTATATTATGACAATATTGAAGGAACTAAATTAAACAAACTATTGTCACCCTTAATTTGCGCACCGACACGGTTCAAAAATCGCGCGAACACCCTGTTTTCGGCGACGTTACATTCCGAGCGAATTGCCGCTGTTGGAGCGCAAGGCGAGATCGCTTGGAATGTGCTCTATTAAGCTCCAAGAAGAATACGAGGCGGAGGCTGCCTTTGGATCGCACAAATTTCAAGCACAAATATTTTCAATCCATTAACAAGACAAACTGACTCGAGCTCAACAATTAAGATTGTTTGACGATCGTTAATGTTCTATACCGTATAAAATAGGTAACTACAGCGATTATCGTAATTGTTACCAGCTTCCGGGTCGACCTTATTAAGAATTCAAGCATGTTATGGAAGTGTATGAAAGCTTTGCTGTGATTGAACCACCCTCGGTGCTGCTTTGGACCTTTGAAAGTTTAAAGATATCATTAAGTTTGTACATTTCAATTTTAAACAAGATCAATATTCGGAGACTTCAGACTCTCTAAGAAATCGGAATTTGAGGTATTTGGGTTTATATCACATTTAATCAACGATTTAACAACCGACTTGTTATCGGTTTTAGTATCTTCAATTGTCTGTCATCTGAATAACTACTTAACAGCCGGATTTGAGTGAGAAAAGGGTGTCTAAAAAGTGCCATTCTTTAAACAAATACTGTTAACGGCGAATAAAAATGTTAAAAAATGGATCTCTTAATGACGGGACTACCGCAGGTACAGATTATCTATTAGGGTTAACCCTTCTGTCAATAAGATAGTCTGGTCAGAACATTATGATTTTGCGATGAGTTTTTTTTAATAGTAGCTATGTATAGATCTTCCCAAATATTCCTGATTCTCCTTTTAAGAGTTTTCTAGAATTTAAAAAAAATTGGGATCATTGTATTTCGAGAAAATAATGATATTTCCATAGGTTTGGCCAGATGTAGATATTTTTTTCATATGATTTGTACAGGAAATATCACATTTTTCTTCATGTTCCATAAATAAATTTTAATCCTTTTGTTCCACAAATATGTTTATTGAAACAACTATTTGCTTTGATTGAGACTTTTGACTTTGTTTCTTATACATTTTGTTGAAGCGAAACTTTTATAGGCACAGAAGGACAAATTAACTTAAACGTCACGAAAAATGAAACTCGTCGGAAGTTGGTGCGAAAGAGAAAGATTATTGATTGTAGTGCTTTTTTGTCAATCGCACACATCTACTGTGTGTGTTTAAATGTAGCATAAACAGAAAGAGAATCGTTTGTAGTATGTTCGTTTCGGTAGCATACAACATACGCGCATGCGCCACGCTGCCTCTACTGTGTGTGTCGTACATAAAGCAATAACTAAACCGTGCGCCTATTTTATTATGTATTACACAAACACTGCATAATATTTTAATTGCGCGAAAAAGCAATGCATAAAACCAACTTAGTTCTTGTGAACTTATATTTTGTGCTTTTTGCTTTACAATTTTTATACCACCTGTACCATTGTCTTCTGAATATTAGGCTATCTGAGATGTCATTTCCACCAAATTTGCTTTATCAGTCTCTTCTTCCATCAGTAATTCTTGAATATCTTCGACTTTTACAATTAAAAGTCGAGGGTGTAAACATTTCCAGCTTCATTTCTCAATGGTTGTTCCTATATTTACCAGATCTTATCTCGGTGAGCTTTTCCATTAAGAATACTTAAGAGTTTGTTTAAAGCGTATTTCTGAGAGCGTCTTTGTATACTACAAATATTTTTTAATGTCATCGAAAAATTAAAAATACATATAATTAATAGAAGATTCTATTTAATAGAAATTGTGTTCTGGGAGTAATACATTGTCCGGGTTTTTCTACGGAAATAAAAAAATAGATAACGAACGATGGTAACATTAAAATAAAATATAATCAGCTCTTATATGATATGGGTTAAAATGGTAGATCGAAAATAGAAAATAAAATGAGATCTACAATTTTAGGATTATCTATCAGTGCAAAACATGCCCAGTAATAATAGAAAAGACGAAGAAATATTATTAAGTAAAAATCACAAAAATATTATGAACATCTAAAAAGTATTGATCAATTATTATTTGACGAATAGCGAGCATTTCATTATTATTTGCTCGTAAAGGAATGAAAATTTTAAGAAGCGATTCTCACTATTTTACTATTTATTATAAAAGTTCGAGTAGAAGTTACGTCGGGCGTCATAGAATGTCCCAAAATAAAATAATTGGCTAATAAATTCAAACATTTTTTAAAAATAGAAAATGATCTTTGATGGAATGAAGCTTAAAATTCAAAAAGGACTTGTGTGAAAGTACATAGCTATATATCACAAAGTACCTAAAGATTTTCACGCCTAAGTAGGCAATCGCTTATTTCAGTTTTTAAATATTAAAGAATGTCAAAATATCGACGAGTTTAGCAGTGATGGATACCTTGCCATTTTGCAAAAGGATTGAATAAGTAGGATTATAAGTGCTAGTGCTGATGAATGATCGATGTTATTGAGTATTTTTAATAAATATTTATTTGTGTGCTTAAATAATTAATCTTCTATATCGTAGGTTCTTAAACTGGAGTCTGCGAAATTATAAAAAGCATTTAAAAACTGAACTCACACACTTTTGACTACTTCTCAGACCTGATTACTATGCAAATACGGTCGATTGCTTGTTAAATGTACATCAATATTTTATTGTCATAAAGTGCATGTGTCGTACTCCGAAACATGGTCAGATCTTGAGATTCATTGTGTAGTTAAAAATCTCTGGTAAGTGGTATTTTTTAATTAGTGTTACTTGTGGTTTTCGTACATGAAACTAACGATTCTAATTTTATTTTAATACAATTGAATGCATTGTTGAGGCAGTCAGGTTTAGCATCATCAACTCATCGACTTTTGTATAGCTGCAGAGAGATTGCAGATCGTATTGGAATAAAAGGAGATTGTTCTCTATTTTAAGGCGCTATGCTTAGAGTCTATACATTCAATAAATGGAGCTTTCAGGATATTTTGAACTTGGCTAAAGTGTAAGATTTCATATAACTACATCAAGGATAACTTCTAAAGATAAATACAAAGTCAGCGGCCTTCTCTAGCGAGACCCTCCAGAGTTTCTTTAGCAAAATATGAAATTTAACATATAATCAACTGATATATAAAGCAGTGTTAGTCAACTTGGTTCCTACCATCCGCTAGTGGATGTTCAATCTTTCATGATAGGCGATAGGGGTTTTGTCGTGTTGTTTGAATGAGTTGAAGATATTTAGAACTTAACGAGGCTCATAAAACTTTTCAATAAGAAGGGAATCATAATTTTGATAGCAGTGAATATGAAAGCCCATTGCATAATAAAAAAGTTCATCTCTTTAAATGAACAAGACCGTTTATTAAAATAACCAGTGATACATTTTTACCAATATTTATTATAATGCCTATAAGATTTTTGAGCTAGAAATTAAGTCTTAAGATTGATTTAAAATGCTAGGGTTGGGGTGGAGTCTAAAAATAATGTTGATCAAGTGGGAATCCTCGGACTATATAAATTTAAGAGCCCCCCGTTCTTTATATTTTTGTATTGCGTACCGTAATTTTAAGATTCAATCTCATTTTTGTGAAACAATATAACCTTATTATATGAGGACCGATTGTATTTGAATTTGATATAATTTAACACTCAAAATATTCTTACTTAAAAACATCATTACTATACAACGAGATGAAAAATATTATGTGTTCATTGGATGGTTTTCAGGATATTGATGCTTAGGTGTGTTTTGATTGTATATTTTGTATGCTAATGTATAGTATGCGATGGCGTTACTAAAATACGTATACGTCGACTTAAAATTGAAATATCGTCTTCTACATTTTTTACGCTTGTAACGTGACAGCATATAAAAGCACACGTGGAGGAAAAAGTTGAAATATATCTCGAAAATTTCAGATAACTTTTATCGTGCGGGTTTGGAGTTTCAGCTGTCGTTAGAAGTGATATATAGGCAGGTAGGGTAATCCCTGATAAATAATGAGCGACTGTTGTTGAATTTCACAGCCCTTCATTCTAATTTGACACATTGTAGGAATGCGAAACCCTTGGCCCGTTTCGACGGACTCGTTCTCCGTGTGTTTGAGCTTTGTGTGAAAATTTCCATGCCGGCCTGGAAAGCTATGAAATAAGCCGTTCATTATTTCGCTCACGATATCGACAACGGCCACGCGGAAATCCTGGATTTCCCATTATTATAAAGCAATATGTCTGTTTTATGCGGAGAGTGTGGAATTTGTGATTATAAATCATGCAACACCTATTCGAAATGCTCCACAAGCGTTTGCATTAATCATTCCTATCAGATGCAGGCCGGTTTAGGCATTTGCATCAAAATAAAATATTCACTACATATCAGACTGAATGTTCGTTGTTCAGCTGAAACTTACACAATCAAAATATAAATGTGATTTTCTTAACAAAAAAGCCACGCAAAATAAATACACAGAATCTATTAATATAAAATGGATGCGTTTTATAGCAACTTACATATAAATTTAGTATTAAACAATCGATTGATTCCTCGACTCTTATCATATAGTTTTAGATTGAAATCAATCCAACATTAGCTTGTATTTGAAAGATTAAAAAACTACAATATTATGAGAAAATCATATTCTTTTTCATTGATTAATTACACATTTAGACGCAATTTACTATTAAAAAATGTATATGGTTTCACCCCACATAACATAGTATTTATTCTTAAATAAGACTTGCAAACGTGTCTAAATACTGTTGAATAAGACTACCTATCGTTTTTTATGATCGTTAATAGATAATGACTAGAATAATAACATATCTTCTATATTTTTATAAATCAGGATTCGGATAGTTTTTGCATATTTTTGAAATTTGACACATGTGGTGATCGTAAGTGGTACATAAGTACATAGTCTTTCGCGAATGGATATGAATATTAAGTAGTGTAGTTTTTTGTATTATTTATAAATAGGTAGTTTTTTGTAGTTGTAATGATCAGAATCACTTGGTAGTATTTCGTAACTGTGGATGCTGCGGCTGAACAACATTTTATAGATATGTTAAAATGGGGGTGTATATATTTACGCAACCTATTTGCGTAGGCATAATTAACATTTAGTTAGGATAGTCCATAGAAAATCGTCAAAATAGGCAGGGATTCAAACCGGAAAGAAGCCGAAAACCGGCAAAATCGTATCCAAAATGTTACCAAATCCAAAGTGACATATTTATAAATGTAGACTTATATATAAAACGATATAAAATCATCACATTATAAACTCTCTATCCCCAGGAGAATCTCCTATGGATATGCCCTATATTGGACAAACAGGTTTGGAACAAATAGGAAGCCTATTAAAAATATTTTCTCATTGTTGCCATTTATCATATAAACAACGGAACTTTTACAACTCAATCATAGATTTTATCCTGTCTAATTCGCCTACACAATTATTCTACTTATATCCAAAGTTTATTTTCACGAATATCTTCTTTCATAGGAATTATGATCCTTAGCAATGATGAATATAAATGAAGAGATCCTGTCTGATTCCCTAAGGGATATTGTTTGATTGTTATGTTGCTTGTGTTCAAATAATGTTCATAAGTGTACATGTATGTCATGTGCCACTTTTGCTTTGCGGTTCCCGATTGACGTAATTTTATTCCTTTTATTTTCATACTGTTTTCATTATTCAAGTTTTTATAGAAGCCAGGTGATCTCGTTGAATCCGGATCCAAAAGATGAGCATAGCATTAAGATTAGGTGAACCCTTTTTTCCCCTATTTCACAAGGGCCGCACTCCCCCGATAACGCTGGAATGTGTATAACTTAAAAAAGCACTGAAATAGACGCACTTTTTTATTTCAAATTTGACATCGATCTGATTAACTTATTATTAAAAAAAATCCATCCACCTTTCTGGGAATAATAAATCAAATATGCACCCATCAATTTCATCTGCTGATGTATACTAGATACATTTATCTGTTTTATTTGATTCATTGTTTCATAACCAGTCGCAACATCAATGCACATTTATTCCATTATTATATGTAACAAATAAGGCAAGAACGACCATCCACCATATGCTTCTTTTAGATTTCCAAACAAACGATAATTTTTGTATATATTATATATTTATGCATTATTTTTTTATATTTTGTGGTTTATGGAGTGCGTGACCAAAAATATTAATTAGATGGTACAATGCAGGTTCTTATCATCGCAATCAATTTTTTGCGGCGAATTTACGACAAATATATATTAGTAATTTGGGTCACGAAATACTCGTATTCTCGGTTCTTTTTTTACGCGATTCACTGAGGGTCGCGCAAATGAAAAGTGTGTTAAATACAAATAGGTAAAAATCTTGCATTCGAAAATAGCATATTTAAAATTGCCCAAAAATTGGACATTTCATATGAAAACATGTAATTTTAGATCGTTATTATATATTTTTTAATTTTTATTTGGCTTTGGATATTTTTTAAATTCTGACAAAATAATTATTTGAGAAGTTTATCAATACACAATAGTGTTAGAGTTCAAACTCGTTTCCTCTCTAATAGCTAGCAATACCAATATTTTAAGCTAACTTTTTTTTTTACTTTTAAACTACTTTTAGCCCTAATTTTGACTGTCTATCAATTTTTTCAGTATGTATTCTGGAGAAATTATTGCTTTCTGTGTGCATATCACATGCTGTCCTGCAGGATCATTTAAATTTATGATACATAATAATTATTTTTAATATTATATATACGCAATTTAAATTTATTATTTAAAGTTGTCTCAATTTACTAATAATATTAACGAGAATAGTTTTTTACAAGGAATTTTAATCAATTAATTCCAAAATATCTTCAGTTCCGTAGCAAAGCTCATTCAATGAGTAACCCTGATGACTTCTGTTAAAATGTGAAGATTAGTGGATTCAAAATATTTTTTTCCTAAGAAAAAACAGTTACACCCAAACCTCTTTTTGTGCGATTTCAAAGTTATGCGATTTTTTAAAACTATTTTTCTTTTTTTAAATTTCATAAAGAGTAAGTATCGAGACATTTTGGATAAAATAGAAAATAAATCATCAACACTAACCAAAATTGAAAAAATAATAATAATTTGGGGCTGTGAAAATTATATACGTCTTTTATTGCTGAATTACGACAGACTTTTAAATTTAAAAAAAAATTGTTTTGGTTTTTTTTTGCATTTTTCCAATGATTTGACTTTTAAAAATAAATTCTCCAAAGGAGTTTCCAAAAATTCAACTATATACTTATGAAGTTATAACTATTTTAGTGACGCAGCAACCAGCGCGAATCATTTTAAATTAAATTAAAACTGACAAAATAAAACCAAAAATTGACTAGACTGAATTTTTTTAAGCAGTCGCCATTTTGTGATTTTTTTTAAGTTAGGGACTATAGTGACATCCTTACTAATTATGAATTATATTGTTGGAAAGAAAAAAATCTACACAGAACAATGATGACATTGACATTGGGTATATTGGGTTTGTAATTAAAATAATTAGTATTTCTTTGGTGGTTGTCTGGCATTAGAGATGCCAGATGTCAGACACCTTTAAAATTTTACCAATGATGCAAGACGTCTTTTAAATGTAACCAAAAATGTTATTTTTTAATTGCCTTACTGTTTTCGCGTTTTTTTTATTAACTTTTTTATGCGAATTTGGATATATTTTATATAGCTGTTTCTAAGTTATGCGGTTTTTATAATACAGTCATGGCTTTTTTGTGCGATTTTCGGCGGAACGCATCTACCGCACAAAAAAGATTTAAGTGTATTTATCGGTAAGTAGCTAGCGTTTAAGTGGTTAAATTTTAAGATAAATAAACATAAAAATGCATCTAAATTTTCTGGAGTAAAAATAAAAGCGTTAAAACGGCTTATCGACTACCAATGGGAATGCATATCTTTTATGAATAATTTCGAGTCCACTCAAGAAGAAGGCTAAAATATTTTAATCAAGTAGGCTTTTATTTCTGAAAGTGCGATAAATATCATGAATTCATCTTGAGTAACCTTCTGTGCCATCCGATATATGAGCTTGGGCAAAGAGGTGCTTCTTCGAGGAAAGTTGACGGCGATGTCAAGATGGTATGCATTCGAAGACCATTAAAAGTATGCGTGACCATAACTTGGCGCTATCACATGATGGCATCACGAATTATGCATCCGATAGATTTTCTGGCAAGGGTTGTCACTTTTGAGCTCTCCAATGAATCGATTTTCCATTCCTGAGGCCACTTCACTAAACGTCTTCGCGTAATGCAGAGCGGCTTTGCAGGAAGGAAGCAGGCTTAGTATTATCAGGTGTTCCCCCTAATTTATTGCCCCACCGAGATGTTAGAAACGCGTTAGCCACAAAACCTACCGGAGATTTCTTAAATATATACGTATTCATATTGGTTAGGTGGTCCTTTTGTAAATTGCCCGATTAATCCGTCTCGGGCTATTGAACGAGACGTCGAAATCCCTTTGAGCCGTGTCCTTGTTTTATTTGGATCGAGGGCTTTTAAATTGGTCAAGAGCTTGCTTGGATATTTTACGGCTTTAGGCATTTAGTCTTTCAATTCTAAAATAACATGCGATAACAAATCTAAATTAAGACGGGCAATATGTTCAAATTATGTGAAACTGAGTGCGAAACTGAGAGAGAAACCTCCCTTAAAAATTATATTTTTTGTAAATTTAAATATTATAATACTTTAATTGTTGAGAGGTCGAAAGCTAATACACTACACCCACACTTGGTTAAAGTCTTATAATTTATCAGTTTATCTTTCTTTGGCATGTTTTTGCGTCATATAAAAAGTAAATCTGAATACATTTTTTAGAGATTTGAGTGCTGTGTAGTGTTAGAAATTTAAAATATACAGAAGGCCGAGGACAAAAAATTAAATCGGATTAAAATGTCGTAAATTTTATTTCATTGCTTCTCGATAAGGCGTCCTCCTTTTTTTGGCCAAAGGAAAGTTTTAATATGCAAAGTCCCGAATTTTTTCCTTTCCGAAGCTGTCGGTGAATCCCGTGCCATATTAAAAGGGCTATTTCCTTGTAAATTTGCGTAATTAGTGGATTTTTTAAATAATAAATTTTCCTTATCACCTTCATGGTGGAGGCCTAGAGGCCAGCGTGCCTAATTTGAAACCTTTTTGCAGGAACGGTTATTACCGTCTTTCCCTTCGGTATTAAGCCTAAGCGGCTCTCGTAAAGATTTAAATAAATAATATGCATGGATTTTGAAATAATCGAATTATTACAAAAGTCGATGAATAAATCGATCTGGGAGACTTTCACGGATGGTGTCGTTACACTGATCGTGTCCATTTGAATATGGTTGACACGATGGTACGACAATATTAAGATCCTATCATCTGAGTGTTAAGGCTCGACTATCATATGGAATATAACCACAATGATTACAAGAACTGTTATTTTTTCAATTGAAGAGAAAGGAGCATCACCAAGTTCAAATCCATTCGACCTAAAGAATTTGTTATTAGCCTGACAAGAAATGAAGATCGTCGTTTTGAGATGAAAAGGTATTATCATGGCTTAAGGTCAGAGTGATTGAAATATCTTTGGTAAAATAAACATATCTTAAGAATCGAAAATTACTGTTATCTATGGAATTTTTATGGCCCCTTTAACATCATTTTAATATTCAGGTATTTGAGTTTTTAAAATGTACACTATATTATCAATGGCATTTGGATATAAAGCAAATTTTATTAGATTCTAGTTTGAAGATTTATCATGCGTATTTATATGCATACTCAATTAATTTTTACTAGTAGTATTGTTATAGTTATGGTTAATTTCTGAATTATAATGATTTAGATTGAGTGAATGTATGATATAAATGATATAGATGTGATCCTTTTTCTTGAATTGACGTTGAAGGGATATTTAACCACTTCCCTGACGCATTATTAATTTTTTTTTCTACTTATTATCATAAAATCCACTTTTAAAAACTTAAATTATTATTTTCTCCGGAAAACATGCAATATTATACCTGACTGTTCATTTAATTGCATACATATTTTTGTTGAAGTCGCATATATTTTTTGTGTGAATACAGTATTTTTTTAATAAATGCAATCTGTGCAAAACGTGTTATTCTCGATCTGGATTAAATTTAAATATTTGATTTATACACATGCGTTTGATGATTTCAATCTTGTTGTGCATAATGATGAGAGTGCACACAAGGTTTGATGAAAACTCAATTAAAATATTAATTACACGATTTATTTTTAGTGTCAATAAAAAAATATATAAAATTGTTTAACATAAATGACATTTATACATATTTAGTAGTAAAATTTCACAAATTTGATCAGTTTTGTAAACGTATATAGATACTACATTACAGACTCTTACTTATCAATAATATACTACAACATTCAATATTCTGTTATAGACAACTCCAATTCAATAGAACTTTTTATAACATTGAAGAACAGTCCATAGAAATCCTTAATATTGATAATTAGCATTTTTTTAATAATATATTAAGCCACTTAGCTATAGATAATTCATAGAATAAATACTCCGTCGATTAAACCATTAAAAATATAAATCACTTCTTTGGCTATCAATCAATAATTGTCATGTCTTCATATCACATTGACAATTATTTATATATATATCCATTCACAATTATGATAAGATTTTTTGAGGACAACATTTTGGAAATCGCTTATTGTTATCCCCGCATGAAAATTTGCCAGGTTCATTGGGCTCTGGACATCTGAAAGTATGAATTCGTATGAAATTTTGGTATATTTGTTGAGAAAAATATGATGAATGATGATGTCTATCCGTTATGCTTACCCCTGGACAGTGATGTACGTTTTGGGATCTGCCGATCTGCGCTTTCTATCCTCTTCCGGAGCGAATCTCTTCACCAAAGTACCAAAACTGGGCACTTTCGACTTGCTCGGCGCCAAAGGATTTAACTTCGCAAGTCTCAAGGATTTAGTTACGGAGGGAAGACCGAACTGGCTCAGCCTGGCATTGATCCTATTAAATTTAGTATTATCTTCGTAGGGAGACGTCGATCTTGAGCCTATTGAATAAGCGAGGTCCTTGGCGCGATTCTCTTTATTGTCGGACGGATATCCATCTGTAGTGTAGGGATTGACTTTCCATTGAATTGTATCGTCGGGATCTCTGAAGTTTGTCCAGTTCTCGTCTTGTTCCACTGTCGATGTGAGGTCGCTCGTGGACAATTTGTATTTGTAACTGGGTTGATGTATTTTTGATTCGTCGGGGATTCTCGGATCAGATTGGGGATAGAAGGACTCAGTTTTGACTTCTGGAATTTGGGGCTCATTTTTCGGCGTGTGCAAGTTCTGATAGTATTGATTGTAATAGTTTTTGTGGTATTCTTTCGCAGCGTCATCTGAATTATCTTCGGCGATTTCTGCATTAACGTTACTTGAGCTGCCATATTTCGCCATGTAATCTTTATAATAATCCATGTAACTTGAAAAATTTTGAGGTACATTTGGAGTGTATTCCTTTTTTACAGGATCATAATAATAGTATGTATTTGTATGATTATTTTGATTAGCATTACTATAATATTTATTATGCTCGTGCGAATACGTTTGCTTATGATCGACATGATGATTATGTTCATGTGTTGAATTCAGTTGATTTTCTTGAGTATTATGATGGTGATGATGATGATGATGGTGATCATGAGTGTTTTCTTCATTTTTATTTGAGCACTGTAATAGTTGATCATTCACAGGAATTTTATTAATTTCATCATTTTGTTGTTGATGGTAATATTGATTATAGTATGAGTGCTGATTTACATCTGTATTATAACCATGGTGTTGATGTAACGCAGCATGATGATGTTGATGTTCATCATTTGATTTTTTAGCCTCGTTTCGATTATATTTCAATAGATTTTCATAATAATTATTCCAAAATTCAAAATATTTTTGCACATATGTATTGGCTACAGTGTTCGCTTGCTGATCATAATGTAAATTATCTGGGTAATTATAGACAACGTTTGTACTAGATGAACTCGATTCACTATCTTTAACATTTTGCTCTTGTTTCTGTGGATATTCATATTCAGAATATGGATAGTATCCGTAGTACTGAGCTAAATACTTGTTATAATCGCTATATATGGCGGAAGACATTTCATTATTTGGAATTGGAGGCATTTGTCCACTGTGATTGTAGAATAATACATACGGATAATTTGTGGTTTTATCAATTTTATGACTGTTTTCTTGGATTTGTTCATTATTCGATATAAACTCTTGGTTCAACGGTTTGCCATACATTTTTTGTATTTGACTCGAAACGAAGTTCTTGGCGAATTGCTCTTTTTTTTGTTTTACATCCGATTCAGATTTTTTTATCGACTCCGACAGATCCGAGGCCATCTTATATAGCTCATATAGTTTCTTAAATTCATCTTTTTCCCAATCGGAAAAATCATTTTCATCCACATCAAAGTCTTTTTCTTCGCCGGGCTCCGTACTAGATTCAATTTGATCGTCGTTATTCGCTTCTGAATTTTCATCGGAATCGTCGTCCTTGAACGATCCTTTGACGATTTTGTTGTCGTCGTATTCCTTGGTGATTGTAGTGATTTCCTTATATTCTCCTTCGACTGATATGAATTTTGCATGGCAAGTGTACGTTCCGCAGAATTTCGTCGAAGGCCACGTGCTATTGACAGGATAACGCAATCCCGTATCAGGATCCGTACAATATAAATCTGAAAGTAGAAAAAATAAAATAAACTGATACATCCTCGCAATAAATAATCTCCGTTGACATCTCCTTGAAGTACAGTTTCCTCGTCTTTGTTAAATTACCCATACCACGTTTAAGACCATAAATTATAACATACGATGCTCAGGTGAAATTTGATCCATGTCATAATTATTAGAATCGTACACACATGTTTATGTTCCAGGAAAACACATTTATTCGTGTTATTAATGTTGTTATTGTTATTTTACAGCTGCAGGGAAACACATGTATGCGAAGCCTGAGAAATTAAGGTAAGATGCTCTTTGAAAATGTCCGCAATTGAATAAATAACGACTTTTCGAATATCAAATTATAACATCGGCTTATGCCAATACGTTACTGCCTCGACGCTGAATTAATGATATCAACATAAATTCAATATTAATAACCCATTAAATAGTTAGCGTAAATCATACTAAATATACACTCAATTTGAGGTCTTAAGCAATCCCTCAATTGCGACTTTTATACATATATTCTTAATTTTATTCATAATATCTCAGTAAAATCTAAGGGGGTATCAAGCATCTCTTTAAAGAGGTTCTGGTATGCCTAAACATACCAAAACATAACAAAAAATTGATGTTTTTATATGATTCGAATATTTCTGACAATTATTTTAAACAAATACAAATGCATCATTAATCATAGATTTTAAATTCAATAGTGATCATAAATGCAATTTGAATTATTGATTAGCAATGCAACATTTAAGACAGTTGTTTGGATTTTCATTGAAAATTAATGGCAATGTCATTGTTAATTTATTAGGTGTCACGCTTGGTCTTTCTCAGAATGAAAACTAGTAGTTAAAATCGTCCAAAAACATAATAATTAATAATGGCAGTAAGAAATATGTTAACGAAATGAAGCTATTATTTTGGTATCAAATGATGTAAAAATTTGATATTTTTGTTACGAACGCTAAATGAGTAGAACGGGCACAGTAACTTACCAAGTTGAGAATCAGCTCTACAAAAAGCCACATAAAAAAGCAGAAAAAACCACCGTATTTTCTCCATATCGGTCGACTCGATCACAGTTATGGAAATAAAATATTAGACTGTTTCAAGTTCAATGTCCAAATACGCCCCAACCTTCCCCGCTAAATACTATAATAATCTTATTCCACGAGAACGAGGCCTTATATTAAGTTTTTAGGTTCTTTTCGCTGACAAGCACGATGACCAGGAACCGGTAATATAAACACATGTTCGTGATATATACTATCTCGTAAAATATTACTTCCTCTAGTATTTATTTTATTCGAGCACGAACTCGATGGGTAAGCGGAAAACCAATAAACTGCCAGCGGATCGTCGCCCTGTCATTATTCCTGCGTTTGTCATTATTTCTTGTTTGTATGGCAAAATCGAAAAAAACCGTGGCCAATAAACATTGTGGCGAAAATTCGCCGCCGACACGTTTGTTCGACGCCAAAAAATTATTATTTTCATATAATGCAAATGAGCGAATTGGAGCAATATCAGATCGCTGCGAATTTCCATACATTAGATTGCCTGAGCGAATAAATTCGGACCGTTTTCAAACACGCTTCGCACATAGAGAAATAAATTTGCACGCTAGCTGCACTCATTAGGAAGTGCCTCGATAAATTATTTCAGTCTTTGTGACCATCTAAAAGGGCGGGTTTGCAAAATGGAATCCGCGCAATTCAAAAGACGCTTAATGAGCCCTTTGTGCGACCCAAAAACGAACATAGTTAAGTGTAAACATTTATATAAAGAATAAACTTGTGTGGTCAGAAAATGCTGGGGGATGATGAAGATAAATATTATCCCAAAGGATTATCACAAGGAAAAATTATTATGCCAACCAAATTTGTAAAAGTACAAACATCAATATTTTCAACTAAATATAATTTAAAAACAATGATCATTTCGCTGATAAACTAATTATTATACAGGGTGTTTTGCACATGGATCGACAGTATTTTTTTGGGGATTAGGGGAGTCTTTTTCTACGTTTTAAATATAGTCTCTATGTCCTAAGTATCAGGGTTGTCGAAGTATCGACATATTTTTCCTAATGGGAATGTTATTCTTATAATTAGAAAAGTTGGGAATGCATTACAAAATATTCCTTTTATTCCATGAATACATTAATTTATTCTTCACCAAATAAAATTCTGTAATAACAAGAATACAAGATAAGATATATGGATATTTACGGTCTATCATGAAATTTAAAATGTCGAGCTTTGCAAAGGACTGAAAATGTATTATCTTCAGAATGACATCGACATGGATGATTATAAACAAAGATGCAGTTACAAAGATGCCATATCGTTACTTAGTAAACTATTTTTTAGCAGAGGATGTGATTAATGCCCGGAGGAACTATATTTTCCTCGGGAGGCTAGATTGTAACTGCTCAAAGTATGCTTTAAATTAGTCAAAGGATGAAATATTTGTATAGTAGGGTGAAAGAGATAGTCGGATTATTATTTTTTTATTATTTATTTATAAATATATAGAATGTCAGATGAAGTGTTACTGATTTAATTGTTATTTTTAAGACTATATTTTTCAGTATACGGTAAATCTGATCAATTTTTTAAAACTTAATTTGGGGAATCTTATAGAAGATATTCTGAAAATTAATTTTAAACACTAACAAAATAAAATATTCACTGAATACATCTTTGTGAGATCATTTTATACTTTTGATGAATTGTTGCATCGTTATGAAATAATAATAAATAATATTTTTTATTGAAAATAGTTCAATTAGACATGATGATTGTTATGCTAGAAATGCAATGTAATCATAAAACAAGCATAGTATTATAGTAGTAGGCAGATTATAAGACGTGGCTAACGGATGAATGTTTATGGCAGATAGTTATGCAATGCAAAATAAACGTACAATCGACATTTCCAATACGTACCAGGTACAACAAACAAAACTGTCAGAGATAGATGGATCCATTCAATATGAAAAGTCACCTACCATAATGAGTTACTCGAGTGCCTCACACAATTAAAATATCCAAATGGAAACATTTTATTGATGCATTAGCTTATTCAAATGATCTGATACATTTTGACCTATATACATTATCGGCGAGGCTAAACCGACTAATAGGGTTCGGACCCCCTTCTGTTACAAGATAATTAAACGCATTTAAATAATATGAGTTATAGGAAATATATCTCACAATTGCTCAGATACAATCTTATTAACGCCCGCTTTCGGAACGCCCATGGGGTCAGGCTAAGCAGGGTTAAGGTATGGGGTGATGTTGACCTAGCTTTAAGACGGGATTCCTCCACTCATTAACGACGCCTTATTCTCAAGCATATTTTATGTGATTTTTTTTCCATTGTAACTAATCCTTCGATAGCTATTAATTTACAAAAATAGTGATTTGGGAGATTTTTAATTGATTTGAATAAAATATTTTTGAATTACAAATGGATATCGATCTCTAGTATCATATCTTAAGCACTTTGGGTAAGATTATAAAAAAGGACCCGGAGTAATAAGAGTGATAAACATGGCTTAATTATTAAAACAGGTGCGGAAAACTTATGGACAGTCAATTTAAAGTTTGTTTTGAGTTGGAGATTTACCGAGTCAGTTGAGGGTTAGTTTTTGTATATTTTATGGCCAATTTAAATAAACCGTTCCATCAAAGCGGAGTTAATTTATAAAGTTATTAGGTGTTGGTAAGTTAGTATTGAAGAAAAAGCATTTTTTTATTATTTTGTGTTAACAGCTATATTTTTTAATTCTAAAACGTTTTTGACTTACCGTGTTATTCAAGGGATCTAAGAAATTGCTCAAGAAATATGTTTATCCTTTGAAATACACAATAGCACTTATGCGGTGAGTAGAAATCGTGGTTGAAATACCAACTTTCAATTGAAAAACTAGATCTTTCTCTGCCTCGATGGTACGTAGTAGCGAAATCGTAATATCGCCTCAGCTAAGCTTTTTTTTTGGTCCATGTTAACATTTGAGTTTGATCCTTTTGATGTACAATACGAGTATCATGCCCATATTTGTCCACCAACAGTAACCATGAGCTTTTTGGATGCATTGAAAGCTTTGGCGAGTGCTCTGGAGATTCGTTAGCATTTAACCACTACCCAGATATTTTCCTGTCGTATAATAATAAAAATATAGATGATAAATGTATCCACAAATGCAGATAGTTCTCTTCAGATAGCTTCTCTGCCTATCTATATCGGAATACGGATGGGACATAATCCGGGGCCTTTCTGTATCGCAACATCATCACCAATGACTTACATATATATATTAAAAGTCAGTTTGTGGGTGATGGTGTAATCCACGCAGACGTCCAATAGCGTTCCCAGCGCCTTGATTGAGGCGCCAATAGCACCATGTTATCAGCATACAAGATATGGTTCATGCACCTTCCGCCCATATGAGATCCAACTGCCGTTTTTTTGAGTACCAAGGAGAGATCCTCGATGTAAATCTTGAATAGTTCCGGCGAAATAAAGCCTCCCTGTCTAACTCTGGATCCGATGCTGAAAGAACTCAATAGATATCCATCCCAGGGGGCTGTATAGTGCTGCCCACAATACCAACTGGCCAACAGATCGACCAGAGTAGATGAGGCGCCTCTCTTCCTCAGCTTGTCCCAGCAGTGTAGGGTCCAGTCAACGAGATCAAAATTTTTGTTCAGGTCAAGAAAGCAAGCATAGACGAATGTAATTCTTCTGGTGTAATACTTGATGACTCGTTTGAGCGTGTAATTGACCAAACTGGTAGATATGTTCATCTTCAAACTGCGCATTGTCAGTGGTCATCGCCAAGTCTTTAGCTTCAGCAGTTTTGCCAAGGTAGTGGCGAGTGTCACCAAGAGGTTAGTCGATTTGATGATCGAAACAACTACAGACATACTCAGGTCGGCCGGCATGAAATTACGCCTGAGCATCATGTCCGTAAGAATTTTTGCCAGTGAGTGTTTTGAGGGTATCTTTAATCTCGCTCAGCATTATATTGAAAGAAGCGTTAAATTTCGATTGAGAAGAAGACAGGACAGAAGAAGAAGAAATCGCTGGTGAAATGTCAGGCTTGGGACCGATAGCAAGTCCAGTCAGATGCCAAAAGTCTCCCAAGTCACATTTCTTATAGGCCAAAGCTATACGGTTTATCTTTTTTTGTTCATTGGCGTATCGACAGTTTTTCAGCAAAGCAACCAGCAGCTAACCAATCTTTGAATATAAACATCAGATGACAAATAGACGGGACACGGACCCAATACAAACGATTCTCTTTATCTTTTTTGACCAACTCCCAGTTGGGGTTTCATTTTTCGTGATGTTCGAGTCAATTTGCCCTGCTTGCCGGCGTGCTGCCGCTGGATCTTGAGATTCAATGTCAGGGTGTGAAATTCCTCGCTGAAAACGGTGAAATCCCGGTAGTCGGTGGCAGGGAAATTCCAATAGAGGCGCTCGGCGATCTCTATCGTTGCGTCAAGGAAGCGGATTTAGTTAGTTAGCAGGAGAGGTGGTCTGCGTCGGTCGCCACCTTTCACGTTTCTTCTCATTGGTTAAGCGCCATCTGAGATGTCGTTGGGTCATCCCGGATCACTGAACGTCTCAATTTCTCACAGGACACGGGCGATTTAGGGTCTCGTTGGTTAGGTTCAGGCTTTTAACATTTACAGAGTGTCCATGTTCTGTGGATATAATCGGGTCAGTGATCTGAAATTCGGACCAGTTGGACACGGGAACCTTGTGGCTACTTCTTCTAATTTAAGAACATTTAGAGCTTTTCGTAAAAGTTTTGGAGGAAAATGCATCCCTGTGACTTTCTATGGCCTCCACCGGGTCGTAGAGGCCCTTCCTAGCGGTCGGTAATAATTAGTGGGCTCGCGAGTGAGATTAAAAACTCTTCCCTTCCTTAAACAATATATATTTATATAATAAATTTTGTTCAATTAGGATCTTTAGCTAGTTTCCCTCGCGATCAGAGTGCAAGTGGCAGCAAGAAGTGAAGAAGGAGCGTATCCCTGCGGACATGGAATTTTAAATTCACGGTTTTGCACCATTCTATGCACTTTGCGAGCGGGCTGGTATGCTCCCGAATAGCGGGATCAAAAGACGAGGGTCCTCATGTTGTTGTTGTATATCGTGCCTATACAAGTTTCACTTAATAAAATTAAATAAAGAAAACTCATTTAATAAGGCTATATCATCGATATTTTCCAAATTATATGCGTATCTCATGACTTTAGTGACTTATCGTACGTAATTTAAAACAATTAATCATGTTTGAATTAATTGGATCCGATACGTTGTAAAGACTGGGCGATTGTAAAATTTATTTAAAATATCGACATACATTAATATACGTCTTTCAAAAGACGAAATAGCACTGAGGTCCTGTTTGATTTATCGTCGAGAGCGACTCGGTTGAGCATTCACGCATGTTTGAGGTTAATTTATTAAACGTCAAAATGGTTCATTGCGGTGCACATAAGGCGCATTTTTTCGGGCATGAATTTGGAAGCGTCATTGTCTACGGCGATGTGGTATTATTTGAGGAATTAATGATTTCGTGGAGATTAAATTTTCATAATTTTACATCTCGAGTTCGGATGTTATTTTGTGCGCGGAACAATGGACAAATTAGCATGGATGATCCTTTTGTTGAATAGGAGGCGCTTTACTCGGCACGCAGCGTTCCATGCGCTCAATAAAGGTGTTCGCATTGTTTGGCGCATATATTTTAACACTTCGTTATTTAATGATCTGGTAATATTTTCGGCGGATTCGACCAAAATTACAGAACGGCGAAAAATTCGAATAAATCCGGTTTCGCCGGTAATGGCCGTTAAAATGTTGCACTCGCCGCTGATTAAAAAAAGTGGCTTCTGGATGTGACAATCAATTTGAGTGTGTGAATATTCGCTTTCGGCGGCTAATGTGCCAAAACTAATTTTAACAATGGGTAATTAAATAATTTTATTATTGCATTACGGATGGATAATTCTCTCAACTCACGCAATGATAATTGAGCTAATTTTGACAGTGGTGTGATAATATGGATTGTTTCGACTTTCCTTGAATCAAACGAGCTATAGAAAATCTGATATTATTTTTTTTAAAAGGAAACTTAATACATATACATCATTTTATGTTTTTTAATCGATAGAAATTAATTAAAAAAACGTGTTTTTAATTACCGAATAACGCTTAGAAAGGGCTATGACTAAAAAGGGGACGATTAAAAATTTATTCCACCTCTATTATTAAATCTTAGAGTACAAGGCATCGGGATCGAATGAGATAGTATCAATATTTATAACAGCTGATAATTTTTTTTGGCACGTTTACATTGAGAAAAAAATATCAAAAATATAATTCAGGGGACACCCGGGTTTGAACCGGGGACCTCTCGATCTGCAGTCGAATGCTCTACCACTGAGCTATATCCCCTTGTGACAGTGTACATACAATACAACACTGCTTTATAACAAACACGTCATAAATATAATATATAGATAATGTAGCGCCTACGTAAAAACATAAAAAAATGTGTAGTAATATTTTTAGAACAAAACAGCTAGATAAACAAAACGAACAAACATGCAAAGTCAGTATGAATATGTTTATTCAATAACAATAAATAATATACATTTTTAACAATTTGAAGATTCAGCATGAGTGCGTGTTCATGGAAGACTTTCTATTATCAGATTATCCGTCCATAATTTATTCCATTAGCAATTACAGGATTAAGATACTCGGTAATCCCTTTGTTTTTATCACCAAAATTTAAGTGATTGCTTAACGGTTAACTGATTAAAGTATGAATATCTGTTAAAAATAATGGATATCAATATAATTGGATTTGAATTAAATGCAGTAATTATGTCACTAGAAAGCCATTCTGCGTTATTCTGCGCATGCATAGTAGATTTTGGGCGGCCCGGTCTTTTCCTGTCCTTCAAAGTCTAAGTCTCTTGATGTCATCAAATGATGTAATGCATTTCTTTGATGGAAATCTTAATTTATTTAGCAATCTTATGATAAAAAGGCCTTCATTTAGTAGTTTAATGATAGAGGTACAAATTGTGATACTTGGGATGGCTGATTTTGATATTTAAATAATAAAAAAAACAAATTAAATAAAAGGATAGTTCCAAATCATAAACTTAGATGCTATATTTTTTTATGTCCGCCACTTATTATAAATCCACTTATCTGTCAGGACCGTCGCAGCGTGTATGAAGCTTGTGCATAGTTAATAAACACTGTCTATAGCACATAATATTCGGGCATTTCTTTACATAAACGTATTGTTTATGTCTATTCAATCGTACGATGTACGCAAGATACTCTCTCCTTCTCTGTCTTTCTGACTCACTGAAATTTAGACACAATACTGTGTTTCACCTTTTTAATGTGTCTTTCATCTTTAATATGTTATCACAGTTTAGTAGCTAGATTCATAACTTAAAAATCTTAGATTTAAATCTAATTGAAATGTTTTTTTATTAAAATTATATTATATAATTTTAAGTACTTATTATCTTAATTATTCGACTCGTCTTCAATTTTTTTTGTAGGGTTAACCATTCTTAACAATGTTAAAAGCAGTATATCTATGATTTAGAGCAGCGAATGACATCGAACAAACGCGGAACTACCCAGGTCGTAATTTCGTGAATATTGTTCTCCGCCTGGAATATTTTTTAGAATAAGGCATCTTCAAAATATCATAATATGGTCTTTGGAATATGGTGACTTTTCAAAATATTGTCATTACAAGAAATACAATGTAACCTGTCTCTATTTTTTTTTGAATCGTTGAATATATTTGATTTTTAGAATATTTAAACAATCTTAAAATAATTTTAAAAGGATCTATATTCTTATTTCATCGAATTTTTGTTATGGTTCATGATGTCCATAGTCCTTAATGTGTGGACCTTTAAAGGTTCCCAGGAGTATTTCATGAGGTCTATGATGCTTACGCTATGTAGAAATTTTAATTGTTTGTAAAAAAGGCAATATTAATGATAATTTCATGGATAAAAGTCTCAAACTCAACAAATTCCATATTAGACATTCAACTATTTCACTTTAAAAAAAAGGCAACAGAAAAATGACGATTTTATAGTAAATAAAAGTGACAATTGGAAGAATGTTGGACCTAAAAGGGATCGGTCTTTTAACATTTTTTTTATGCAAAAAGTTTTAAATATAGAGAGTTGATATTTAATATGTTGACTAGGCGATCATTATTGAACATAAATATATTTTTTAAAGTTTGACAAAACATATAGTGTGGGGGGGGGAGCCATATATGTCGGTGTGTGAGCGATGACATTATTCACTATGGAAGTCCTAAGTCCTGAATAGGTAATTTGCAGCAAAAAAATTAAACATATTTTTACTTTGTATAATATTGTGTATAGTATAGACTACAATTAGGAAAAAATATTAAAAAATAATATGCAATTGAAAAAAAAGTGTGTTTTTACCAACATTTTTTGTAGTTTTTTGTTCATTAAATAAACATTTTTGAATATTTTTGGATAATTGTAGTTTATACGATGAAAACGTTTATTATACACGTGTCTGCCTTATTTCATAAATAATGCTCATCTAGAGCGTGTGGGAGCACTTCCATGAGCTTAGAAAAAGTAGTTGCTTGGAAAATTTTGCGAATTTCATTCATATCGTCTTGAAACTTACTGAACGTATTTTTAATCATAGGTTCTTTCCGATACACGAAGAAAGAAAATTTATTGTTTTTGAACCAATAAGGTAGAAACGTTCCTTAAACAATTGTTTGTGTGCTGTAGTGAGAAATGTAATGGTAATAATCCACTTTGAATTATTAAAAATAATGACATAACAAAACTAAAAACTGTCTTACTAAAACTTTTTGGTGTTGAATTTGCAGTCAATTTAATTTTATGAAAAAATATTTATCTCTAAGCAAGAATGTTAAAAAAATGAATCACATCATCCTATATAAAGAAGAGGCTTTTACGCGAATTATCTGCATATAAATTTAGAACGTATACGTAATGTTTGACATTTCAGTTCTGAAAATGTCATCAAAATGTTTTGTCAGCTGTTAACCTACATAATCTTGTGATAGTACGAAAGTTTTAGTTTGTCTGTGGCAAGAAGGCCTATTTTGTTTCAGGTTTTTTGAGTCAATGCGATGGATGAATGTCGATTTCTCGTCATATTAAAGATTGACATTTTATATATAATTTCATATGAAAAAAGGACAGACCGAAGGTGTTTGCGAATATGATGACCGATGCTTTGTTCTTTTTGCCTGAAACTGTCAATAGAATTCGACCCAAAGCAAATCACACTGATGGAATATTTTCTTCTGTTTTCAATGTATCATATTTCATGATAGACACTCAATTTATCGACGTGGCGTGAAGAATATCAGGTCAGATGCCTTGAATTCGTTTCTAAATATGTCGACGAAAAATGAAGGCATGGAAAAGTGCGTGAGAGTCGACGTTCGAGTACCTCACCGGGGACACTTTTTAAAACATATTTTTTATTGGCGATTATTTATTATTTTAACCACACCTCGCTCGTAAACGGGGGACATCACACATTAAAGCCTCCGTCAGTCGCAGAGTGATATTTTAATATTTTTATCGTCTTCCAAGCTATTATTACAAATTGTAGGTGGCATTATTTCGGCGGTCGCTTTGCCGAAAGTTGCAAATTGGGCCGAGTATAGGGCCTTCTGAAAATTTCAATTAGCTGCGTTTGTGTGTGTCCTCTTGTGAAGAAATTTAATATAATTTCCACCCACGCCCTGGAAGTTAGGTCAAATTAATTTATTAAATTTTACCATGTACATATTCTCATATAAATTAGTCCAATAAACTAGTCGGATGCTACCCAACTTGTACGCCTATGATTTATAGCTATTTGATAACGCTAATTGATAGTTGACACTAAACAAGAATCAATTTGTTCACCGTTCATAATCGAAACCGTTCTAAATAAATTTATAAAACCATCTCAGACGGTATAATCTTACAACAGGGTGTTCCCAGTATAATTGACTTGATGTATACTTTCAATATATTAAGTTATTTTGCATTGTGAACCTAAAAACATATGTCGATTTTATTATTTGTATAAAAATTAAAATAATTTGAGCTCCATCGAATTTATTTTGGGGAAATCTGGTGTTAAATATTCTTCTTCTTACAGTTATTCATCAGTAAACGTAGATAATAAGTTGTTTTAACCGTTTCATGAGTACTCACGGAAATATCCGTTTTGACCTTCACTATTCAGAAAGGGCACTCTTGTGCATTGAAGCTCCGAGGCGGACAGAGACAGAGAGAACTTAGCGCAGTTCGGGAGACTGAGACGGATAGCTTCTTCATATGCATCGCATGATTGTATAGATCGTTAAGCCCAAATTTATCGACTTATAATGATTTCGATTTCAAGTGTGTTATTTGTTTACGCAAAGAAACGACCGAATATTGTGTGTTATCGAGAGTGTTTGTTTATTTAACTGCTTGCCGTTCTTCGCTGCGTGTTGAATAAGTCTTTGTTCAATTAGCATTTCCTTCTAAAGGAGGAGCAAATGAATCGATTTTTTGTGCATTGTTTATGTAAAGAAATGACGCGATCTTGTATGTTATCAAATGTTTATTTACAATTGACTCTGCCTCGAATTGAAGATTGTCTTACGCTGATTAGGAGCTGACAGAAAGTAATCGGCGTAAAGCGATTATAACATCGACGACTTCATCGATTTTAAATTTGCTCACTAACGAAAAGGTTAAGGATGGATTTTTTTTATGTGGTGCATTCCATTGGCCTCCAGACATGATTAAATTAATACCTTAAAGAGATAAGACACAATGCTGTGTTTGAGTTCTAGTGACTCAGAAATAATATTCTTACATGTTGAGCTTGGAGACAAACAGAGACGGAGAGTGTCTTGCAGGTCGGGGGTAGTGAATGGGAGACAGAGACGGAGAGAGTATTTTGCGTACATTGTACGATTGTATAGACCGTTAACCCAAATTTATCGACTAACAATGATGTGTGAATAATATAATTAATCGATTTCAATTGTATTTCATGTGTATTGTTTATGTTTATTTAAAAAAAATGACCGAATAATGTGTTCTTTCGGCAGTGTTTAATTATTTATGTACAAGCTTCATACACGCTGTAACAGTCCTGACAGATAAGTAGATTTGTACGGATGATAAGTGAAAGATATGCAAATATAGCATATAAGATTATGATAATTTAGAATTAGTTTACTACTCAAAGGGTTAAATAAGACAGGACATAAATGAAAAACCGACATTTATACAGTTTTTGAGACTTTGACACGATATATAAATATGGAAATCTGTAATATAGTTTGTTCGGGGACTATACTTACCTATACCATTCATCCGATTGCAATGAAACTTTGGCGAGTTAATGGGCGACATAGTATCATGTATTAATCCATTATCTTGTATGCAAAATAACTAATCATTATGATGAATTATCAACTGTATACACGCATTAAACGCACGTCATTTTTTTGAAAGCAATACATCGAAGCATTTTAAGTAAGGACTAAATATTAGTTTAAATGTAAAGAGTTAGAATGTCAGGATGAAATCGATATTTTCGCACTTTATTGTCATTAAAATGATATTTGATATTCCAAGCAGAGATATATTCTTGCGTTTCGTAATATCCATAAATATCTTATCCGAGTATAAGGTATTAAATTCGTATTCTGGCATTGAGCCGTGACCTTTCGGTCTGAAATAATTTAAATTTTTATTTGAAAAATGTCATTTGATCTAAAAATAAAAACATGATCAAGTCGCGCTTACGCCACGAGCACCCTGTATGAGAATATAAAGCGTGGTCTTTTTTACCTGTCGTATTTAATGTCTGTACACATAGAAGTTTGAGTTATAACACGGGGACTTTCTGTATGAGGCCTCAAGAAAGGATGGGTTTTTAAAAGTAAAAATTTAAATTGTTCAACTAAGATATATGCTTATTACGGGGGAGACTAAGTCGAATGAGACGTTTAAAAAATATTGTATGTATTTTTAATTTCGTAAACATGTTATCTTGGTTGTATTGGAAAAAAAGGCGCTGAGACCTTGTTATATATAGATTGCGTTGAGTTGTTGAAGCCGAAACACACCGATGTTATCTACGTTATTTGTGACGTTGGAAGGACGTCAAGTCTCATCATTGATGTAAAAAATTGGTCTTTCCAGATTCCTTTTTATATTTAGATTTTTGTACATGTTGAATGAAACCGTTGCCTTTATAAAACAAGAGAAATTGATATTCCAGACTTTTGCGAATTCTCTGATTTGTGAAATACTCGTTGGAGTCCAACGATGTGTGCTCTACATTCGAAGCATTGTAAATCACCGCCCGAATAAGAAGATACATTTGCTAAAATGTCATATCCAATATATTTTCGGCTCGGATGCTGAATCATTCGCGATTTTTCCATTTGGATAGTGATTTCGTACATATTTGGTATTCCGATTGCCTCAAATCGCAGTCTGAAGACATTTTAATTTCGGCGGCGCCTTAATGGGCGAGATAAAAGAAAACGTCAAAAAAGTGGAAATGCTAATATCTCAAGGAAATCTTTCAAGTATCGATCGGGCACTAAAAGATTTTCTTAGAAGAGAAAGTTTGCAAGATAACTTTCATTTGATAAATTATTCATAGTGGTATCCCCAAAGTTGATTCCCTATCAAGAATAGCAATCAGAAAATAAAGCTTTGTTCTCGGCGACAATTCAGATTTTTATTTTTATTTACTTCTTCATGGAGATTAGATAATAAAATTTTGACAAGGCTTAATTAAGTGCTTAAAATATTTTCGCCCTACTTAGGATTCAAGTCACATTCATAAATTTGAAGGTCAATAACAAGGCATATTTAAATAGCTATAGTGATATTGTTGATAAATCTTCGATCTGAAAAAGCAAATATTAAAACTATGAAATATTGGGTTGGAAACTATGAAACGGGCGTTGAATAAAAAAGCGCTATTTTTCGCATTATTTATTATATAAAATCGAAATTCATTGGTATCTAGGACTTTTTGGACGATTGGACGATCGTTTTCCATTATCATACAATATCTACTTTTTATCACGTGTGATGATTTTGTGTAAAAACGGCAATCAAGTATTGTGAAGCAACAAATATGTATACTTGGTCTTACGGTCAATCATCTGCAGGTGCGTCAGTTCGTACGGCACATGAGTCATTTTAAAAAAATATATTTATTGCACACAGATCTTTTAATACAAGCGTAAAGTTAATTCCTATTTTAGATCCGAGTTCGTGAATAGTTATGTATGGATCGGATTCCACAGTCGTCCTTCATTCCTCGTTATTAATATGGGCCGGTGATCTTCTTCGAGGCTCGTTGATGATATTCAAACTGCCAAAACGAAATTTTGGGAAATAACATCGATCATTTTTTTCATTTATTGGATCCATCTCCAAATGCGTGATTAATGTTTCTTGAAGCTTGAGTTCGCCATGATTCAATTTGGACTTGTATAAGAAAAGTAGATGTAAATTACCATTTTTTATCGTCCGATTTCGGAAGAAAATCAAAATTGCATACAAACACGAAAAAAAATTACGAAATGAGTAAGAAGAATACCTTTAAAATTTAATTAAAAAAAATCGATAATAACGCCCGTTTCATAGTTTCCAATCTAACAATTCTGATAGGATTGCTTATGAGTGATTAATTTACAACAATAATCAAAATATTTAAGAGCATTGACTATTTCATCATTTAATAATAAATTTTATCTTATTTAAAAATTCCGATTCAAGTATTCATATCCTAATTTAACCATATACGGGGAAGTCAATGGGAAATTACCACATTTTTTTATTCCTAGAAAATTTAGAGAGATCATCCGACTAAGATAGATATTGTACCATAAGAAAAAAAATGTAAATCACTATGACAAATTTGCAAGAAGATTCTCATTATAAGAAGATAAAATGTATTTACAGCGTCGTCTTTCTTGAAATTTTAAAATGTGCCAAGAACATTACACAATTTTATATTTTCTTTGCATTATTTCTTATGATGCTTCCATAACATTGTGGAAAATAAATTATTTTATAAAGAGGAATTTTGAATTAAATTCATTTTAATCCTCTTTGGGTTTATTTTGGATGAAAAATTCGCACCCCGAAGAAAAGGAATGTATAAACATTAATGTATACAATGTTATCTCGTATAGTTGGACTTTTGCGAGGGTTTGAATTTGGGTCACATTTTTTTTTGTGGCGTTCTATCTAATTATACATTAAGCACGTGAATTAATAATCCCGTTTGTCTGTAACGTATCCTTGGGAGAGTATTTGTATTTCATAGTAAATTTGTTAAGTATTAATATATTCGATCATGGCGAATATTACATTACAATTTATCAAGGTTTATCAAAGTTTGGAAAGAATTAACCAAAGCCTTATTTTGTTCAATTCATTCCATGTACAGTAAACATGGCTTTCCTTGAGTTCCAAAAGCTGAAGATTCCACTTATGTTACCATAAAAATAGCAGTATTATATCTTTGGCACGATTCGAAATATCTTGTCCTTTTTATCATCGCTAATACCCTTTTAATCTTTGCGATCTTTTAAAAAACTTTCAGCAGGTCGCTAAATATTCAAATATTTCAATATCTAATTCATAAATATAATTACTGTCGCTATTACTATCAAAATCATGTACAGTTAATCCTCCTTTAGAGTCCACTTCGTTTGCGGCGTCTTTTACCTAAGCAACGGGTAAAATAAGTAAGATCAATGCTCCATCAGGCGTATTAGTCACTTGCACTTGTTAACAAACTAAACACTTAAAAAAATTGTATGGGTGGCTAACTTTCTATAGTGTTTTGTTTCTATAGCGTCCTTATCTCAACACTATAGAAGAGTTGACTGTATCGCTCAAAACGTGTATATAAATAGTGAAAAAATATCAGAGGTGAAGTGAAACTGTCTTCAGGTGCTTAGGTTAAATGTCAATTTCAATCTGCCAATTCTGCCAATTTTGTCAAAAACCTCATCTTCCGTATTATTTTTATAAAAAAGACAGAATATTATGAAATTGATTGCATAATAAACCTTATCTGAACACGAAAAGAAAATAAATAATCACATAACTACCGTTTAAATGTAGAGCAGCATATCATTGCGAGAAATTTACGCCAAAAGTGCGGCGTGACGATACATAGACGTTGAAATAGATGATCGCAATAGCACACTTTTTATTGAGCCTGCATATATTCTTATTTTATAGTAAATCGGTTCATTTACGAATCAAATCTTAAAGGGTGAGACATACGACCGGAAAAAGTTGAGATATTAAAATTGCAATGTCCTTAGAATATATTTATTACAATGGAATTTCTTGAGGATTATACAAAAAAATCAGTGTTTTGATAAAGGTTTTTAGGCGAAAAAATGAGCGAATATTGTGTGCTATCAACTGCATTTATTTATTTAAATACAAGCTTCATACACGTTGCGCGGTCCCGATAGGTAAATGCATTTATAAGCGGTGGACATACGAATATGTATCTAAGTTTATGATGATTTTAAATTAGCTCACTACTCAAAGGGTTAATTTCGCTATCCACTCATAGATTGACCAATTATGAATAATCCTGATTGTAAGATAAATTTAAATTGTTTTCCAGATAAATTTGCATATAATACGCTGATCATCTTAATGGATATTACAGTTTGATGTACATAAACTTTAACGCTAGTTTATTAAGCCCAAAGTATAGAGTTGGAAATTAGTTTATACTAAATCCCATAGGAATATGTTAAATGGATTTTTAAAATGTTTTTTGAAATTCAGTCAGTATTACTCAATTTATTAAGACTAGATCTTCATGGTATACTTTTAGATTTTAAGAGAACATGCATGATCCATAATCTAGGTAGAAGTCTACATCCACCCCTAGTCCTCTCATATCTAAGAGCGAGTGTTCTTTCTCAGTTAAGTCAGCCGGTTAGTTAGCGATAATTGGACGTATAGTTATGAGAGGAGGAACGTTTTGACAAACGACATGGAGTCTTCTTTGAGAGCAACCTTATTAGCGTGGAGGCTTAACGTGAACTCACCCCTTTTCAAATAGACACACAAAAGATACATAAAATTTAATATTTCCACAATGGTCCTGTCAGCTCATTGTGAACATAATGGTCTTATCAACGCCATACGTATCGTGTTATGATTAATATATATTTTTGTCACTAAATGAGTTTCGTTTAATGTCCGCTCCGACCACGGAAAAAATGTCCCCAGCTTCCGTTTATTCTCAGATGGCATTAAGATAACCGGCCGATGTGGGTACCGGAATGGATGTAAATGGTCGAAATAGAATTTATGCCGTTGTAAGATGGATGATGATGCATATTAAGTACGTGATTTACGTACGCAGCGCAAGTGAAAAGAGGGATTACGGACAATTAAGCGGATGACCACGGAAGACTCAAATATTTGCCGCTAAAGAAAAATAAAATGTTCCAAATACGGCAAGAGACAACGACACACTCCCAAGAAGGCTCATTAAATTTTAAATTATTCAGAATTAAAGTTCTTTACTCCTTTTTTTGGGTTTTGTGTCCGCATGCGTAGGCTTAATTTGATCGAGTTATGGCTCGGGCAGTTAGATGTTAGTTAACATGAGGCTTTACTTTTTTTTACGTCGATCGATTTAAGAGCGGATTCCAAGTAAAAGAAGTTGACCATTTAAATACTACAACGCCCATTCGGATATGTTCAATTAAAAAAGTTGATATGAAATTGCGTTGACAGCATGAAGCGCAATCTAAAGAAATTATTAATCATCATTACTAGTAATATTAAATACTTTGGGATAATTTTCAGATGTACACACTGGCTACCTTAGTTAAATGATCTATGAATTCTTTGTTATATTTACAAGGTCTTGTTGTTTCCCTAAAGCTAATATTTCAGTTCGGATTATTTGTAGTCAAGATGATGACAATTCATGACAGCGAATGATGGCGATAAACAAACTTAATTATGATAGCAATATATATTAAGTCTTATTGATTTTTTTTAATTTATAGGGGTAGAATTATCAATCAAAGAGCGATTCAATAAAGCCAACATAATTATTTTAAGAAAACCTGTTCAGTCTATAAAAAATAATCAGAAGTTCCCATCAAAAAGGCCGTTAAAGGTTCGCTGAACGTGCACCAATAACACTCATAGCTAGGGAATCCAGTCCCTGGATCTCGGATTTCAGGATCTCGGGATCTCAGACAGCTTTAGGTGATCATGAATCCCGGGATTAGTAAAAGAAATCCTGAAAAATTTGGGATTGAAATTTTTATCTAACAGAAATCGTATACCTTGCCAGCACGATGAAATCTGGACGCTTGGAAACAGTAGCGTAACTACTAATTGGCGAGCTTAGGCTACGCCTAGGGGCAGTAACTGTCTAATCTATGTATACATATATACAGTACATATATATTTTTCAAATTTTTATATTTACCTTTCCCTATCGGTGATGTATTTACTACACCTCGACTCTAATAATGGAAATATCGATATGAAATATAATAGATGCGGGATTCAAAATTTTTGTATTCTTCCGTAATATAATTACGAATTACATCATACTATTATAGTATACAAGTATTCATCTGCAGCAACGGAAATAAATAATTTGTCGGGAAATCGAGAATTTTGCGAGTTTTAGTCCGTGTCTCAGCAGAAAGGAATTTTATCAGCCTCATTGATGGTGTTATACGAAAATGGGGACTCACACGGTCATCAACTTCCAATATGACAATTCCATATGACAAATATTCTATCAAATAAAAGTTAAGACCATTTTGAAAAAAGCCCTTATGAATTATTTATAGTTTCGACACATTTCAATTTTTGACAATTTATGCAACTCAATAGTTTACGTTTTTACGTTGATGTCTTGTTTATGCTAGGTGATTTATAAAAAATCATTTGCTTTTTGTAAACCATTTTCAAATGTAAAAGTTGAATTGATGATAGTGAAACTATATTTAATATTGTGGTATTTAAAAGTCCAAGGGCTGACCGCGTCCAATTGTAACGTTGACATTTACAACATTGGGTCTGAAATTAAAAGCAATTTATTCTTTGATCATTAGGGTAAAAAGTTTTACGAGCTTCGTTAATGATTCGAAAAGATTACTACTATTAAATGGTGACATATTACAAAATTATAGATTATTTTTGAATTATTTGATGCCGTGCCTTAAAGAGGCATAATGTATTAAGAAAAATGGGAGTTCCACCCTTGATATTTAATTAATTAATTTAACTGCTTGAATTGAAGTTTTCGATAGAACATTTTGCCTAATAACATGCTATTTGAATGTAATAATCATATATTTTACGAGTTCTCATTTTGTCATTTTGGAGGATCAGCCTAAGAAAAATTCGCTGTGTTCCTGATCCTAATTTTAGTGCATTTATTTTTGTCACCACACTATTGGTTTTTCATAGTTTATGTAGCATCCGTTTTCCATACTATGCACATAGCTTTTCTGCAGTCGTTAGCTCCAGATTTTGGTTGAATACTTTTTACCCTGTCAAACTTAAACAATTTGTTTGAGGGCTTATGCCAAATGTTGCATTCTTTGACGGTCAAATCTTTGGCATAATGAAGAAAGTAGACCAAGCCAATAAAAACTTTCCAACAGAACTTTATAAATAAGTTTCAATCGCTTTTTCGTAACATAATAAAGCTAAACTTGTCCCATTTAGTATTTCATACAGCAAGTATTGACATTTCGGAAGCAATTCCAGTAGAAAGTTGTTTCTCACTTGTCGACAAAGCCAAAGCAACCTGATTAATAGAGATCAGCCGACCAGTTGAAATCGATTCACTGACAGCTAATTCAACCAAGCTTATCTTACACCCCCTAGTTAATAAATTGAATGCCAGGAGAGCTTCTTAAATAGACACCAGATTCCACATTTATCCCCCAAGATTACCATCGGCCACCCCGATAGAGAAAGAGTTTTCTCCGGTCGGTGGTCTTAGATTTATAGTGCTTAAATGCACCATAAAAATAATTAAAAACGTGTAAGAAAGTAATAATTGTCGAAATGATTAAATATCTTGCATCTTTTGGAAAATAGTTCGAGGGGGGTTAATTTCCCAGTAGATTAAACACAGTGATAGGGCGGTGCGTGTCGAAAACAAATTTTCACTTAACTTATATATTTCACTTTTCTGCTTCTCCATATCGATAAAAATCATTCATTTTGTCGATTAGGCCTAACTTTTCATGAGTCGGGTGGAAAAATCATAAGTTTATGTACTGTTTTCCGGTTACTCTATTGACTTTTACGATCCGAGCAAAAGTTGAGCTCGAGTGCGATAAAATATACATTTGAAAATTTCGTCATTCACTTTTTATATGTATAATATTTGCACGTCATTGTAGAATAATACGAGCATGTTTTAAAAGCCGTAAGTGGCTTAAGCAAAGTATCATATTATCCCTTTAGGTAATTAAAAATTTCATGCCCATAAATGTAAAGTAATATTATTTTAAACCTAAATTCGGGTAGCGTTTACGCCACTTTAATATAGAAGTTTAAATTCATACACCCAAAAAAAATTCTGCAAATTTGATCCGCGTTTCTCTAAGCGTAATTTGCTTAAACGTTAGTACTTAAATTAAATACGAAATTCAATTTGGACTCCTTATTTTACAGTCAGATTAATTAACTTGTGATATTTTCTGATGTAATGATTTCCATATTACTATTTTTTGTTCTTATATACAAAATCTAAAAAACACCTAGCAAAACTAGACCTATTATCCAAGAACAACAAGACCATTATTAGCATCAATATTATCTTGGATCTTAATATTAAAAACGAAAATTTGAATATTTGAATTGAAATTACGATGGTATGAAGCGCCCGTGGCAAGTATCTAGCTGGCGCCCTCTAATTTTTATAAAAGTTAAAAACCCTTATTATAAATACAATAAATTAAATATGATTATAATGTATATTTTAAAATAATATACGAAAATAGTCCCAAAAGTATCCGACCTAACGTATATAAAGCCCCATACAAGCCCAGGAGGTTTGTATGTCCAATCGGTCCGCTTTTCGGACCTGTTGATATGACGAACGAGTGCATTGCTATCGAATGCCATACCTGAACATATCTACAGAACGATTACGAACTCTCATTATAAAACGAAGTTGATCGAAGAAGACTGATCGCATGGGTTGTTTAAATATTACAATTGGCGAAAATATTGTAGTTTTTATTTTATTGCGGGGTTATCCGGCATGATTGGCCCAATGTTTAAGCGATAATGAAGACAAAATAGATTAGATGACTTAGTATATATTATAAAAACCGAAAGAAAAAAAAGACCGGGTCAGTATTTGCGTTTTTGTCCTGAAAATTATAAATGACAATGACCTAAGAAGATCAGACGTATGTTTAAAATCAACATCGATAATTTTTCATGATTCCTAAAAAAAATATGGTTATAGTGGATTTATATCTAAAGAGATGTTTATTGTGAAAATATTTTTTAATGTAATCATGGTACTTAATTCTATGCCCGTATCTGATTTGGTATTTAGATGGAATAGCATATAAATAGTAATAAATAATGTTGTTTTCCGTTACCATGCGGTTATAATCACGAATTGAACGGTTAGCTAAAGCTATTAATGAGATCTAATCGAACCCAAATTAACATGTTTCAGTGACTATTTCTTATCATAAAAAATCTTCTATCCACCAAAGAATCTATCATACGACATTTGTTCAATAGCTATATAAAAAATATACATTTTATTTATTCTATTTATAAAAGAAAATGTTGAAGATTTCCATCATTTTTTTAACAGAATTTATCGATCCAGAATTCGCGTAGGGAATGAATTAGAATGCCAATACGAATTGGAAATTTTAAGTAATTGGAACTAAAAGTCGGACAATTTTAAAAACCTAAAAAATATAGCAGTGTCTCATATTTTACGAACTTTTTGAATACTTGATTCTCAGCTTTCAATAAAAGAAGAAAGAAAAGAACACCAATCTTCAATTGAAGATTTGCAAATGAAATTCAGTCAAGTCACTAATATGCAGAATTATTTGTTTATATTTTTTTATGTAAATAAATAAACATATTATTTGATATTGTTAATATTTTTAGTTAAAACATGGCATCAGAGTTAAGCTAGATTTTTTTTTTACAAATTTTGATATAACTAGTTCAAATAGTTAGCCATCACTGTACTATGTTGTCAGAATTTATATGTGGATATTTTGATAACTATTAATATCAAAATCACGATCAAATGTATAATTCTAGGGTTGGAGTGATACATTTACTCCCTCTTGTTTTAAATGACCTGAAATCCTGGTATGGCAGTGCGGATAATTGAGGTTCTTTTGTATATTAATGATCCAGAGAAGCAAAATATGTTACCATTACATCAGAACGTGGTCTGTAATAAATTTGAAGAGGTGATAGCGCTAATTAAATTCGTGCCAAATCACACAGGCACATTACATGCATTTTAATTTTTTACCACCCACCACCCTGCTGAAACGCATTTTAATAGTAGATGGATTTATTATAGGATTAATACGAAGCAAACACACCTGAATGGGTCAAAAAGTTTAGTGGGTTTACGACGGCTTCAAAGATAGCAGCAATGGCACTTGACGTTATATTAAAATATTTACAGGGAGACGTAAATGTATCCGGTCCGTAACGCCAGTGGCGGCGCGTGCCGCTCTCGTAATTAAAATTCCAACCCTTTAACCTACGGAGTAATTGAAAAATTCACGTCATCCGTGCCACAGTAACGTGCCGAGGGTCGACGCGCGTATCATTTATGTAAATGTTTAATCTGCTCTTACCCCGTGCCCAAACACACGTAGGTGTTAAAAAATATTCATTACTTCTTCGACAAGAGCGGTTATTTAGCATTTTTCATAAATCATGTGTCATTCCATCGCTGAAAAACATTAATTTCGTACATTGGACGTGTGCGTCGCGTGGCTGGGGCGAAATATTAAAATAAGACTTCCGAAGGCACAGCAGGCTGCCATCCACTTCTTCCGGTTGTGATTTGCATGAGGGCCAATTACCGGGGTTGCTAACATATATTAATATTTCATTTATTATAGTAGTATGAGGTCGGGAAGGCAGGAAGGCTGATGATCCATAAATAGTTACTATGCAAAGGGAAGTTTACCAAATTTATGTCTGCAAACCTTAAAACTACTATGAATATTAGTGGTTCCATTTAGAATGTCTTTTTATAACGGAGCACATTAGAAATGAATATAATTTTTATATTCGACCCATGAAACTGTGCCTTAGCGAAAATATTGAGTCAATTTGACGTCATTTGATAAGGTTTGAGAACAAAAATGTTTAAAAAAAAGGATAATAATATTTACAAAATTCAAAAAGAAACAAATATACACACAAGAAAACTAAATAAAATCTAATGGTATTCCAATATTGATTAAAAATCATTAGAAAAATAAGAAAAAATCAAATTTCTTTTTTAAACTGTATTTGCAAGTAAGAAGAATGATCATTGGTCGTATGAATATTATATTAAAAACTAATTATAATCATTTTTGGAGGAATATTTACGATGCAGAAATCGGAAGGAGAATAACGACAGAAGAAAATGGATGCTTATTATAATCGTTTTCATTCAAATTCTGTAATTTTATTAAGAATAAATTTTGTCAAGTGGTGACACATTATACCTATTTGAAATACTTATTATAGTTTCCTGTTAATATAAGATTAAGATATAAAAGTCTTCATAAATGTGTCAAAAGTATTAGGCTGGGGAATAAGTTCGTAGCGTTTTTATATTCACTTTTGTTCTACAACATTTTTTTTTGCTTTTTGAGAAAGTGTATAATATCCATTCGATAGAGCTCTTTCTGTTCTACAAATCTGTGTTAATCATCTTTTTGAATAATTTAATTTTTTATTACATTTGAGTCTTAAAAATAGAATATTCGACACCTACTCTTCTTCGCTTTTCATCGAGGTCAAAAAACTGCTGAAGCAGCCCGGGATATTTGCAACGTATACGAAGAAAGTGTCATATCTAAGTCTACGACACGAAAATGGTTTTCAAAGTTCAAAAATGGCGATTTTGATGTTGAAGATACGCCTCGTAGTGGAAGAACTTCAGAATTCGATGAATAGTGTCTTAAAGCACTTTTGAGGAAGGACGGTCACCAAACAAGTCGTGAATTGGCCAAAAAAATGAATTGCGATCATAAAACGATTCTTAAACATCTTCATTCAATGGGATTTGCCGAAAAATTGGGAGTCTGGGTGCCTCACGAGCTTGACGAAAACAACAAAGAAAATCGCCTTCAAATTTCTTATTAACATCTCGCCCGCTGTCGAGCAACACGTGGTCATAAACAGCGCTTTTTGTACCGAATCATCACATCGGAGATGAGAAATGGTGCCTATACATAAACATGAAGCAAAGAAAGGAATGGGTGGCTCCAGAAGATACGCCAAAGCCTATCCTCCATCCAAAGAAGGGACTGGGAGGGGCTTGTTTGGGCATGTTGCATTGGGAAATGCTCAAAAGGAATGCTACGGTCAACAAGCATCTTTACAAAGTTCATTTACACTGCGTGAAATAGGCTATTTAACGGAAAAGATCACATCAACAAGGCCAAACCATACTCCTTCACGACAAAGCCAGGCCCCATGTTGCACAAGTCGTCAAAGCCGGACTCCAAGAGCTCGAATGGGAGATCCTTCAGTATCCACCATATTCTCCAGACCTTGCATCGACGGTTTACGATCTTTTCCGCCCCCTGTCGAACCATATGAGAGGCGTTACCTTCAACAATGAAAACGACCTTAAAAATTGCCTCACCAAATTCTTTGATACCAGACCGGGCGATTTTTGGCAGAACGCCATCGACAAATTGGTTGAGAGGTGAAAGGAGGTAATAAACAGTAACGGCGAATATATAATTAATTAATTCATTGTTAAAACTATTGATTTTTGTTTAAATAAAAGTTTTTGATAAAAACGCTACGAACTTATTCCCCAACCCAATAGACGATTTTTAATCAATATTATTTGTTCATGTGAAATCATAAACTTTGCCTCCAAAGCATGCAAATTTTATGTTAAAAATCTTTTCGCGTGTATTCTAAGGGTTGAGTTATGTGTTGTTGATGTTCTTGATATTTGTAATCATACATTATTTTAGGAGAATGTTAATTTAATGGATTCTTATAACTTTTCAATTGGGTGGGCGGTTTAGTTGTAAAAGCCCACATTGGTGAATGAAATACCAGGCATGGGCTGAGATGTGTACTAGTGGGTTTTAATAAAGGAATATTACGTCTTTTGAGAGGTTTCTTCATATTTTTTTTCTAAAAAGGAAGAGCGTGTGTTTCTAAAATGTAAGTGAGGAATTTTGCATTTCCCCCAATATGGAATCAATTTTAGATTCAATATCCTTATTTTTAATATTATATAATATATCAAAATTTTGTTTTCTATTAACAAACCCTAGAAAAACGTTTTTGATCCCTGTTGAGCAGCCAAAAGTTTTTTTTAATAGCACTTTCAGCGAATATCTTATTCAAAGAAAGTCAACATTCTCAGAACCTATCGCAATCTTATATACGTAAGTCAAGTTTTTCTTGAATACTATCCCGAATTGCTTCTACTGCATCCTATGCTACTCAAGCATTTTACTCTCTGGCACATTTCATAAGAAGTATCGATACCAAATATAAAAGCCATCACCAATCATCAATCGAAGTTTATAGAAAATCACATATTTTTAATCTCAACAGTTGTATGAAAATTTAAAAGTATAGAACAAAAAGTCCGTTTTTGTCTTGAAAGATCAATTAAAATAGTTGCTTTTTATTACAGAATTCTATTAACTATTCGAATTACTATTTATAATATTACTAATTACTATTCGAATTTGCTTCCCTTTAATAATGCTCAAATATGTCTATCTTCTCAAAACATCACTTAGGATGAGCTTATTGCTGATTAAGATAGAAAAGGATCCATGAATAATAAAATAGTGATCTATACTTTTAATATCTCAAAAAATGAATTATTAATAAAATCTGCAGATTTTGTTTACTATATTTTTTATGTGATAACTTAAAAAACATAGTTTCTAACAGAGATACAAAGACTCATGTGACTAGTGGTGTAAATTTGTATCAAACATTGTCTAATCTTTGAGAAAAACTAACCTTGAAACTGATCTGAAGGCATCTTTATCGAAAGACAAACTCGAGAAAACTCGGTGCGAATCGACGATTTATTCGCAACAATAAAGGAAGCGGGGTTGAAATTTAACCCTTGCCATTTTTTGCATCGCATTTATTTGTCATCAAACTTTCAAGTATCTTTTTTATTCGAGTGGGTCGATCGACACGTGTACGTAGGTCGAATAAAAATATTACTCTCTTGAGAACATGATATTTCGCCTGTCTATTCTTTTCGAATAGCGTCTAATAATCCTTCTTCAATAAGTCGGAATCGTAAATGCCATTTTTTTAAAATAAGGCTGTATTGTATTACACACTTTTTACGAACGCCAAGATCAATGGTATAATATAAAAGCCATTCGGTTAAACGGCAACTGCAGCGTGTATGGGATTTTATCGCCTTTAAACTGTTATATTATTCCATAAAGTGTACTGCCACTGTGGATTCATGGTAAGTTTGACGTTAACGGTCGCTATTAAAATATTTGAAAAAAACGACTCGGTAATTAACAGCATTCAACGAATAGCCAAACTGTCAACACTCGATCGGCCGAAAGCACTTTTTTATGTAAAGCAATTGACAATTTTTGGCATATCAACTGTTTGTGAATGTTATAAAAAGTTGCGTTTATTAAGTGTGCATAGCGTTTTGCTTCATAATGGACCAAATTTGTTTTTACGAATAATAAAGCAACGTTCAAAAGTATTGAGCATCCTAAAAATCCTTAATTTAAATTAAGTGATAGAATAGATGAACTAAAAGTTCTTATATCTAAAATATTTGGTTTACTTGATGGCAGCGATTATTTTCCACACATATCTCAATACCTTGTAGCATTCTTCATTAGATATCTCAATTTATTCTTGCTGTAGTATGCGTTTTCCATAGGGCATAGATCTGGAAATTACATAAGGACAACCAAATCCATTTATCATTCGTACTCATTGATGAAATAGTCCAGTTGAAAATTTGCACGAAATAGGCTTGCGTTGCAGAAAATCGTGAAAAGCGACGGTGCTAATGTCATTTCGGGTACATTTATATACTTGGTTGTTAACAGATGAGCATTTGAGCAACGCTAGCAGCTCCAAATCATAATTCTGCTTCCATGCTTCACTGCGTGCAATACACCCTAAATATGCTATTCTTCACCCACCCTTAACTACTATAAATCGACATACAAATATTCTAATAAAAATTAAAAAATTTCATAGATAGAGAGCACTTGTGGTGAGTTTTTTTGTATCTCTATGTCGGTGAATAAGAACTTTATTGAATATTGAAATCTTAGAGGGGTTTTCAAGAAGCCAATTGTATAATAATTTATCTGATCTTTAATATTGGAATTATATTACCGTTAATTAACATCAGTTACCAATTTATTTCATTGTTTGAAATGTTGGGATTTAATGTACGTAGTCATTGTGGTTTCTGTAGATCATTTGGACCGCGTAAATTGCATTCAAACGGTTAAATCATGTAATCTTTTTTGTGTTTAGATAGGCATGATTATACGTATTTTTGCAATAATCAATCTGTCTTCTAGAAATAATATGGGAGATGAGGTTATTGACTAAATTTCCACTTGACAGATAGAAATTGACAATGGATTATATGTATAAAATAGATGTTGAATTGAAAAGATTAGTTGATGGAAGTAATGATGAAGAAAATTGAATTTCTGTAGAGACAATATGAACCTTCAGAGTTTATCATTGCATTTTTTAAAATCACTATTTACCGAAGAATTGGGATCGGACAGAGGAACGCTAATCGTGAGCGTACCTGCGGCGGCTAGACACGCACTCGTGCGCAGGAAGGCCTTCTACATCGATTGGACCCTTTGCCGAGTCCGCGATTTCATCCCGGACTCCAGGTGCTATCGCTGCCATCAATACGGCCATAGAAGAAGCACCTGTCAAGCAGAACTCCCATCGTGCAGCCATTGCGGCGACGCCGGACACGAGGTCGGCGACTGCAAGAAAAAGGAAGAAGCGAACGTCTGCGCCACCTGTAAGGCCTCGAGGAAGAATGCTGAACACCACACTGGCACATGGGAATGCCCTGTCTTCAAGGCAAACATAAAGAGAGACCTCAGCCGAATCGACTATGGATAAGTCACCTCAGAGATCAACCTTGCGGAAACCACTACTCAGATGCGCCCAAATCAACCTGCAGAGGTCTAGAGCGGCAATGTCAGAGCTGAACAAGACAGCAGTGGAGCTGAAATTGGATCTGGTCCTCGTTCAAGAACCTCCGCATTTTCGCGGATTCATCCCGGGCGTCGGCAGTGGTGTGAGAGCAATTCTCGCCCACCCACAGCCCGGAGCGGCCATCGTGGTTTACAACAGCAACATCGACGCGATGATGCTTGCAAACATATCCAGCAAAAATCTGGTGTGCGCCGAAATTAGATGGAGAGGAGAATCCGCGTACTTCATGTCCGGATACTTCCAGTACTCTGAGGAGCCAGACGAAATGATTAAGGACATCAACACCGCACTGACAGCGCTCGGCCCTCAAGGAGAGGGAAACACCATCTTTGGTGCCGACGCAAACGCAAGGTCAACTCTTTGGGGCCCCCCCCTGACCCGCGTACCAAGTAAGAAAGAAGAGCGCAGAGACCAGGCCGTTGTAGACCTCATACTGGAACGAGGCCTAACCGTAATGAACGACCCAAATGGCCCCCCGACCTTTGCAGGCGCAAACGGCACCAGTCACATCGATATTACACTCGCGGGCGTCAAGATTGCTCCACAGATCACCGACTGGAAAGTTAGGGAACATGCGGTATGTGCCGACCACAACCTCCTCACCTTCACGGTGAGAAGCGACAATGGCTGGTGTGCCCGCCTCCCCAACATACTGCCCCGCCGCTTCAGGTCCAAAAGAAATATAGAAGAACTCGACGAACCCCTGGCCGCCAAACTCAACGACCTGGATTGCCTCGAGATCTGCCGCCTGCAAGGCGCAGCAAAAGCTGCAGAATCCCTAAACGCCGCTATCATAGAGGCGGCCGAGACCGGCCTCGGTAGATCCTCTGGATCCAAGAGAATCCAACCTCCTTGGTGGAACGCCGATCTCTCGCTCCAAAGAGCTCTGCTCCGGAAAGCAAGAAGGAAATGGCAAGAAGCGAGAAAATCCGGCTCCCCCGAAGAGGTTGCTGCTAGAGCAAAGATCAGAAGTCAAGCGGCAAGGTCGTACAAGACAGGCATCGGTGCGGCCAAACTAAAATCTTGGAGGGATTTCGTCGAGGACCATAGCAGGCCCGGACCATGGGGACCGGCATACAAGGCCGTCTCAATGGGCGCCAGAAAAGTCTGCTCGGGTATCAAAGACCCCACCAGCGGTCTCACCGCCACATCAATGCCTCAGTCGATTGGTTTTCTTCTTGAATGTCTGCTGCCGCACGACCTGCCAGCTGATGACTCTCCAGGCCACAAGCAAATAAGAATAGAGCTACATCGCCCCCCCGAGGGCCCCAACGCAGACCCCCCTGATATCGAGGAGATAACGGATATAGTGAGAAACTTGAAACCTCGGAAGTCGCCGGGCCCGGACAGACTAGACGGGCATATCGTCAGACGGGCTTTCGACAGGATCGACCTTGATCTATGTCACATATACAGGGAATGCTTCCGCTGCGGAGTATTTCCCGAATGTTGGAAGGTCGGGATGGCAGTCACACTGCCCAAAGCGAAAACGGACAGGCCCCCGGAAGACCCAAAGGCCTATAGAATCATAGTGCTGCTGCCGATCCTTGGAAAAATCCTCGAGAAAGTCATCGCTAATCGCCTGAACCTTGTCTACGAGGGAACCAAACCGCTCTCGGACAGACAATATGGGTTCAGGCCAGGAAGATCAACCGTGGATGCGATCGACAGGGTCCTCGAAACGGTGGAGCGCAGTAAAGCGACTCATAAATATGCATACGCAATCTTTCTCGATTTCCAGGGTGCGTTTGATAACGCATGGTGGCCGATGATCATTAAAAAACTGCACAACAGTGGTGTTCATGCCAACATAATCGGCCTCATAAGAAGCTATTTCTCCGATCGTACAATCATCGCGGAAGCGGGCGGAGTGCTGATCCGCCGCCAGCTCAGCAAGGGCTGCCCACAGGGATCGGTACTCGGGCCGATCCTTTGGAATGTCCTTTTGGACGACGTTTTCGAGTTGCCGCTGCCCTCGGGCTGTGAGCTGATTGCGTACGCAGACGACCTCACGATGACGGTTTGCGGAAACTCTTTGAGGGAGACAAGGGAGAGAGCGGAAAAGGCATTGGAACTGCTATGGGACTGGAGCGTCCTGAACAGACTCGCTTTCGCGCCCGGGAAGACGACGGCGCTAGTTATGAGAGGAGGTCTCGGCGAGCGGTGCTGCAGTCATCTTCCTATAAAATTGGGCGGAATACGCATCCCCTACGCCAAGGAAATCAATTACCTTGGTGTAACCTTGCAAAAAGGAGGGGGATTTTCGACGAACATAAGGACCGCCACTGGGAAGGCCGCAAACGCCTTCGCAAAGATGTCTAGACTACGCGGGTCTGAATGGGGGTTGACATCCAGGCATATGAGGATTGCATATGAGGCAATCTACGTAAGCATTGCAACTTACGGGGCAGGGGCATGGGCTTCTAGACTTTTTTCAGTTGGAAAGCAGGGCGCAACTAGCAGGGCGAGACTCAACTCGGCGCAGAGGCATCCGCTCCTGAGGATGACAGCGGCCTATCGCACGACGGCCACAGACAGTCTCCAGATACTGGCAGGGGTGTTTCCCCTGGATCTGCAGCTGCAGGTCAGCGCTGTCGTGCACCACTGGAGGAAAGAGCGCCCACTTACGGTGGGCCAGACAACCCTCAGCGCCAAAGACGCAAAGGAGCTCTTGCGATTCAAAGATGAGGTCAAAAAATGGGCCAAAAATGCTGCCGCAGAAGAATGGCAGGGTAGATGGGAATCGTCAATCAAGGGGCGCCATCTCTTTCAGTTCTTCAGGTCCGTCGAGAGCAGAAGAAGGGCGCACTGGCTGGTCAGCAATCACTGGACGTCTCAATTCTTGACGGGACATGGCCACTTCAGTGCCCAACTAATGGGACTGGGCCGCGCGGATAGAGCGGATTGTCCATGCACTGCACCTAGCATGTCCGCGGATCATATCCTCTGGACATGCGAAGGCATGGCTTCCGAACGAGAGGCGCTTCTGTGCCGTGTCCGCGGGCCATGTGAGGGGCCCGTGGGGCACAGAGATCTGGTGACCCGTCCCGGTGCCTTCAGCGCCTTTTCGGTATTTTGCAAGAGTTTCGGTAAAAAGACCGAGCCCGGCGGATTCTACCACAAACACTGGGAGTAAACCAGAATGTGGCGGAGGAAGTCGACTTAACGTAGAAGCAAACCCTCATAAGGTTGGAATCGCACACTTACACAAACACGGATGATGGCTAATCGTTGAGCGTTTCCGGGTCGGCCTTCTGCCGCCGCCGGACCCCCCCTCGCGTTACACTTTCAGCGTAAGCGGTCGCGTGACTGCACCCCCCCCCTTGTACAGATTTTCCCAAAAAAAAACAAGGTTCGCGCATTGCGCTCGGTCACCAGATGGAGCAGAAGTTTGGTTCCTCTCGGGGGACATTAAATTAGTTTTGCACTAAAATGTGTAGTTTGACGCGAGAGCTGTAATAGCATAGTTTATGCGGGTACACGCTCGGGAATGTGGCGGGTCCCCCTGTCCCCCTTTTTTTTTTTTTTTTTTTTTTTTTTTTTTTTTTTTTTTTTTACCGAAGAATTGATTGAAAAATTGCAACTGCAACAAATATCTAAGCATTTATAAAAATAAACATAAAATGTAGATTTTTTCCCATAAAAGTATTGCAAATATTTAGAAATGCTATATATTTTTAATTCACTCTAAAATGTCTATATTTGATGCATACTTTTAACATAAGACTATATGATTTAGGAGCTTATTTATGTTATATGCTAGTACGCAATATCATACCTTGTCAAACGCTTGAGCAATTTCCAATTTTAGACTTTGATAAATTGATTTCCATACTCATTTTCTATCACCTTAGTAGATTGGTCAGCTCATAATGGTTTGTATATGAGGGATATCCGGAAAGTAAGTGTACTATGACAATAACGAGCTGTGATTTTTTGTTTTTTAAGAATTGACCATACTGAGTGGTAGAGGTAGATCTTCTGACAAAACAAACATAGCAGAAACATGGTAGTACGTAAATTACAAGTCTGAGTCAAAAAGACAGTCGTCACAGTGCTGTCAAACCAATTCCACATCTGTCAACAAATTTCAAAACTACAATTTCAAGAAAAAAAATCGTGGTCTATTCATTAGTATTTAGGGACCGAAAAGGCATCATTTTGATCAAATTTCTGCCTCAAAGAGAGACAATCAATGCACAACGACATTTTGAGATCCTAAAAAAACCCCAAAAGAAGCATTCAAAATAAAAAGAAGGGTATCCAAATGAGAGGAGTGTGTTTGTTGCACGACAGCGCCCGTCATCATACAGGATTTGAAGGATGTTTTGAACCACCTCCCATATTCTCCTAATTTGGCGCTTTCAGATTATCATCTTTTGCCCTCCCTGAAAGAACACATGGGTGGAATTAAATTTTTAACCGACAAACAGATGCAGAAAGAGGTTAAGAAGTGGGGGAAAAATCTGGCTGGAGAGTTTTTGGAGGACCATATGTATTGAACGGGATGGCGATTATGTTGAAAAATAGTTAATTGTATCAAAAATATTCTGTATTTTTTAAAAAATATACTTTTTCTAAAAAATATATAAAAAAAATAGTACACTTACTTTCAGGATATATCTCGAATTAGATAATTGTTAAATTATTGAAATACAGATTTAATTAGGATTACCATATTAAACATGCAAGTCTTTATAACGTAGCATCTACGCATCATTTGAAAGGAGAATTTTGATATTTAGGCCAATAGTAATCGTAAAAAATTTGCAATTTAATGTGAATCATGGAATTGTTCTATAACACCTCTTAATCATTTTATATTATTTCGTTCTTTTTGACATGACTTATATATATATAAATATTAATATATAAAGTATTTTGATACTAGCCATTTATGCCCCAAATAAAGTGGACGAGTTGTTATCTCCCCGAAAGTTCTTCTATAACTTAATACGAAAAAAGACAAACAGTTAACGTGTCATAATGCCGGCCATTGTTTCCACGTGTGTCTGAAATTCGGCCAGAATGAATCCCCAGGCGTCCATACAATTGAAATTGTCCGGGTAGAACGAGTCACGCCTCTGCCATATATATCATATTTGTCTACGAAACATCTCTGCCTGAACGATCACGTACAGAAATATTCAATAGCACAGATCTACGTGCAAAATTGCTCCGAATTTGCGTGAAGATATTGAAATGGATACCCTACGTGTGTGCGCAATTGCAATTTGTTGCTAATGCACTGAACATGTGGAGGAATCTGCTCTCCAAGCCAGACGTGGAATAAGCAGGACTGCTTGTATTGCAGCAGCGTCGTCGGACTGCTTAAATCGAGTTTCAATGGAACAGTGTAGACTTTGGTTTATTTATTTTCTATTTTCAGAATGCTTGCTCCGGTGATGTCTGATACAATCTCAAACATTCAAGTTGATTCTTTTCTAATAGACGAACTGTAACGATTGTATTCGAATGAAGCAATATTTTCTTTTTATGGTAAATGTTATTTTTGATTGCACTACTTGATTAACCTTAGATTTGACACAAAAAACAATGAAAATATTAAATTTACGTTATAGGATCAACATTATTATATATAGAAAAAGGTGTTTTTCTATTTTATATTAACTTTAGATATAATAAATCGTCTATTTTCTGTCTTAGAAATCATTAAATTTCATTTTGTTATTCCCAGAAAGAGCCTCAGTGTCCCCTGGGAGGTGTTTCGGCCTCTCTGGGGGCGATAGCGGGATTAAAAACTTTAAGGGTCGCTTAGTTTTATAAGGAGGGCGTTGAAAATTTTGACAGCTCAATACGATAGTTAGAGCATTTATGTTGGACTATAATGTCTTCGAGTTTGTCAAACTACCCTGTATAAATAGGAGATGATATTGTTATATTTTTTTAATCCAAATGAAGTTTTTTCAAAATTGTCCATGTGCAGAATACCCTGTATAAATAGGAGATGGGATTTGTACTAAATATGATTTTAAGAATCAATTAAAAGTTTTAATAAATAGTAACATTTTGCTAATTTAAATCTATTTAGCAAAATCTATTTGCTAAACTAACTTTCTTCATAAACGAGGATGGATCGAGTTATTCCTCTATGAATAAAGCAATATTCAGAGCATGAAATACACCGTCTACAGTTGTCCATATTATTAGTTCCCGGGAGAATTAGAGAAGGTCCATCAGTTAACATGAAATGCATTGCCATGATTGCAGAATTTACTCAAACAAGTTTATGGGTCATTCCATAAGTAATGCGATATCTTGATTTGCTTGGAATTGATGATGGAATATTGCATATTTGTGCTGCACAGCTGATACCTAATATTTAAGTGGACGATACGATCTTATTTAGCATAGTTGCATTTATTATAATTGAGGCAATTTATGCTTCGGAGCTTTCGTCACTTTATTGTATAAATCATATTTTAGTATGAGCATTTTTGGCGTATGTTAAGTAACTTTATCTGATTTAATTTTTTACGTTTAGTTTAGATAATGTAATTGAATCTAATGGTCTTGCCATATGTTTGCCAAAGTGAGCACATTGTCTTATAAAATTATTAAAAAGAACAATTTATGGGGTTAAAATCTGAGGAATATGAAGATAATTTAATACAGACAATGATATTTAAAGGCAACTTGTTTGATTTTTTTTCTAAAATGAAACTACTTGTCTTTAATGAAACTAAGTTTAATGCCCATAAATTATAAATTTAATAATCTGATATACATTTTTAAAGCTAGTTTTTAACGGCGATAGTTCATAAATATATCATATCCAGGTCCAAGTTCAAAACAATATATGAATGAGCTTTATAAAAATACATAATGTGATGTATCGACCGTTGTGCTATCTACAATTTGACTTTAAAAACATTTTCCCCGCTGATTATATAACGTATGGATATGCCAAAACATTGTGCATTTTGTAAAAAGGCTGATGGAAAATTGGACCATTTATTTTTTAGGCGCTGTATCACAGCAATATTGTTCGAAATATATATAAAAGAAATAAAAATACAACCAACTAGAGTTTCACAAAATTTACATGAGCATTCCAGATACGACAATATCGAACAATTGGTTGTGTATCGGAAAATCCGAATTTTCCGAATGATGCAAATGTTTTAACGTAACTTTATAATGCTAGTAAAAATTTTTTTTAGCAAACTGACGAATGACTTTTCTTTTAATATTGAATAGAGAATACTTCCATTATAAATTGTATTCCATACAAGCGCTATAGCAGAGGTTCAATTAATAAAAATTGATCTAAAAGACTATTATATAATACATTCTATCGACTAGAAATTAAATTTAAATTCATACATATCTTTTTGATCTTCTTTTTATATTTTTTTAATGTAAAGCTCATTATTGTATGCTTTAAATATCGGAAAAATGGGCATTATCTTCTTTGACTAATAAGTGTGAAATTGGTTTATGGGTCAAGTTAAAGGGAAGTTAGAGGGAGTTAAGGGGATTTAAAGGGATTTTTACTATATTGTAAACGAAGCGGTAGTAATCAAGATTTGACTATTGAAGCAAATTTCTAAGAATACTTTTTTTCTTTCTTTAAAAATTTGCACAATGATACCTAAATGAGTGTAAAATTTTCGAGTAAAAAACCTTGAATTAGTTATTTTTTGGGTATTTAGCTATACCCTGTGCGATGGCTTCAATGTTCTCATTATTCTTTAGAATTTATTCTGCAGAATTTTCTGAAATCTGCCGATGTTCCGGTTTCGTCAAATTTTTGCAAATATCTAAATTTTCTTCGTACTTCGGAAACATACATTCTGATTTTCCAAATAAAATGTTATTATTTTATACTTATGGTTTTCATGATCAAAGCACTTGTTCATCATACAAGTAACATAATACATATTTATTTCTTATATCTAATTTAAGCAAATTTCCCAAGATATAAAATATTATAATGTTAATTAACACAAAATGTAAAACTTTATACTATTTAATATTAACTTTTGTGTGGGTTAATAACTTCTGGAATATTACTCTTTAAATAGCATATATTCTTAGAGAAATTTCCTATGGAAATCGCCCACATCCGACCAGCAAATATAGCATTATATTTTAGGTTCGTTATAGCTTTCACACAATACGTATATTAAATAACAGGTCATAATGCAAATGTTATATAATATCATATTAATTATTTTATTCTTGAGGTTTAAAATCTTTGATCGGATGCACGTAATCTCCATAGAATATTTTTAAGGGATGAACAATAATATAATATAAAACAACTGGATATGACACTTGGTATATTTTTGGAGATTAATTTTCAATATACAGGGGTGATTTATTAAATTGTGTGTAACAAAAACAAGCCTGGTTATGCCTGTTGTAGATTATAGATCGAAAGCGGCTTTTAAAATGTCAGACGGCAGAGTTGTGCCTTGACAGTCAGCCACATGTCGAAATTTTCATGTTTTTCCAACCGTGCCTGGTACTTGAAAATGTGACATTCGGTGCATTTGTGAATCTTTGATATGCTCAAAGCTTTGTCGTTTGAAATATGACGGACTGAAATAGATTGAACTGCTGGATCCGAAGCTATTTCATTATAGGGATATTTTATACAACGAAAAAGTGTACGAACTTTAAATTGTTCCCCGAAGAAACCACACACGACTCCTTGAGAAAGACCGATATCGACCTGCCCAATGAAAACTAATTAAACTTTAAGTTGCCTTTGCATTCGGTGGTGGTGGAGTAAGAGCTTTTTAGAGGGTACCCTTGATACTCTATCTCGGTTTCGTTTGATTTAAGTAACTCTATCCATAGGAAGCGCCTTGAAAGGGATAATTAAATAACATTTTAAGGAACTCCTTACCATTTGAGATATTTGCTCAAACTAATTGAGAAACTATAAATGTATTCGCAGGGTTAGCTTATTATGGAAATCGTGAATTTATGTAGAAATGTATTTAAGTCAATTAACATAATTTTTCTCATAAATGTGGAGAAAGTTCACGATAATGACCATAATAATAAGGTTTCATATCGATGGATGTTAAGCATATTTAAAGACATATTTTATCATTCTTTATTATTTAATATGAAATATAAATGTTTTACTTTAATAGCAAAGTATTTGATCAATACTTAATATTTCGGGAAAATGATGAAAGTTTAATAAATTGTAATATGTATATGAAATAAAGCAATTAGCTTATGTAGTCATGGAATGCTATTTTATAGCCATTATGTCAACATCGGTATAAGATTTAAAGTGCTTGGTGTAGTAGCCAAGTGTTATATTATGTAGATAACCTTTTCATCATAACGTGGATAACCTTTTCATCGTACCAAAAAATATCCTAGATCGGAAGTATTGATATCGCTGATCGATCGTCTTGATCTAGGTTTAACTTGATGTCTTGCTTTTGAAAGAGTAAATACTGAAACAGTTAATGAAGTCGGGCAGAACCGCCTATATGTGATTTATCTGTGGCAATCATTGGAAAAGCATTTAAAATAATGGCGATTTCACTACTCACACAAAAATCTTCTCTTACGTAAAATTACATAAAGTAATTCAAGCATATAAATGTCACTTTTTTAAATAGCAGTTGTGATTTGCGACTTTAATCTTGCGGATATATCTAGATTTGAGATTTTTATGCTTTTAATGTCATCTTCCATTGCTAAGCAACAATAGAATATCATATTCTAAATACATCGGGGTTTTGTTCATGTTTTAAATAAAACTTCTATGTCCTTAGCTTGATGATATGATAATGCTGTTTGCTAACTTTGGCTATTTATTGACATATATTATTGCTTTATTTATATTTATTATGTAGGAGAACAACTTTCCAATTTGTCTAAATTGCTCTTAACCCGTTCGATTTTCGTCTGCGGCTTGAAAGAAATAAAAAGAGGATTTTCGTTAAACCTTTTGCGGCCGGAGCCCTAAAGGCTCTTCCACGTAACTTTCAGATGATCATCAGTTTTTCCGTTTGTTCGTGCGAACTAATAACGATCCGGCAATGGTTCTTGCAATCGACATCTGACCACCAAATTGAGATTGAGAAGGTTGCCGAATGCTAACCGAAACAACAGGGGAAACTAAAGTCGTTAACGCCCAGTAGTAATTACCATTGTAGGAAAAAGTTTAAATGGGCTACATCCCCCTGAGCACCCTTCGACGCGGGGCACAAAGGGCCGCTGAGCGACGAAGAGTCTCGGAACAAGGATGAAATTTTAATTTTCGACTTCGCCCTTCTGCCAAAGAGACGAAGAAAATATCTATCAATTACGCCCTCCTTGAGTGCTGCATTTCACTTTGTCCAATTAAAGCTATATTGGTATCTGTAATGCTGGATGAATTTTAAGTCCAGCAATGATGACAAGCCCTAATTGGGTCGAAGAATTAGGGAGCTACTTGCTGTATGTACAAATTATATTGAGAAAAATGGACGTCGAAAAGAATTTCGGAATCATCTTCGAATCGAATTATTTCTGTCACAGTACCAAAAGATATTTTTCAAAGACAATTTTCAATTTAAATATCTTCAAATTTAAATATCAACAAATGGTTTTAGACCCCTATGTAGGACACCTGTTTGTTTTGTATTATTTGCAATGAGTAAACAGTGATCATTTGACATGGATCGAAAGGTTAATTACTGTTAAGTGAGTATTTAATTACTGTATTGTGGAAGGTTAATTACGTACAGGTAATATCCATATATTTTACATCGTTTTGCGTCATATATTTGATATTTTAAATAATCGAATGATAGGACTTGAGAAATAATTATTAGAGTATCACGCTATAATTAATAATTATAGCAAAAAAAGTGATAATCTTTCGAAACCATGCATTTGGTTGAGCTTTCGTTCATTATATTCAGAATATGAGTTAATTTCATGAAGTTCTTCATTTAATTTTTTTCTGAATATTCATACGAAAACTTGTAACCAATCTTCTGATTCATCTTCAAGGCTCCTTTGTACCATTGTTTAATCAATTTTTGATCACTTTATTGAATTGAATAACATTTGCAGACTATTTGCATATTTTTATAATCAACGTATTACAGAAGACAATTCAACAGCGTTCTCCTTATGCATTTCACAGATCTATTTTTCGCTTCTTATTCGTATATAGTAAAATTTAGAAATGAAAATTGATGCTATTGAGTTCTAATCTAATAAAAAAACTATTGAAAGATGGAGCTGTTACCAAAATACTGCAGTAAAAAAAGTATCTAAGGAGTTATGCATATTTATAATATTGCATAGGAATTAACCCCAAAAGGAGTATCATCACAGGGTCTGCGATCCCCCTCCACTTATTCAGAAAGAACACTCTTGTATATTGAGCTCGACGACAGACAGAGATAGAAAGAGAACGTAGCGTAGTTTGGAAGACAGAGACATAGGGATTACCTGCATAAATCGCACGATTATAAAGATCGTTAGCATAAATTTATCGACTAATACCAATTATTTTGTACTATCGACAGTGTTTATTTTTTCGTCGCTGCTTGTTGAATGAGTTTTTGTCCAATTATCATTTCCTTGTAAAGCAGGAGCAAATGAATCGATTATTCGTGTATTGTATATGTTAAGAAATGACGTGGTCTTGTATGCTATTAACAGTGTTTATTTACAATTGACTGCATCGAATTGTGAATTGAAGCCTTACACTATAATCGGTGTAAATCAATGATGACATCAATGACTTCATTGATTTTAAATTTGCTCACTTCTCAAAAGGTTAAGTATTAATATAGGTCTTTCCGAAAGAAATCCATTATTTTTGCTTGCTTTCATGTTTATTTAGAGAATTTAGAAGTTTTAGAAGTGTGACATTTCTTATTCATTCACACATTTTTTGTGACTTTGGAAGCTTAGAAGTATTTTTCTTTAAACTAATAGCATAAATAATCATTTATTTAGATAAAAAATATGATGCAAAATACAAAAATAGTTATTACATGCTATTTAAGCCACAGATAAAAAAGATATGATGGTTTAAAAGTGAAATACTGGGTATTTTTTCAAAATATGCCTATGACAAATAACTTATAGGAGAAAAGGAATATAGTTGTTATTAATTAAAGCATTTAATATTAATTGTTATTTATAATCAAATTTAATAATTAACCAGAGGAAGATAATACATTTTTTCTAGATTTAAATGTAATTGTCCGGAAAATCTTGTTCTTTTCTGCAATATAAGACATTAAATATAACAGAAATTCAATTTGTTCCATTCAAAATTAGAATGGTGGAACTTTTGTTAAACACTGCTTGATATAAAAAGGAAAACATCAACTGAATAAGAGCTTCGCGAATCCAGAATAAAACAGAACATAAGAAGCGAGTGCAAAAAGCATAACTGAGATTGTAATGTGCAGCAATTCTCAATGAAAGCATTCTAAATATCAAGAAGAAAATGGAACTTATTTTAAAAATAATATGCACTGCTGAAATTGAAGCTGAAAGTAACTAAGAATAATAAAACCGAAGAGAATCTTACTAATGGATTTTTTTGCCAGCGAATTCAACGCCAACATAAAGAGCGCCATTAGTCATCATCTAACATCTCGGTGAATTTATCAAGGATTAAAAAATAATTCGTTCTATTAAATCACATTCGAAGTTGTATCCAGCGAAGCGTCGCTGAAGAATTCCACCACAAAAGATGTACAATTAATTCTGCTTCATACTCAATGCATCAACTGTTGAAGACTGTCATTTATCATACATTTTGGACGTGAATATTTGGGACAAGAAAGTGAAAAAAGGACGAAGCACTTTCCATGGCTGGAAGAGGATCCCGTCACGTTTGCCGACGTGGATTTTGTGGATATCATTTTTGTTGAAATTCCAGATTTAACGAGAAGCTATCACGCATACGTACGTTTATATGAGAACCGAAACGAGGAAATGCCATAGAAATAGACTTTACTTGTGTTTTTTTTTACTACGTCCCCAATATTTGCTACGAACGATATCGTGTCGCATATTATTCAAATTGTTCACAAACGTGGAATGGGGGGGCATTTTATTTATGGTAAATCAATATAATCCGAGGCTTATATCACTTAATAAGAGGACAATTCTGAATTCAAAGCAGTCGACATTTAAGGCGTTAAATCTTATTCATATGCGACAGTAATTATCGGGTTACCCAATCTGAATTTAATCAGATTTGAAAGCTCAAATACTCGACAATTGAATATACTTAAGCATGAAAAATGAAATTCAATTTAAATCTCAACAGCATGAATAATGATTTATTTATTGTGTGTATTTAAACGCACAATGGAATACATTGGGGAAAAAATCGACATCAATTTGTTTATTAGGGAGCGTTAAGAGCGCTTATTACCCCTATGCGGTAAAATTTAACTGCAATATTTGTTAACCCTTTCATTTCGGCAAGGCTAATTGAAGCATCGCAGGGCTTAATTCAGTTTGGGCCAGTTACCCTTGTTTGTTCAAGCTCGACAGTCGATAAATCATAGGCCGGTGGGATGGCAGCTCTAGGGGTTATAAATTAATTTTTAAACTGATTATAATTGATGTCTTAATCATTACGTTTGGGTCAACTATCGGAAATATGGGGGTCAAATAGGCGATACATATTGGATAATTCAGGCTATAAATATTCAAATGCTACGTTTGTTCCGACGCCGAATTTTTCGACAATGTATAAACGAATCATTTCATTGTGGAATATCCGAATTAAATCATTTCCACTATAATTAGGACGCGAATAACGTTTTTATGAATTTGCAATTCTAATTAAAATTGTTCATATGTGCGTGTAGCCGTGTAGGCTTTGGAAATTTTTTAAAAATAATATGGCGTTAAATACGCCGGCTATAAAAACTCATTGCGCTTTATCCAAATTTTGAAATCCACTTAATTGCATGGGGTTGTTAAACGATGTTGAGGAAATGTCACGAAATGTTTTTTTAATGGTATTTAAATTTTGTTGGCCATTGTAAAAATGTTCGGCGGGTCACGTTCGGTAAACAAATGATCATTGCGAGCGCTTTATTTATTACCCCCTGAATGAAAAATGCCTCCGAAGACTGCAGATTGATTTTATACATTTGATTAAAAGAGAAAAAATGCGCGAGACTTTCACGCATTTGAAGTTAATCTTAGATTAAGCCGTGTTTGTGTAATATATAATAAAATAGGTAGACTACTGGTTAAGTGGTCGCTACGTATAGACATACCCAAACAACAAAGGCAACGCGGCGCATGCGCGTAGCATGTCTTTGATGTATGCATCGAACACGGAGAAGACTATAAATTATTCTCCCTCTCTTTCTGACCAACTGCCGATTCCGAGAAAGAGAAGGGTCGCGCTGCTCACGTACTTCGCCAAATTAAACATGATTCTTCTTCTTTTCTCACTCTTCTGGAGTCAGAAAAAGAGTTTCTAATCACCAAGCCCGGCAAAGATATACATGACGTCAAATCATACAGACTCATCAGCTTATTCCCAATAATTTCCAAACTTTTCGAAAAACTACTACTGAAGCCAATAATTGAGAAAAACAATCTAATACCCAATCACCAATTTGGATTTCGTCAACAACATGCGACTGTGAAACAAATACACAGGATCTTTAATAGAATACACAAGGACTTAGAAGACAGAAAATATTGCTCGGCAGCATTCTTGGACGTAACTCAGGCTTTTGACAAAGTGTGGCATCCGGGTTTGCTATATAAAATTGGAAAACAATTGCCCACAAATTACTTCTTCAAATACGAAGATCCCACAAGGCAGCGTACTTGGTACAGTTTTATACCTTTTATACACAGCCGACATTCCGACAACAGACACTACGACAACTGCCACCTTCGCGGACGACACAGCTCTTCTAACCTCGTACAACGACCCTGCAATAGCGTCAACTGCTCCAACATGATCTCAACAACATACAAAAATGGCTCAAGAAATGGCGCATAAAGGCCAATGAAAGTAAATCTACGCATGTCACTTTCACTAATAGACGAGAAACATGTCATCCTTGTCTCACTGAATGACTGCACACTGCCATAGGTAGACGTAGTTAAATATCTCGGCTTGCACCTGAACAGACGTCTTTTATACAAAAGTCTATTAAAACCAATCTGGACATATGAAATACAGCTCTGGGGTACCGAATCAAACTCCAATATTGACATTCTCCAAAGCTTTCAATCCAAAGTGCTGCGTGCTATAGGCAACGTTCTATGGTACGTGGCAAACGAAACGATACACAGAGAATTAAGCATATCAACAGTGAGACAGGAGATTGAAAACCATAGCCAAAAATACAAGAAAATATTGAATACACACCTTAATCGCCTTGTTGAAGAGCTAATCAGCCAAGCCTCCGGGATGCGTAGGATGAAAAGATGTATAGTTCATGACCTGGACAAAAGATTCGAATGAATTGGGGGCCTACACGAGCCAGAAACGCCATAATACGAACTGAATGTCCCTCAACGGATAGATTGCAAGAGTTTAAAAAAGAAGAAGAAAGAGAGTTTCATTTTTAGTGATGTTTAGGCATAGAAATTTCACTTCAAAAACGAATAATAATGCGTGCATACCACTAAATTGCTTTGAACGTCACGAAAGGTGGAACTTCAATCAGCGGTTAATCGGAAAAAGAGAGTCGTTTGTATTCTCTCCATACACTCTAGAACCTCTGGAAGGAACACGAAGAGTGTATTTTTATGTGGTTCATACAAAGACAATAAACTAGACAGCCAATATCTGGTCCATTATTGTGTGAAAAAGTTATATTTTTCATTACAAAATTAAATGAGATTTCACCTTCAAAGCAAGTTCGGGTTGGCTTGAAAAATTCAAAGGACGACATGGTATCAGGGAACTTGAAATTCATGGGGAAAAGCTCTCTGCTGACATACCTTCAGCAAACACGCTGAAACTATTTGTGGAGAAGGAAGGATTCGACGAAGAGTTTATATACAATGTTGATGCGACCGACTTAAATTGGAAAAAAAAACTACCCAAGAAATGTTTAGCATCAAGACGTGAAAATACTTCACCTGGGTACAAAAATAGTAAAGAACGTGCCGCTATAATGGTGTGTGCAAATGCAGCAGGCAGACACAGACTGCCATTATCATTGGAAAATCAAAAAAAACCCATATGCTTCAAAAATATCAAAAGTCTTCCGGTTGAATATGATTATCAGAAAAAAGCCTGGATGAATGGTGAAGTTTTTAGACGATGGTATGAAAAAAAATTCATACCAGAAGTGAAAAAATATCAAAACTCCATAGATAAAATAGGAAAAAACATTATTATTACTGGACAATGCATCATCCTAATCATCTATAGAGAGTTTTAACCAGATCTATATAAAAAATACGGTAAAATTTCTTCCATCAAATAGCACGTCGGTAGTACATCCGATAGATCAGGGCGTAATAAAAACATTCAAAAGTTTACATATAAATCAGGTGCTTCGACGATTATTACTAGCAGGCGAAAATAATGAAAAAACAGTTATCAGCTTCTACAAAAAAATAAATTTAAAAGAGCGTTGCTACATCGTTGTAGATAATTGGAATTCTTTAGATGTGACAAATCTGTAAAAATCATGAAACAAAATTTTGACAAAACCTTTAGTAATTTCCAGTAACGCAGTACAACCTGATATAGTTCTATATGTGCTGAATGCGACGAAGAATATATAATCGTTTGGTTAAATTACGATGTAAATGATCCAGGATTCCAATATCCATTCCATATCTGCCTTAGAAGAACAAAGTCGAGAAAACGAAGAAGAGATTTGCGAGGCGGGGATATTGGTCCTAGTTTGAAAAATCGTGATTTTAATATATTATTTATTAATATAATATATGCACCACATCTCCTCTATTAAGTGTTTATTTATACGCAACTTAAAGTAAATACTAGATAAGTAACTTATCTATTTTATTATATATTACACAAATACATGTTAATCTTTAAGTTATTAATTTCCTTTTTTTATTGAAACTTGTTGTGGAGAATGTAAAAAATATTCAAATATCATGCGTATAATGACGGTATCGATTGCTATTTATTCTAGTTATTTTTGCTTGTCGAACAGTAAATTTGTGGCCAGAGCGTTTCTAATTAATTTTCGCTTGCACATGAGGATCCGATATTTGATATGTAACCGTCTTCATGTGCACACGACAGCTGATATTTTAAGCTCAGGATAATAATTTAGGGGGATGATGAAGAAGTTTGGCGTAGCTTAATCACAATAAATATACATGTATAAACGCAGATATTTAAATTTATAACATTAAACGTAGGAATAATTTTGATTCATCGCACATAACTCATCAAATGATAATTAATATGTTTGTGTTTTAATTAAATAGCTCCTTTATATTTTTGTACTCTCTAGATTTCATCTCCGAACTAAGCTTAATCAAAGCGACTTAGTAATCATATAAAATAAACAATTTGCGAAATTGTTTGCCCTTTGCTTATTAGAGCCGAAATTTATACAGATTTTCCACTTTGCCACGCGTTCAAAGAGACGTGGCACAGTTCAAACTTTGCCAATATCAAACCGTGGGGGCAATAAAACCGCAATAAAATATAATCTCCATTAATTTGCAGCCAACAAAACATACACGGCGACTAATTTATAATTTTATCCAAAAGCCCACGTGAAGCCGCGGAAAAATTCCGAAAATCCTAGGGCTCGAATTCCGATACATTCGTGACTTCCGTGTCACGCGACCCTTAAAAAATGGCTACAGCCGCTCGTTACCTGTTTATAAATATGGCTATTTGGGATGGTACGTAGAAAGCTTTTCATGAGGTTATTCATGGTGTGTGTTTTGCGAGACCTTTATGGTTTTTCCGATGGCCTTTATTGTTGGCGCGGAAAATTCGCATTCGGAGAAAACGCAGTGGACAAGAAAAAGATGAGCGCGTAAATCAAATTATGCAAAATAACTTGAATTGTTAAATGCGTGTAAACTGGGTCAGCGGTCTAATGAGGGTTTTTTGAGTTCATGCTGTGTCGGAGTATATGATGATTAGTTTCATGCCTGTTCCTTAAACCTGCGAAAATCAACGAATCATTAGACGTTAACAGCTATTTCGAAAGTATAACATATTGAGAGTAAACTATAAAAGAGAAAAATCGAAATATGAAATATTTACGAAGTTATAGCGCGTAATCAGGAGCACGCCGGAACCGTTGTGAACTAGGGAGTCAGGTCAGGTAGGAGTGCTTGGAGTTGAGCAACCTTTCTTTCATAATACATTTGTTTAAATCTTTTGTATCTTTAGTTTTATTATAGGAGCTATTCTTAAAAATATTTTAAGCAAAATTATCGTTATATTGCACTCATATATCTCTAACTGTACCTATACGAAACTAAAGTTGCTCGAAGTCAGCTCGAAGTTGCTCGAAGTCAAGTTTAGTTTGATAGTTTGTCGTGTGTGGTTGAATTTTCGAAGTAAAATATCATAATAAAGAAACGAAGAATAGAGGAGTTCGGGGAATTAAAAAAAAGACATTTTCTTGGGAAACCGATTGGAGTCAAAAGCTGGTGCAGATGGCAGAAAACCATTGCTTTAAAAAATTTTTTTGATAAAACAGCGTCTCTTACAAATTTATAAAGATTTGTCCAGGGAAGAATTACTTCAACGATGCTTGGGTGGTCATACCCAAAATGCTAATGAATGATTTAAGTCGACGGTTTGGCGACTGGCTCCAAAGCACCTGCATTCTAGTGTAAAAATCATTGAAATATCAACATACATTGCTGCTGGGATATTTAATAAGAACTACAGCTTTATTTTGAAGATGATAAATACATTAAATATAATTATTGGCATCTACTGTATAGTCTTCGCTGAAAATACCGGTGAAGCGCGAGTAGAGCCGTAAGAGACATTCTGAGACAAAAGCAGCTCGTATAGCCCGAAAACAGCAGCTTGTCGAAGATAATAAACTTTTTGAGAAAGCTGAAGATCTATTATATTATATCTAGATTATCTCGAAACTGCATTTTCAAAATGTTCGCCAGTTGTAGCTCAAAAAGTTGTTAATCGATCTGGTTAAAATTTTGGGATGTTGGTGATAATCATAAAAATGATCAGGCACTACTTATGTATTTCTATAAACGTGCTTTTATTAGGAAGTAGACGTTTTTATTGTTGGAAAAAGTCGAACACCATCGGAGCTTGATATAAATCTGTCATTTGGATACAATGTTGCATGCTGACGTATCATTGTATTGACACGAATAAAATAATTCGATAAGCGAACAATACGCTGTTCGATGACACAATAGGCATATATTTTTGTCTACAAGACACAATTTTGAACGTTGAATGCTCATATGCGTTTTGTGGGCTCGAACCTCCGCTAGTCACAAATGTTGCACAACAAGAGTCGACTGTGGGGTCGACCCTTTGTATAGAATGCTCGTTATATTTTGAGAACAATGACTACGGCCGAAAACTGTCATTTTTCCGAGTTTTCCACATTTTCCATGGTCTATTTATGGATTGAGTCTCCACGTCAAGGTGACACAATGGGCCGGTGGTGGTCCAACATACAAAGGTTGAATTGCAGGTCATACAAAATAATTACACCGCGCACCTAATATGCCCATACATGTAGGGAATGGCTCATTCCATATCTGGGGCAAATATTTGAGATAAAGCTCTAGCGAGAGTGATAGTGGAAATATATAAAATATACGTATTTTTAAATAATACGTAGTAGTAAAATATCAATAAGATTTCAAGTGGATTCGATGCAGTTTATTATCTAAAATAAGTTCGCCTACGCCATGAACCGTTTAATGTTTTAGTGTAGATTTTAACCTCGGAAGTGAAACCAAGCACAGGGAGCTAAATATTATGAATAAAGCAGGTGAAATATCACCAAGATGTTCTTTTGAGTCAAAATGCAAGTCAAGGGATGTAAGAACCTCGATCCAATTTGTTAGTGCCTCTGGCGTTTTGGACTGTTTTTTATTAACTCAGAAACTCTCAAACATTTCTATTTGAGCATATATAATTTTCCCACAAACTTTTCAGCGAATATAAGAAAATGGCTTAGAATGAACGGTCCACCAAATAGGAGTACTTTTAATTAATATATGTTTCCAAGTATTATACAATATATTCATATATTTTTATAAACACTTAAGGCGTCTTCTCACTTTAGGCGCCTCAAAAATAGACTATTTTCACGATTTTTTTTCGAGGATTTTCGCTAAAAATTATGAGATAAAATGGATCTTATGTAATAAATACATCTTTCAAGTACATGAAAATTTTATTTTTATTTTTTTGAACAATTATTATAATGAAACAGTAGCATCGAAAAACCCGTGTAGAAATGTTATGTTCGTGGCTTGTTGATGGTATCTCCGAGATGGGTCATTTGAAACAAAAAAATAAAACAGTTTTAGATTCAGTATATGAGTGTCTATAGCGCATATCATCAGATTTGCGAAAATAGCAAAATGGCGCACGTTTTACGAAAAAGTAAAAAAAACGCGTTTTTTTTGCAGTTTTTTGTTAAAAAAAATTACTTTAAATTACTATGCGCTATAGTCATAACTATGAAAAATATGTCATTCAAATTTCATGACAATCGGTTGGATAGTTTCCGAAATTTCATCAACAAGCCACCGAAAAACCTTGTTTTGAGATAAACGCGTTTAAAGTTTTGGTTGCAGAAAAATTGCCCAGACACAGCTGTTGAAACACACGTTGTTATTTTGGGTATTTCCTCCGAAGATCTTCATAAATCGGTTTCAAAACCTCGTGAACATCCTCAGCTAGAGCAAAAGGATGTTTAAAAATTTCTATCTGATTATTTTTCACCCCTTTCTTGTACTTGCACCATGAGTCTGAACAATACGTATGCAGCCGGGTGCTCTCAGGTAGTCATCTAACGGTCGCCCAAAAATGTAGTTAAACTCGTCCGATCTTTATGAAATTTTGATATAACATTTTTGAAGATATGTACTTTCAAAATTAATAAAATAAAAATCGATTTTTTTAAATTTGTCAAGTGAGAAGACGCCTTAATGCGAACGAATTTGTGCTGAGAAGTGTTCGTGTTGATGATTTATATCCTATTTTATCCAAAATATCTTACGAAATAAAATGGAAATGCTTAAAAAAAACCCATAACTTCGAAATCATACAAAAAGAAGTTTGAGTCATCATGCTATTTTTAAGATAGCATTCATAATCTCCATTTTGATAAAACTTCCCAATGTCAAAGTGTATTAAGTTGCAATATTCCAAGCTGCATCGATGGTATTGACAGCCACTTTATTAGATATTCATCCTAACCTTTGACGGTTGTCGTGTTTTTTTTAATCCAAAATAGCAATAGGGAAATTCTTGGTAGTCAATATTTAATATTGTAATATTTGTATGAGCAAAGCAACGTTTGTTAACGAATAAAATTAAATCAAATTGTAAATACACCTTGAATCAGTAACTCATACATTTTTTGTAAATCGATTTCGTTTTTGTGGAAATGCTTGGAAAAGAAAAATATAGCAAAGCTGATCTATTATGAATATTCATAATTAGCGCATAATTTCGCAATTTTATTGATTGATGGCATATATATATATATAACATAATAAAAATAATCATATTAATATCATCTATATCATATATTCATCGTGTCACGCATTCGATGTTGACGTATAATTGAAATTGATCGAATTAATCGAAATTGCTTTTCAAGTCTGTTGATGTATATTCTAAAAAAGAAAATTGCATGATTATTATCAATTTTTAAATAAAGGTAATTCTATTGATTTATAAAATTACACATCCAGAATCAAAGGGCATAATGATCTTCGCGCGATAGTTTTTCACAGAGGATTTGTTTGAATAATTTAATTGGAAGCAAAGCCATGCACTCGTGTATTTTACAAGTCGTAAAAAAACATGATTGTAGATTTTTTCACAACTGCCCTCGTATGTGGTATAATATTTCTATAGGGGGAAATCAGCTTAAAGTGATTCACCCTAGCACTTTGCCAGGAACCGTTGTTTTTTTTTTACCTGCCACTCGGCCCATACCTGAAAATTTCATGTTAAAATGTGACATCAGAGAAGCGGGGACACCAAAAGTGGCGAAAAATAAAATTATCACGGGGAGTGGATAATGAAAAACTCATTTATTATGTACTCTGTCAGCGCGGGATAATCTCTCGATGTTAACTGCATTTTTCTATTTCCGTATCCATGCGGAATTTTCCCGCTTTAATACCTGATGTGAGTGTGCTACTTCAAATTTCTCAGGGTAAAAGTATTAGAATGATAAAGGATATAATATGCATTCATCAGCATTGCTTTCAGTTGGAAATGCGATTTTACACATCATTAACTTGTGTATATTAGGCTTTATGAATCCAGATCGGTTCATTTACAACTTAATATTAGCGGATCCGAAATTAATTAAACATTTTGATAATTTGAAAATCATTTTAATCTTATCTATAAAATCATTTTTATCACTTTTACCTATTTGGATTTAGGGATTTTTATCTAAAAAAAAAGTGTCTTTATGACTATTTGTTTCGCTAATATTTTGTTATAGTTTTTACTTCCTGGTAAATATCTTTAGGTTAAAAATATCCTTATATATTCGACGAATAATGTAGATCTGAATTCTAGATCGAATTTAATTATTTTCTTAATTTTGCAGAATGAGGTTAACCGTTAACTTATAAACGTATATTAGGATAGACCTGTGGCTTCTTCCAGTAGATCTCTTCTTACAATCCCTAAAGATCCAATTAGTTATTTAATTATTATATTCATTTATGATATTTATTGAGTTATAAAATATGTCTTTATTCCCTTCTCAGATAAAATAGAATGTAAATATTTTTAATTCATTTTTCGACTAGGCATTTTTGGTATTAAAAATTGGCGTTTCCTGAACCGCGTCTCGATACGAACTGTTTTTAATTAAGATGGATTGTTTTGCAAATGTAAAATAACTGCCATAGAGTAATTCAACCAGAAGCAAGCCTGTTATTGCTTTATAATGTGCATAAAAACATTTAAAAAACAAGCTCAAAGGACTGTATAAATTAAATGCCCTAAGCGAGGATTATTTACAAGTATGGAAATATGACAGGTGAGGAAATTTGAGCAAACAAGTTAGAAAATTAGCGATGCTCATGGCATGAAATTTAACAAGTGGGCTTTTGAAGTTATGAAGTTTCAGTTCGGTCGAAGTTTGCTTCGGGCCTTACACAAACACACCAGCCAATAACTTAAATATAATTGGTTGAAATGGTTTAAAAAACAGCAATTTTGATTAAATTTATTAATTTTTTGGTTGCTTAGTGTGCACGAGATCAATTTAGATAAAAATACTTAATAAATGCATGTCTAATATGATATATTTGTGGTATGGAGGGCTGGTTTTTGGATTTTTAAGATCGATTTTCTGGATTTTATGGTCCTGAAAAAGTAAATACCGAGTCGGATTTGTATAATTTTAAACCAATGCTAATTTTATCATTCCCAATAAACTTATTCATATATTGTTATATGAAGGACAGTAGGAAACCATAATATAAAAATGCTTTATCCCTAGAAAAATCTCTTTTATCTGATAAACGATGTAGTGTCTTAAGAAGAAAAAAGCGTATATTGGCTAAAAAGAATCCGATGAAATGTAGGAAGAACGTTTTTTAGATGTGTTTTTGAACTAAAACTATATATTGTGGTGGAATCAAATTATCCTCCATACACCCAAATTTGTGGATAGATGGTTATGGTGTCAATTTTCCAGGATCCCACCTTTGTTCTTCGTGTCAAGTGACGAGAAATGAATATAAGTAATATAATAATAAAGAAAACGGCACGTAGAACTCTTTTAACAAGAGCCGAGAAGAGTGTCGTCGAAAATTTTCCTTATAAGTCTCAGCTCCGGAGGTAATCCTTCTTCGGAGGAAAGTTAAATTGCCCCGTTCGGGATTATCCTAGATAATCAGATCAAATCCGAGGGCACATCACTTAACTATGTGCCTCCTTTGTGACGTGTTTCCCGAGAGAAATATCTTTATGCGGAATAACCGAAGAAATTTTTTCATGAAATGACTGAAGACTCGGGCGTGATGTGATCAGTTAAGACACTTCACGCCGAATGGGCACACCTTTTGCCCTCGGTCGGGAAAAGTTGGTATTTTTGGGATATTGGGTAACTGTAAGCTAGGGAAGATTTAATAATTCTTCAGGGTTTATTCAAAACGTCTTTCGACATACGCACAAATGTATTTTTAGCGATTCATTAATCAAATAAACCGGAAAAGCGCTCATATATGACGTAATTTCGGAAGGATATGCGTCTTCAATATCCTTTAGAGTCAAAAATAAATCACGTAGAGTTGATCGTAAATTAAGAATTTATGATTTTTTTGATATAACATAACAATGTCAAATGGTAACAAATTGCTTTAAACATTGTATACTTGCTCATTTATATGAGTTCTTATGGGAGATAAATGTCTATTTATCTCAAAAACGGTTCATTGCAGCTTGACCAAATTTTGTAGTTTATGTTTTGATTCAAATAAACTTAAGATAATTGAAAACTGGCTAAAAGCTCTAAATTTTATAAACCTAAATGACAATTAGTATTGCTTTATATCGCTTAAAAAAATAACACTGCTCTATCTATTATATTTTTCCAATAAAAGATATTTTTGTATGAAAAAATAAAATATTTTGAGGAGAAGTAAAGTATTATTGATTATTGAAGAGAATAATTGATTACTTATGGGTCCCCCTAATATTTTGGATTGTCATATAATCATGCATTTATAATATTTCATGCGAAAGAAGCGATTTTGACAAGAATATAAATGTACAAATCTCCTTCATATTTTAGAACAAAACTGCAATTTAATTGCACAAGGTATCGAATAATTTAAGTACAGATTGGAGGTTATTAATGAAAATCACCGAAAATGGTATTCACAGCAACGTGTCAGTCATCACCCAGTGAAGTCGTGCTAGGAATTAAAATGCAACACTAATTATGCAATAACCGTGATTTATCATCGACCTCATTTTGAAAGGATTTCCGTAACGTTCCCAAGTCAATTCGAGATATTATCTACCTCGGTTGGTCATCACCATTACGTATAATACTCCCTGTCCGCCCATTCTGCAATCTATTTGAACCCCCCTCATATGCACACAAATGGACGTAATTTGAATAATATATTTTGGTTTTTTTCATATCTTTGTTGTGATTTTTTATGTCGATCTGCGGAAATAGGGTTATGGGTTTGTAGATAAAGGAATCTCGGCGATGAATATATAAGGGATGCCAAACACGCACATTTTACGGAGGTGTTTGTAATTTTTCTCTCCTGCCTTTTTATCTAAAGTCCCGAATCGACCCCTGGACCTCTTTTGCTCTTCACTCGTTTTATGCATCGAGATAAACGATTGGCCGCGGGCGCAGAGCACACTTACTGAACATCAGAAAAATTTAACATTTTCCGATTGGGCTCTGCCAGAATAATCAGAACCAAAATTGAAATATTAAAATTTTATAAAAATATTTTCTTTGGCATATTTGGCATAAGCATATTAATATGGTGAATTAAAAAAAAATATTTTTCGCATTGAGATCATATCGATATGTAGCTGTATGCATAAACATATTAAATAGAAGAATATTTTTGTGATGTAAATGAGAATATTTATGATATATATATTTTTCAAATCCCAAATAAGCGATGGCTTTATCTCGAAAAATTGGAAGGTAAATCGCTCGCAAAGTTTTATCTTTGACATTCAAATGACGATAATTTTCTTCCATATACATTTTATATTTATCGACTCTGACTTGAGCGGAGATAATAAATTTTACATAAATACACTTTTTGTTTCGGCCAGGTGAGAGTTAGAGGGGTTGAGTGTCTCTGTTGCTCCCGGTTCCCGGAGCTACCCTTCTCAAAGCACTTTGGTAAACCTATTCAATAGACCCCTCTCTATCTTTGCCGAGATAGATGATAATCAAAGGTCTTTCTCTTGACGTTTTTAACTTGTAAAGGAAAGCTAAAAATAAGGCAGTTTCCTGATACGAAGGCGAGATATTTGTTTTTGAAAGATCGTGACTTTAATGCTGATTCTGCGATCACGCCAAGTGATATTTCAAAACGTAATTTTATGCTGACTTCCACAAGATAGTGCTTTATGAAAGCAGAAGAATACTATTAAATGATTTCATTTTAAATGATACATTTGTCAATTCAATAATTCAAACACATTTCTATAAACGGCTTTCTATCATCAAAAACAACTCTATTTCAGCAGATTAAATGACTAGTTTAATGCTTAAGTCTAATCAAATTAAACGTAATCAATAACAAATCTTACTAAGTCTATAGAAGACGATATGAATGTCGTGGATATTCAAGAATTACTGGTGTGAAAGTAGATTGATTAAGCAAATTTGATGGAAATGACGTTTGAGATAACCCAAAAATCAAAAGGAAACGATGAAGTTGGTAAACATTATACCATTAAAAGCACTTGGAAAGGCTCAGATTTGTCCGAACAATTGGATTTATATTTTTTAAATGAAGATCCTTCCACTAGAAGAAGCATGAAATTGAAGCGTGAACTTTCCAAGTGCTTAGCTCCATACAACGATCTGTAATAACATATTTTTTGCGAAATATAGCAAAGATCTTAAGATGATGCCGTAAAAGATGCAAAAAAATAAAAACTTTACCCCAATAAGATTATGGTGATTTGTAGTAGAGAAGAAAATCTAATATAATTTTAATATATACAATTTTTGATCATCGACGTTTTAATGATACATCGTATCAAACTCATGAAATGTCTTTAATTGATCATATTTATTAAAATAACTCTGTATGTTTCTTTGTTTGCTATGCAAATTTGTCTTCTATATTTGATTACATTTTTTTGTTAGTGATTTGCTCAATATATTAGGCTGGTAACTATGAAACGGGTGTTGAATAAAAATAAAAAAACAAAATACGTTAAATAAGTTCCATTGGCATCTATGACCTTTTAAGCTCGTATTAAAATTAAATTTGAATTTGTACAAGAAAGAAGATATTAATAGCGTTTTTTTTTGTATCTGATTTCGAAAAAAAATTAGATACAAACACGAAAAAAATAAGAAGAACTTCACTCAGTTACCTAATCAACACAGCTAACCCCAACGCCCGTTTCATAGTTTCCAATCTAATACTTGTAAGCATCCATTCACTCGCAATGATGCATTTGAAGAAAACTTAATATTTGCTTAGAAGTATTATGATATTTTATAATTTCTAATGTAAGTATGAAAAGATCAATTCATAGTGCATCAATGAAGGTAAAAATGTGCCTATAGAAATTGTAATACTTACATGATTTGTTAGTGTTTTCATTGTAGGGGCTCTATATTGAGTTAATTTTATCTAGAAGCAAGTATTGGTATGGTGGATTTAATTCTGGATTCTTATTATAATGATTTAGGTTTAAATTTGGACTGTGGAAAAAAATCCCGTAAAGATCGAAAATATCCACATTTTTGAGTCATCATCTCGCTCCAGGCTTATCCTGATTATTTGGATTTGAGAGATTAAATACTGAGACGATTGTTAGTATTTTCAGATTTTAGCTTTTAGACGACATATTCTTTTATATTTAACAATTAAAGCAGAAATTTCTCCAATGATGAAATCATTATTTTATCGTAAGCATATTCAGCTAACCACAAACTTCTCATTTATATCGCATTTTAAACGAGCAAATGTACCCTTTATTGTTATTTCAGATTCGTTGCTTTCATATTGTAGTTTTACAAATTCGCACCGAGGTTAAATAGGCGACAATTTTAAATTGCAATTAATTTACTATGCTCAAAGTAATCTTTTCGCGTAATGTTCTCGCAAAACTCTATCTACGGTCTACATAGAAACGGTGCTGTAACTATCAAGGATATTCATTACACCTCTCTAAATTAACCATTGTGTATGTAAACAGAAACGCTATTCAAGGTATATTAATTAGCTCCTCCATTCTTGCGTTGTACGGGCTTTGAATATGCTTATTATTTTTGTCTCCCACGGAGCTTTAAGAAGAACTGTGGACAAAATATATGTTCTTATGTGATATGAAATGATGTTTGATTAGATAGCGTCCGCTGGATTTTCTTGTAAGGGATTTAAACGGTCGTTATGGGGAATGCTTGTAAGCTTATGTGGATTTATTTCATATTTTTCTGGACGCTGCAAAGACTGGGAAGATTTCTTATGAGTGGATATGGCAGGTCATAGGTCGTTAAATTAGTGATTTAGAAGCAAGTTGTTCAGGTGGCAAGCTTATAGTGGTTGGAGTAAAGCCTCCACAGGTCGTTTTGGAGTCTCGCTGTTTGTCCGCAGATGAATATTTGAAGAGGTCAGGTCTGACCTGCGGTATAAAAGCCTCCACCGACCGACCGTGTTGTGTTAGTTCAGTTTCCGCAATTCCAACTAGTTTTCGGAACCAGACTCCTCGGCGCCAAGTAGACTCTAAATATTTGCTCGTTATCATTCATCGGCCATTTTTATGGACGAGAATTCAATCAATTATTCAAGCTCGTGTGACTCGGGAAATTAAAATGTGGACATTTTTAAGCTCGGCCAATTTTCTAAGCTACTATATTCGGCTTTACACGATGTTTATGAATATATGTTAAACCATGACATAACAGGAAAGTAAAATTATTTCAAACACGTAGTCGGCGAAACGTAATAAATATCATCCAATCAATGTCCGGTTATTAATTTTACAGCACAAATCAACGCCAATTCAACGAAAATAAATTGAAAGGCTTGCTTTTAATAACATGTTAAATGCATTATGTATGCATTTGCAGTATAATATACGTGACAAGTTGTAAAAAAATATCTATTCAATTTATTTGAAAGCATTTGAATGGTAAAATTACAGGGCTTTCATTTCGATATGATAAAATTGTTTATGTCACAATGAACAAAAATATCGAATTTAACATTGTATGCCGGTTTTGGTTTTAAGGAATGGAATATTCATTAATTTTAACAGTATATCTATCGTCCTGATGTTGTCAACAATAGTTGAATATACTTTTTACTCTTTTTAAGAATCGTGGATCTCAATGTATCCAGGAATTAAATTTGTGTAATATTTCTGTATTTTTATGCTTTTTTTATTATAAAAAGTCATCTTTTAGAACTTTTTACCAAGCAGTATAGCCACGAAGATATTCGCAATTGCCAGAGGTAGATGTAAATCTATCGGAAAACAGTCGATAAGGTTGTTTTTTCGTACATGTAATAAGTTAAGGCAAGACTACATATTACTCAGAGAGGAATTTGAAGTCTGAATATGTAAACGACCATCACATCAATTTTGCTGATATGAAAACTATTGTCATTTGAAGATTTAAAACTATGTTATAACCGCAAAAAGATATTCAAATAGTTGATTCATACATCATGCAAGTGATCAAATCCGTAATGATAAATATTGTCAAATTCTACAAGATAATGGCAAGTCATTTTATTCATAATGTTGGAAAGAGTGAAATTTAATTTTATAGTTCTTATTTTATTAAAATAAAATCGTGTATCGACATGAAATGAAAAATTGCGGAATGCATGTTGCTATTTTTCCATGATCATGATCAAGCTTTGTTACTCGAATTATCCATATGTATTAGGTTATCCCGAAAAAAATCCATTATTACTCTTTCGACTTAAAACATTAGGTTTTCAATTTTTTTCTTACACGAGCCAACATAAATATAATTGCCCTCATTATTAACAATTGACTTTTTTTGCGAGTTTTTAATCCTTTTCTTAAAGAAACATTATGGTTTTGATTGAAAATACGGATCCAAATGATTTTTGACTCCATATTTAATTAATGATCTTAAGATCGAAGTAGATAAATATCAGAAGATGGTTAATCTAGTGATTGCATATGATGTATAATAGATATGCACTGTCGCTTTGCTTTGTTATCTGCAGACAGTTCGTGCGGCATCCAAATACCCATCCCGCTCGCTTTATTAATAAGGCTTAAATGATAATTCTTCTATAGAACGACGAAGACCTGATTCAGTTAAATATCGCAGCATATTTTCATTAAAATTTAAAGATTATTCAGATTTAGGAGTATGTAATTTTCACCCGATCTAAAGCATGTAAACTATAATTGCAATATCTTTATCGTTTGATCTTATCCATGCATTTCATGATGCTTGTGGCTTTGATCGTATTAATAAACTGAACTTAAACGAGAGCTTGTGAAAATAATGGATTTCTTTCGTTTCGTCGAAAATAATAATATACAAACTTTTAACACTGACCCTGGAAAACTGGTACCTCTTCAAGTTTTACGACTTATTGAATAATTTGCATAACATTAAGTATATCGTTGGAAAAGGTATGATCTAAAATACTTTTTAAAACTAAACTAAGTTCAAAGTAGTTGTTAGTTTTTTATTTAGAGAATTTAAAAGTTGATATTTCTCATTCGTTTGCACATTTTATGTAGCGTTGGGAGCTCAGAAGTATATTTTTTAAACCAATTGCATAAAATAATAATTTATTTAGATGAAAAATAAATTACAAAATACAAAACAGTTGCTTTTTACAGGGCAACCCTGACACTTAGGACACCAGTTTTTAAACTGAGAGTCCGCGAAAATATAAAAATACATTTATCTATACTTGAACAAGATATTTTCGTGGAATCGTTTAAGAAAACATTATAAGAAGATAGATTTTGATCAATATTTGACCAAAAAATGTTTGTTTGAAAAATAAAGTTACAAGGATTGAGATGGAATTCGTCAAAAAAAATTGTTCAAGAGGACCGTGAACCTTATAAGTTTAAGAACCGCTAACTTAGGATATAGGGCCTATGTGTGAAACGTAGCAAAAGACCCTCCTAACCCTAAAAAAAATGTCGGTCCATGTGCAAAACACCCTGCATTTATAAAGGATAATTCTATTACCATCTGTTAAATATATCTGTTTTTCGAGAGTTCCTTCATTAAAATGATCCATATGGAGTTCGATGCAAAATACTGATCTGTTCTCCTTATCCACTTTCATCAATACCCATATTAAATCAATGTTATCGATTCGACCTTTTTTTACTATGTTGCTTTCTTATTGCAAGCATGATACTTAAGTCCTCGGAAAGCCCTCAACATATTTTTCTTTATATTATTTAAATTCATAGTTAGAAAAATGTGTAGAATTTTAATACAGTCGTTTTGTGATATGATTTTGTTAAATAATATACAGTTGATGCAATACCATTTTTGAATGAATTTTTTCTTAAAATAAATGACTCAAATTGATTAATAATTAAATTATACTGTACTATATATAGGACATTGGGCATATTTAAGTTAATATGCGTATTTTTAAAAATTTGTTAAATAATTAAGTGCATAGAGAGCTTTGGATTTCATTGTCATTAATTGATGAAACCACCCTATAAAATTTTATACAGTCAACGTCATTTAGTCATATTGCACAGTATTTCTAGCTTACGATTAAGATAACAACTGACATCTCTTCCGTGTAGCGCCGCTTAATACATTATTTTTGCAACTCCCACGTCAGATATTTTAAAAATTGCCAAATGTCGTGTGAGGGCGTTGTTTGTTTATAGCTAGATGAAAGTCTTTAAATGATCGCGATGTTAATCAAGTATGAAATCGTCATCTAAATGAAATGTAAACAGTGCTCAAGGATAATTGAATTTTTTTTGTTGTGGCTTTTTTTGGTGTCCTAAAAGAGCGCTGATAACACCGCGACGACAACGACGAGTGAAATTAACATTTTTATGAACGAGCTGACATTGAGTCATTAAAAGGAAGAATGGACCCCTCAGCACTCTCGTTTATGGGTTTTGCCTACACAATGCTTTGTGTCGTACATCAAAGGGAATTTCTCTTCCAGGATGGCGGGTCGAGGGGGGTGTGTATTTTCGTTTTTCTTTCTTTATTTCCAGCCCCCTAAGAAAGATGATTTTTTAGTTCGGTTCATTTGTGTTCTCGTTCATAAATAATAAACTCTCGGGGAAATGCGAACATCCATCAAACTTATCTTCAAGTTTTCGCTCAAAGGAGTAAACGCGTTAAAATAATCTCGGTGCCTAAATGTGACAACTGGAATGAATGTCGCGACTCAATATCAATGCTTTCTATCTTGTTTTCATATGTTGCTCGGAAATTAGACTTTTTGCATCTCGTTATATGATCTCCGCGCTTACGTAGAAAGAAAATTTACATTTAATATGCTTCAATATGAAAAAAGCAGTGTGCGGCAATTAAAAAATGAAACTAATGTTGTCATTTAATTTTAACACCCGAGACGCTACTGAATTCGGTCGAATTTCGGCACGTAATTTCGCACATTCTTTTTTCCCTTGCGATTTTTTTGAAAATATTAACTTTTGTTTTCTTTAAAAAAATACGACGTTATTTATGAATCAACCTAATATATTTTATTGTCTAAAGACGACTTTTGTATCCTAACATATGCATGTATACCACATGCCGACCTGTGGGATCATTTACGGCTTTTGAGCATTTCTTCTTCAGGGTTGTCACAAATATAATGAATATTTTATTTTATTTTTGGATTAATATTATATGGACGCTATTCAAATTTATTATTTATTTAAGGTGGTCTCAATTTACTAATACTACTTATAAAAACAGTTTTTTTAAGACATTCTAATCAAAACATCTCAAAATAGATCCAGTTACGTAGCAGATATCATTTAAAAGGTCATCAGAAACATCAAGATTCATCAATTTTTATGAATATATTTAAATATGCATTTGAAGATACACCTATCCCTCGATTTACGCGGTAGATACGTTCCTAGAGAAAACGCGTAAATCGAAACCGCGTAAATCGAGACTTCAAATTCATACAAAAACGGAAGATGGGTTCCAGAAAATAAAAATCCGCGTAAATCGAGACTTCAATTTCATATAAAGTAGGGGGATAGGTTCCAGCAAAAACCGCGTAAAACGAGCACATTTTATATACAAATATATCTGCATAAAAAAAACATTTTTTTTTTAAAATAGATTTAATAGCTCGACATAAATTTATAACATTTATAACTTATCCCAATGCTTTTGTTGTATTTAAAATGCTGTTAAATGTTTCTTTTCTTGCTGGAATTACATGATTACGTTCAACTATTTCTGGTCATACTGCTCTCCAACAAGCATTTAATGTTGACTTTTTAATTTCTTTAATTACTAATTCTATATATTCCACACAATTTAAGATAATTTATTAAAAAATCGATTCGAAAAGTTCGATTTTTATTAAAAAAATATTTTTTTCTGACCGCGTAAAAGTGAAACCGCGTAAAATGGGTACCGCGTAAATCGAGGGATAGGTGTATGTTTAATTTCAGTTGAATAAAAATTTCAATATTACAAGGACTTTAAAGGTAGAGTAGAGCAGAAAATATAAACCAAAATCTAATACAGACGAAAGCAGAGCTTTAATGTAAATCGCCCGGAAAGACCAACAGACGTATTTTGATTGCGCCCAATACAAAAAGATTGTTTAAAGAGCAGCTTTATTATTCCGTTTTTATTTTTATGTCTACATCTGTCATGGTTGAGCATTTGCGGTGCCGCTATTTCTTCTAGAAACAGTTGAATGCTTTCGAATTGGCACAGTTCAAAGCACTTTTAACGGAACGTTTGCTTTAACGCAAAGTGCTTATACCTTCGCGGCGTAGACCTCAACTGAAGGCCTACGGCAGTGCGGTAGAAAGAATAAAACAGCGCTTCTCAAATGACCGGATAAAACCAAAATAAAACGTTATGGCAACGTATAAGCGATTTCATATTCGCAAGTATCGAAAATGTGGCTTTTTTCGAAGGTCCTCGTGAGGCTTACTTTGAGATTGGATGGTCTTATTGTGATCACTCGGAGAGGGAATACATCGTAGTCGGCAGAATCCGAAATTATAATCTATGAATATTATAGATGAATTATGCAAAGTTCTGTATTTTGTCGACGAAATCGATTTTATCCTTTGATGCTGTGGGTGGATTTTATGCGAAGATTATAAATACATAAAAATATAATAACATTCAAATATGCTAACTCACGAAATTAATATTATAATAATAATGTTCGTTTTTTGATTCAAACAAATTTCCAAATATTGATCCAGGTTTTCAATAATTTCTTGGTTCTAAAAAAAAAATACGCTGAGATGATTAATAAAGTCGGAAAGATCCACGTATGAGTGGCTAAATGGCGAAAATAATTTAAAATTGATCAAACGATTTTACCCTCATTTAACCATATGTAAAATGTAGTGTGAATTCCCCACACATTTAAAGCTTCTATCCTTATAACATAACTTATTGTTGATAACAGACATTATATATAATTAATATATGAATCAATGGACTCATTAAACGAACGAGATGAAAAATTCAAGCTCAATCGCTATTCAGTTGCAATGCATAATTTTCTTCCAATCGTTCAATTTTATATAGTTATTATGCTATGCTATGTAAGGATTGAGAAAGCTTTCAATATCTTGGGAACTGCTTGTCATCAAATCTCTCAGCACGAGTCTGCAAAATAGACCTTAACTTGAGGCAAACTCAAAAACAATATCTCTTGATTAATGATAAACTCTTGTTTTCGAATTGAATTTGATCAAAATTTTGGTACAATTTTTCAAGATCATATTAAATCATATTTAAATTTGCCTTAATGTATATTAAAATACAGCCTCAAACAAGCGCATCTTTGTTTTTAGATCAAATATAATATATATATATAACTATCTTTGATGCGTTGTAACAATATTGTTAACTGCTCAATTATGCATAATTAATTCGATGAACGATGTTTTAAAAGTACTCTGGAGTGTGTTTAAGGGATGATATTCAAATGGGGATTTTATAAGGTTAATAACCACGCAGTTAGTTTTTATGCTCATAGCATTTATGGTATGATTTTTTTCACCCCGACAAAACGCCGAAAAAGATAAGCAAGAATAATGTGATTTAAACGATGCCCCTTACTACATTTTAGTTGGGCGAGTTTCCTAATTCGTCCCGGATATTTCTTTTTTATTTTGCTTCGTCCGAGTTAATTAAAAGAGGAGAGCAATTTAGATCTCTCTCAGTGCAGCCCGAAAAAGAATCTTGGGTTTGGCCAATTCCGGGGATTTCCAGCAGCCGTATTGTTGCTGTTCTGCAGAAGGTTGAAAATCTTTAAAGACAATTCCGGAAAACTTCCCCGGGGAGGAACTTTAGATGCGACTGCAGTACACTGTAGGTAAAATGCAGAAGGAAAATAGGTGAAAATGCACCAGTGCTAACTTTCTGGATGTAATATATAATTTTTACTAAGAGAGAAGTTTTTGCTACTTTTTAATGTGTTGTTTTGAGCACCAGAATCTGAGTTTGAATTTTTATGTACACTAGTTTCAAACCATATTTAGAATTTAAATATCCAAAATTGCCTTTATTATAATAATTAAATTGGTATCGATCTTCTATTCTCACCATATAATGTATTAAATTTTAAACAGCTTTAAGCTTCGTACACAATGCTTTTAATATATTATATATAGAAGATTTTCATTAGAAAATGAATTAGTTATATTCTCAATCAAAATATTATATTTATTATAGTTGTAGTTTCTTAGGGAGATTTTAAAACTTAAGATATTTAAGTGATAATATTCTTGGATTTATAATTATCAATAACCTGCAAAAAGCTTTAATAACATATTTTTTGATGCGAAGTCGACTATTATATTTGATACGCTCAGAGTTAAAAAATGCTGACATTTGCATTAAAAAAGTTGAGGAGTTCCGCAAGCATATGGCAAATGAGCTCTGTTAAAATAAAGCAATTTTGCATCCAAAAACCTACGAAAAGTCGATAGAAAAAAAATAATTATATTAAGTACAATAAAAAATTATAGAGCTCAAAAAACACTTTATTTCTAAGAAAATTTCAAGCAATCACCTAATCTTTCTGAAATATTTAATACTCTCGATATGTTAAAAAATAATATTTCCTATAATAGAGCGAACTGTAGTAAATTGATGAATAACGTCTATATGAAAGTATGTCTGATATTTTTGCAAGATTTTGAATAATCATGTTAAAATATAGTATTTTTCAGATGCATGCTGTTTCATTTGAATTAAAGCTGTCAGCTCTAAAAGCATGTTGCATTAGAATAAATTTGTCTTATTCAATTTTCCGAGAAAGCTTTGAAGATATATCGATTGAATATTTTGCAAAATTGACAGCCGACGACATTCTCAATGAATAACAAATACCATGTAGAAACTAGTTCAGAGCAACTTAATTCAAAGCAGAAGTCATGAAAGGACTTTCACGAATTGCTGGTTCTGAATGGCATTCATCTATCCAATAAATTGAATATACGTGCATTGTACTTTATATTTAATTTGATTGAAAATGAAACTGTCTCATTTATACTTAACTATTTTCGTTTTATATATAACACCGATACTGCATAAATCCATTTTAGGCATTTTATGTTCCTTTTAATTACCTTTATGAAGAAGTTTTAACACTTATTATATGTTAATATTATACTAGTTCTGATAGTTAAATTCATGATATAGAATTTTGAAGTATGCACTTGAATCGGGTTAGTTTTTGATGATTTTAATCATATAGGCAGTAATATAACCAATCTCAGAGGTTGAACTAATTTGAACCCCTATGTTCGGCTGAATCCTGAAGAACGCTATTTTGTGTGCTTGATGGGATATGTAAAGAATCATCCACTATGAAATCAAATGAAATAATTAAGGAAGTATTCAATGAGAAAGGTTTAATCAGAAATCGACTTAGTTCAATAGAAAAATAATCATCGGGAAGTTTATTTAGTGCCTATGATCTATCATTCGTTCAGGTCGCATTCCATCAAAAATTAAGACACATTTGATACTAAAATGATACATTTACGACTTCTCTAATATTGATTTTATCAAGAATACTTCTGAATTGAAGTCCATTTGAACAGGAATTGTGATCAAACTTCAAAATGTCGGAACATGCTTACTATTGCCAGAACGCCATTAACATTTTTACGGGCCAAATCCAATCTAAAAACGATATTTCATTCAACAAGGACTGCAATATACACGTGTCGTTTTCAACGGTGTCAAGTGGCAAAAATTCCGCGTAGTGTCTTTTTGTTTGTAATTTAACACCTTGTATTCTTCGGCTGCATACCTCCGAACAAAGGGGCACATTTCATGTAAATCTTTAAGACTAAGATCTTTTGACCCAGTAGTCCCAATTCCTCCTAGTCGTCCTCGCAGGAATAATAATACGCCGGCGTAGAAATTGTACACGGTACCTTGAGCAAGTATACTTTGTAGCCATATCTAATTTGCTTGGCGTGTAGCCTTTAATTCCTACACTGAACCACTTCAGCTCTACAAGACCGAGAGCATCATACATTCCTGTATATTACCGCCTTAATTCACATACTAGCGATATGTTTGAATAAATTTCGCAAGGTAAAATTATATTAGGCTTACTTTCGTGGGAACTTCTCGCATTTTCTAAGCACCTACAACCAGGATAGATGGCAGAAGGCTGCGTACGCATCGGAAACTGGGACGAAATCTGGAGCAAACTGTTGGTACAACACACAAAAAAGGTCGTTCATATAAAAATGATCATTTAGTGTTTCATTCGTGGGTGGAGCAGATTAATTTTCACTCACTTTCCACGAATTTGTCCCACTTCGTGAGCGACAAAGAAAATTCAGCCCGCGTACAATGGCTTAATGTCGCAATAAAGTTTTTCGCTCACAATACAAGTCGCTCTCGTATTAATTTAATAGATTTACATTACACGATTGGAGGCCGCAATTTGGAGCCATGCTTAGACAATATTTTTCTGTACGTCGTGTGTCAGCATAAATTAGAGTCTTAGGAGATTGTCTAGACCTTTGTTTAAATAGATTCAGTCAGTGGATAAACACTCGAGCTGAATCTAGACGGTCATTTTAATTCAAGATATTGAATTTTTCCATTCAATGAGTCTGCTCCAAGCTCAATGTCCTAAGGATTAAGATATTTGCCGCAAAGTTTTCTTCGTCGTCCTGCAAAACTTTTTATTTTTTCCAAATTTTGCGTCACAGCAAATTTATGAGTTTGCCGAACTCTTAGCACCAAAATATTATTAAAGCTTTCCGCGATTGAAAAATACATGATAAATACAATCTACTCTGTTATTCTGTCAAATAGGATACGATTTATTCATCTTATAAATATCAATTGAAATTGACGAGAAATTATCTTATTTTACACATACATATAACATCATTCTATCAAATAATTACTATAGCGCATCCAAAAACTTTATTCTCATTAAAAAAAAATCTTTAAAATCAAACATAATATCAAGAATATTAATGATCGATAACTATTAATATTAAAGTACAAAATCAAATATATAGTTTGCAATACGTTTTAATATTTAAAACTATGATTATATATTGTTGGTAAACATAATTGTTTAGTAGTTTACTGCTTACTGGAACGAATCTTGAAATATCAAGTAGGGCTAAAATAATGGTGTAAACTTTTACTAAACATTTATCGTTGCATAGCAAAGGAACCATATCACATAAATCACAATATAAAATCTTATTAACACTTTACGGTCCGGGGTGTTCGCATTAAACTTTGCCTGGAGTTCGGACAACTTCCACAAAACAATCATAAAATTACTTCTTTCATAAAATTGATATAATTTTTAAATTAGCTAATAGATTGAAACGAAAATTCACTGAGGCGTTAAAAAAAAATTACTGCATCGATATATGCAAACACAATAGTAGTTTTAAATATGTGCGTATATTAGCGTGAATAAAGAACAAAATATTTAATTTATGAATAAATTTGAACACTCATAGAAAAGTTGAAGCATTGAAAGGACAGTATTAATACTTGCATTTGAGAGGTGACTCTCACTCACCACTCGGTTTGAAGCGGAAACATGATGCGTGGCAATAACTGTTTACGTTTAGCTCCTTTGAAGTGGGTTCTTACGCTCTTCTGTATAACCTGCGATCCCAAAGATATTCGCCTGAATGGAAAGCTGCATAATATTCTAACTGGAGCTAGGAAGGATTGCAAAGTGTGTTCTCAAAGAAATGAAGTCGAAATGAAGACATCAAACCATATATTATTGTAATACTTGTCCCGACAAGCCGGGCATGCTCTTGGCAATTGTTTTACACACAACAAAATTAGAGAAACTGATATTTAAGAAATTATATTTATAAAGGTGTAAATATATATAAAATGTTAAAGTATAAATATTGTATACATTAATATGTGTATAATAATTTTAAGTTAGTGGTAAGAAATTCGTAACGTCTCGAATTGCTGGTTCGCCGCGCGAAAAAGAATCTCTACTGCGAAGGGTTAAGTTAGTTTATCGTTCTTTATAAAAAAAATATTTGGTCGTATTCTACTTCATATTTGTAAAAAAAATATTTGTAGAATTTGCTATACACCCAAACCTCTTTTTGTGCGATTTTGAAGTTATGCGGTTTTTATAAAGCATAATTATAATTTAGGATCATATTGCATCGCTGAATTACGACCACGCCCTTTATTCTGATTTGGATTTATGAAAAAATTGATTTAATTTTTTTGCACTTTTCCAATGTTTTGTCTTTTGTCTTTGCTCCCGGGACGCGGTGTTAGCAGCAACTGCCCTTTATAACAAGAGTCATCCTCAAGACAGGCTGAATACGGCCATATTAGGTATAGGGGGTGATAAATCACCCATCTACGTCTCTGAACACCTGTCTCCTCAAAACAAGTCTCTCCACGCGGCTACCAGGATAAAGGCCAAGAGTTCCGGCTTCAAATTTGTTTGGATCAGAAACGGCAGAATCCTAGTAAGAAAGGATGAATCTTCACCGCCCATTCATATCAAAAACATGGACTCCCTAAGCAGAGTCATTTAAGTACCTCTTGGATTCAGCTGCATAGACACCATCGTTAAGTTCTCAATTTATTACCAGAACATTAGAGGCTTAAGAACGAAAACCAAAGACGTTTATTTAAACATCCTTCAGAACAGCTACGACATAATAATTTTCACAGAAACCTGGCTCTTACCTGAAATTCTCAGCAATGAAATATGTGACACTAGATACATAGTTTATCGCAAGGATAGATCTACGTGTCCTAACATCTCCAAATCTAGAGGAGGTGGCGTTTTAATAGCCGTGAACAAAGATCTTACGACATCAAGAATGCACAATTTTGAAACTGATTATGAAGATTTATGGATATCCATGGACTTAAATGAGGAAACTCCTCGTAGTCAGCTATACATCTGCGCTGTCTATTTACCACCTCCTCTGAATTCCTCTGTAGTGAATACGTTCTTAGACAAGTCTTGTTTTGTGTCCCAAAACGCTAACAAAGTGCTGATTTCTGGTGACTTCAACATGGGCTTTATTTCTTGGTCTAAATCTGACATTTATAACTTCCTTTCGCCAAACAACTATAACTGCACGCTAGGCCACCTGCTCGTCGATTATATATCTGCTTCTGATTTCCATCAATACAATTCTTTTACTAACTGCGATGGAAAAACATTGGACTTAGTTCTTTCAAACATGGAATTAGAAGTACTAACACCCAACATTATACTTAGTAAGATAGACCCATACCATCCGCCTTTAGAAGTATCGTTGACATTACACTGCCAAGCCAACACGAAAAATAAACCCCGTTCAGGCTTTAACTTCTTTAAGGCTAACTTTCAAAACATTGATGCTTATTTGCTGGAAATTAATTGGAATATATTGTTTGATAACTGCTCTGTTGATGAAATGGTTACTCGACTGTATCAACGGATTAACAAGACTGTCATTGAGAATGTTCCCATGTTTGATTCCAGGAAACCAAAAAAACAAAGGAAATTTCCCCCGTGGTTTAACAAAAAACTTATCAAGCTACTCTCGGAAAAGAACAAATATAGACTCAAGTTCCGGAAATTCAAAAATCCACGTGATTATCTTGAGTTTGGAATCCTTCGCGATCGGTGCAACAAATTAATTAGAGACCAATACGGACTTTATATCAGTAGAACTGAGAACAATATCAAGATGAACACAAAATCTTTCTGGAAATATATAAAAGAAAACCGAGCACAAGCTTCCACTTTTCCTTCCAGCATGTTTTTCAACGAGAAACGTGCAGTCAATGGTATCGACATATGCAACTTATTTGCGGAACGTTTCTGCTCAGTCTTCAGCCACGACGATCTCCCTACAACAGAACAAATCTTGCAAGACAAATCGCCTCAGTCACTACCGCTTCATTCGATTGAAATTTCTGTGCACCAGACTTTCAAGAAACTGAGCTGCATCAATGTTAACAAAGGTCCCGGCCCAGACGGTATCCCTCCACTATTCTTGAAAAGATGCGCCAAATCCCTGTCACTCCCCCTCACGTTAATATTCAATCATTCCCTCAAATTTGGTGAATTCCCTCAAGAATGGAAGAAGGCAAAGATAGTGCCAATACATAAAAAGGGCTCCGCCGAGGACGTATTGAATTATAGACCCATATCCATTCTATCCGCGTTCTCCAAGCTGTTCGAATCCATTGTCTGCCCAATCATCACTGATCACATCGACAACCTCATCAGTGACAAACAGCATGGTTTTCGTCCCCGTAGATCAGTGATTACCAATCTTCTCTGCTACGCCAACAAGCTAGCAACAACAGTAGACCTCAAAAGCCAAATATATGCTGTGTATACGGACTTTTCCAGTGCTTTTGATAAAGTTGACCATGTAATTCTCCTAAACAAGCTACTGCGCTCCTTCGGCGTAACTGGTTCCCTTCTTAAATGGTTCGCTTCTTATCTAAGTCAAAGGCCTCAGTCAGTGGTGGTTGGAGGATACGCGTCTTACGAATATACTGCAACGTCCGGTGTTCCTCAGGGATCGCACCTGGGGCCAATTTTATTCACTCTGTTCATTAATGATATCGTTGACTGTGTTACGAACAGCGACTGTTCCCTCTTCGCCGATGACATGAAAATCTTTAAAGAAGTCAAGTGCTCTGCTGATGCTCTTCTCCTCCAAGACGACATTAATCGCGTTTATTCATGGTGTATAACTAATAAAATGGTGCTAAACGCAACCAAATGTCAATCCATATCATTCACTAAAAAAAAAAATCCTATTAAATTTTGTTTTAAAATCAATGGAGTGCCAATTAATGAGTCTTCTGAGGTGAGAGACCTGGGAGTTCTGTTCGACAAAAAACTGAAATTCACTGCACACATCAATAACATTGTCGACAGATCAGCTAGATTAGTGAGCTTTATTAATCGCAATACAAAGCAGTTCAGGAAGACCGAACCCAAAATCATACTTTTCAATGCCTTAGTTAGAAGCGTGTTGGAGTATGCATGCGTGATTTGGAACCCATGTTATGCTGCGCATTCTGAGCGCATTGAAAGAATCAACAGATCCTTTACGCGGAGCCTGGCCTTCAGGTCTAGCGGTATCAGCAGTAGAAGTTCCTATCATCAGAGACTTGATTTCTTCAACATGGCTAAACTATGCGATCGCCGTAGCATGCTCGAAATAACTACAATTTATAAAATACTAAATAACATAACAAATTGTCAGGAATTCTTGAATTGTCTCAAAATTCGGGTGCCTAAAGTCAACGCTCGCCGTAAATATAATTTTTTTGAACTGCCCCTGAGTAAGTCCAATCTAGGTCTTCATGCCCCCTTGCATCGCACATGTTCCAAACTCAATGATATAATCAATGTCACGGACTTGGACATTTTCAATGACGGTCTTGCAAAATTCAAACATGTCGTTCAGCGCAGGTTTTGTGAAGGTACTACTAATTATCGTCACTTATAATGTTTTTCTGTAATTTTTTTTTTTTCTTTTTTTAATCTTTCTTCTGTTATTTTTTTATCTTACTGTTTTATACTAAATCAAATTGCTATTGAACTTTCATCTTATTGTTTCCTAATATATTGTAATTCATTACAACCAATGCTGAGCACACCTCTAATTGATGTACACACCAGTCATGCTTTTATTGTGTTTTTTTTTTTTCATGTAATGTTATGTATGTACATTGTTGGTGAGCCTTTTTAAATAAATAAATAAATAAATAAATAAATAAATAAAAATACCATAAAAAATCTTTTAACGCGTTTTTATCGAAACTACTTTTTTTAATACGGTTGACGTCATATCTCAAGTTTGAATTAATTAATTTACTTCAAACTGGGTACGAATCTTTTCTATATAACCCTCTATTATTCCTATCAGATTTATGGCAAAATTTATTTTTTAACTATTTAAAAAATATTAAAACTGACAAAATAAGGGCAAAAAATGTGATATTTTTTTTAGTTAGGGATTATAGTGACATCTTTACTAATTATGAATTATATTGTTGGAAAGAGAAAATCTACACAGAACAATGATGACATTGACACTGGGTATACTATTCCTTCCAAAGAAGAGAGCGATTTTGACTCATTTCGAAAATTAACATACAGCGATGACAGTAGTAGACGTCATTAGAGATGTCAGATGCCAGACATCCTTAAAATGTTATTTTTAATTGCCTTATTTTTTCAGATTTTTTATTAACTTTTTTGTGCGATTTTGGGTATATTTTATACAGCTGTTTCAAAGTTATGCGGTTTTTAAAATCTATGGAACGCATGTTCATTTTTTCTATGTAAGTCAAAGTTTTAGGGTGAAATTCACACATGTTTAATACGACTAAAATATTATTAATAGCACATGCGTGTAATAGCATAAGCATTCCTTGAAATATATTTAAATTTACATCAAGTTCGTCTGAGATTTGATCTGATGACGCGCGTAAACGTGAGCTGTAAACTGTAAAGTGTTAAAAGGGGTAGAATTTCTTTAAATGTCAATAATATTTTAGATCGATTCAATGGTAATAAAATAAATTAGAGATGGCAGAATTACATGATAAAAAGTGAAATTCCATGAATTTTGAACCACACACAAATCAAATTTAAATGGAAGTATTCTATTACAAAAGCTCTGCTCCGAGCTTTGAGCTTATCGCGAGGGGTGGAACGTACACGCCTATGTAAATTGAGTCGATTGTCAATCAAGGGCGGCTTCTTTCGATCTTTCTCGATGACATGAGCAATACCAGGCTTTACGACACGAAGCCCTCAAAATTGGAGGAAGGGGACACCCTCGGATTTTGTGTGGCATCCTAATTTCCTCACTCCGGTTGGTGTTCATTAGGAATATATAGGATCCGGAGCATGTGCAGTTCGCGAAGGACGAGACCATGAATTAAATATGGCAAACATACACGCTGTGGAAATGTGCTCTGTTGACTGGGCCGACACTTGATTTATTATTCAACCACCTCATCTTCGGGTGGCCCCAAGCCTCCCTCGGGCCAAATAATTTATATCCTTACCCAGACAATAACATTTTTTTTTAAATTAACTAATATTATCTTTCCATCAAAGGAAAATTGTAGAGGATAATGTCAAGTCTGAAGCTTGAACTGACGATATCCCAAATGATTTTTTTTTAACATAATCGTCTTCTTTTTTGCACTTACTCAATTAAGTCACTTTATATATTATAAGTGAATATAGTAAACAATAATATAAATACAAGCCATTATATTTGATATAAATATTGTAGTTATAATTAGTTTTACGTAGTATTTCAATAATTATTGCTTATACATTAAACCAGGATAGAAATGATTCGGTAAGAAATTTTAAAACTTCTGAAATTCCAAATTTATTGGTGAAGTTGTTTTTGAAATAAATTTTTTTAAAAATATTTTTGACATTCCACAATTATTTTATTTAATCTATGGGTAATTTTGTCTTATTAATAAACAAGTTTTAACAAAAGTGAAGTAGTTGAAAATCCTATGAAAAGTTTTCGCTTTGAGAGCAGTTCAGTATGAATTTCACTGAAAACCGAGTTAACTCTATTATCAATAATTTTACTATATTAAAATTTTCACAAGCTCTTCGTGTAGATAGATTGATGAATATTAAATCTAGTGCTAATTTATTTAGCTTCATAAAAGCCTTGAAACTCTGTTGAATTGAGAACTAACTCATTAAAGTGAATTTTCGTATCAATATGCAAAAACAAAAATGAAATTGGATATACACGAACTTTTACGTTTGATTTGAGTCTTGATATTGTTAGCGCGGTCAAACATAATGTATACATATATTTGGTTGTCTGTTCGCACGGAAAACGCGTTTACATAAATTTTGATAGGGCGCATTAAAAAACCCTTCGCTGGAAAAGTTGCACAGAAGCAGAGGAAATGTGGCATATGACAAAATTTACGGTTTCAACTGGAAAGAAGGTCATAAATCGTCAAGCAAGTTTTATGCCGAAAAATAAATCTTATAAATTGTGAAGTTTGATTTTTTTTATACTTTTGCCAGTTGATAAGTGGAATAACGTGTAAAAATGCAATCAATCATGGCCCCAAGATGGGGGGGTCAATTCTTTATCGAAACGATGAAAATAGTTGGGGAGATATAATTCCCGAGATCCCTCCGCTTTAGTTTTCTATTTCAATCTATTTAGTAATGGACTTTGAATTAGGAGGAAACTTCAAGTCCCCTTAATAAAAATTTCGATTGGCTATTGAAATATTTGAAAAGTTTTTATGTCATAAATACCTGTGTAAATTTGTATTCTGACATTTTATCTTTCATAGATGGCTCTGCCCGATTTTATAATTCTCGTTATGATTTACTTAATCGAATATATTTTAATATTTCCACCCTTGCAATATTTTTTGCTATTTTAAATGAAAATTATTCGCTATACCCTTGTTAATTTAAAGTATTATAAAATCATGCAAATTTAGTTTTGATTGATTGAATTATCGTTCAGAGAATATATTTTCATTATTATGATATTTATGTAACAGCGTCGATTTTTGTAGGAATATTTTATACATGAATAGAATGAAACGTTTTGGCGTCGCTGTAATTTAAATTAAGACCTAAGCAAGTTCTTGCTTCTTTGTGATCACTCGTCGTTCCCAATAATGAATGGGTATTTTTCCAATTAAATGCAAGCATATTGATGATAATGGATGAGTATTCAGTATTCTGCTACATATTTGCTTTGATTCAACTATATAATTAACTTGAAAAGTTTCGGACTAGCATAATCGCAGCATTTCAGCTTTACTGAAATGATACATAAATATTATATTTCTGTTTGGATGTTTGAGCTCGCGAATTTTCCCGTTGGGATTTGTCGGCCAAATTCAAAGCAATCATACTATTACATTTGAATTATATTGCACGTATCTGTTTTATTTTTACGTCGACATTTTTTATATAATATATCTAGTGAACGAATGAATTGTAAATTAATAAAAACGAATGCACTTTTATTAGTGATTCCATCTGTAACATACGGTTCGGTGGAATTTGTCTTTGACGAACGTTAATGGCTTTAGATTTAAATCTAATACAGTGTACTCTCGATTATCCGTGCTTGAAAAGTATTAAGAATTATTTTTTTCTTATATGATTATATACTAAAAAATAAATGTTGTGATACTCGGATAATGAGGCAACTCTCGAACAGTACATGAGATAATATACACAGGGCAAGATTAAAGAAAAAAACCTCTTTAAAGCGACATAATTAAATAAAATGAGACTTTTAGTGATTAGGAAAGCAAAGAGACCTCAATCTTTTAAGGGAACTGAAATGAAATATCTCCCTGTCAATTATTATAGCCAAAAAGGGGTATAGATGGACAGGTAGATTTTTAATGATTTATTAAAAAAGAAATGGGTTCTAGAGGTACAAGGTTATTTAAAAAGAAGGGATTACCACAGAAAGCAGCATTATTATTAGACAATGAAACGAACGTATATTGAAAATAAACGATGGACTTATGGTTGCAAAAGACTCTCATTTTAGATATTTTTTTAAATAATTACGAGAGAGAGATCTGATCTTGTTCGACCATGAAGAAGATTCTTCCTGGCATGGAAAAATATTTAATGCATTCTGAAGAGAAAGAAAGCAAATGATACGTATATAAATTTGTGGCTTATTGGAGAATTTAAAAAAGCTTTGAAAATATGGATAAAATATGGATAGAGAAAACATCGAGAAGTGGCTCAATCGTGTTTAAAATTATCCAGGTTTTGAATGCATGGATGATGTAGATATCGTTTCTATTATTTCTTAAGAGGAAGAAAATGAGAGTGACGCTTCAAGTGAAGATACCAGTGATTACATTAGTCATTAAATGGCGTTGAATTAAGTTGAAAATTGCTAGATTACTTTGAAAAAAAAAAATGATTTGGTATACAATTATATAATAGGTCTAAAAAAAAATCGAAATGATATTAGAAATTTGTTTAAAAAATCTCAAAAACAACAAGAAGTTGCAGTTTTTTTAAATATACATTATACTCTTTTTTGTGCAGTAGATTTGTTTCGCAGAAAATCGCACAAAAAAAGCTATGACTTACATAGAAAAAGTGATGATGCGTTCCATGGATTTTAAAAACCGCATAACTTTAAAACAGCTATATAAAATATATCCAAAATCGCATAAAAAAAGTTAAAAAAAAAACAGGAAAACAATAAGGCAAATAAAAATAACATTTTGATAGCATTTAAAGGACGTCTCGCATCATTGGTAAAATTTTAAGAATGTCTGACATCTGGCATCTCAAATGCCAGAGATCCACTAAAATAGAATACTAATTAGAGAAATACTAATTACTTTTATTACAAACTATCATCGCTGTATGATCAACCGTTTTCAAAAAAGTAGTTTTGGGGAAAACGCGCTAAAAGATTTTATTATGGTAATAATAAAATCGAAACAAAACATTGGAAAAATGCAAAAAAAAACGAAATCAATTTTTTCAAAAATCTAAACGAGAATAAAGGGCGTGGTCATAGTTCAGCGATAGCAAATGCAATATGATTTACAGAGTCCCAAATTATATATATTTTTTTCTAAATTTCGGTAAGTGTTGATGATGTATTTCCTATTTTATCCAAAATATCTTGATACGTAGTCTTTATGAAATTATTTTACTTTATGAAAAAAACTGCATAACTTCGAAATCGCACAAAAAAAGTCGCATAAAAAAAGATTTGCGTGTACTAGAATATATTTTGGTAACGATTAGTACTAACCACTAACGGCCATTTATTTGCTTAACTATGAACGGTTTCGTTAATATTCGAAACCAAGTAGAAATTTGATTATTTAAATTATCCGTATTTTTCAGTTATCTGTGTTCTTTCTCCCCAGTATTATCCCGGATAATTGAGAATCTACCGGATAATTGTATGTATATATATATTTGTTAAAAGAAAATGAAAGCTTTCCAATTGTGTAAGTTTTTTGGTATTTTAGAGATAAATTTAAAATGTCCTTTCCGACATTTCGAACAGCAAGACTTGCTTATGGCCGCGGAATGTATAATTGAATGCGCATATATTTGATCTGAAATAAGATTTAAAGTTAATTGGAATTGGTTTGGATTTTTGAAATATGTTATTATTTAATTTGGTCTCAATCTTGACTCTTCATACATCTCTTCGTCATTAAAAAAGCCGCCCGCAGCGTTTTATTGAAGATTATTGCCATTAATCAGCAATGCTGACCGCCGAAAGTATCCCAATCAATCACGAACATGATTGAAGATGTTAACTGATGACAATAATAATGTTTGAGTATGCCATTAGGAAGCATTATTTGCGGATGACAAGCCATTGGATCATTATTATGTCACGGAACAATCGGGCGAGTGTCCCTCCACTTGTTTGAATTATTGCCGATTGCTTTTGCGAATTATTGGCATTTGAAGGGCTTATCTATACGGATCGAGAGATTTTATTTTCAATAGTGAATTAACGGCGGCATTATTTATAGACGTCATAATGGTCGCACCATGAATGTGTGACGGCAGTCGAATGAAGTATGATGAAGCTCAGCCGAAGCGTAATTAAGCTATGCAGCTTTAATTGTAGCATAGAAAATAAGTTTATAAAAAGTAACAAATATTCTGTGAATGGAGTAATTGAATAGTGTGAAAACATTGTTAACACAATGGAGTAATTATGTAGCAGTTAGTGCATATAATGTGACGTGCCACGAGTCCACTAATCTTTACAGCTTTCCGTGACGAATGTTACAAAGAGACCACTCTTTATTAATGTTACACTTACAACTCCATTTTCATTTTTTTAGCTTAATGAATGAATCTAATAGTTTTAAAGTTGAGTTAAAATTATTTACATTCAAATTTGAGCAATTTTCAATTTTTCGTTAATGATTTTTTTAATAGTATTTTTTAAAGTTTTGCAAACTATACAATACGTCATTAAATTTTGTGACGCTATCAAAGATGTTCAATGGTTGTTCCAATGGTCTTCATGCACTTCATGGTTATTCGACTCAACTTCCTGAAAAACTCTTTACAGTGTGAAGAATATCATATTTTTCTCCAAATCCATAATACCTAGTCTTATACTGGTGCTGCACAATACCTAGTAAAAAGTGATTCTTAAATAATGCACTTTCTGGTTTGAAGAGTGCACACCAAAAGAGATTGAGTGCATATTGGCACGAATACTTGATATTCCATTTCAAATTCAATTTTATATAGATTATTGCATCTGTATGTATAAGATGGCTGAAATTGATGGTTCGTTCTTGTGTCATCGGATCTAAGAAGCTGATTTATACATTATCGATCCAGTTGGAATGCTTGCTATTAATCGGATATTGGGGAATCTTCCCTTAATCTGTCCCAAAATATGTCTTAATATTTTTTATAAATGTCGGTGCTGTGAAATGTCCATACATTTTTTTTGACAACTCAAGAGGTATTTGATTAATGCATATAATTCTGAGACAATCATCATGAGTGAAAATGATAACTTATAAATGCTAAATAAAAACTTAAGTTATTAAAGAAAAAGGTGCTATAAGAAATTTCCGATATTAGCTATGTACATATTAGGTTGGGGAATAAGTTCGTAGCGTTTGTATCAAAAGCTTTTATTTAAACAAAAATCGATAGTTTTAACAATAAATTAATGAATTATATGTTCGCTGGTACTGTTTACTATATCCTCCCAACTCTCGACCAATTTGTCGATGCCGTTTTGCCAAAAATCGCCCGGTCTGGTATCGAAGAAATTGTAGAGTCAGTTTTTAGGGTCGTCTTCATTGTTGAAGGTAACGTTTCTCATATGGTTCGATAGGGAGCGGAAAATATGGTAATCTGTCGGTGCACGGTCTGGAGATAAGGCAGATGGTGAAGGACCTCCAATTCGAGCTCTTGGAGTGTGCCTTTGACGACTTGTGCAACACGGGGCCTGGCGTTGTCGTGAAGGAGTATGGTTTGGCCTTGTCGATGCGATCTTTTCAGTTGAATAGCCTCTTTCACACGGTGTAACTGAGCTATGAAGAGCTTCTTGTTGACCATGGCATTCCTTTCGAGCATTTCCCACTGTGCCATGCCTTCCCAGTCCCACCAAACGCAGATCATGGTCTTCTTTGGATGGAGGTCCGGCTTGACTTTTAGCTTTGGCGTATCTTCTGGAGCCACCCATTCCTTTCTTTGCTTCATGTTTATGTATAGGTCCCATTTCTCATTTCCCGTAACGATTCGGTACAAAAAGTGCTTTAAGACGGAAGGTGTTCGGCTACGGGGCGTATCGTCAACATCAAAATCGCCATTTTTGAACTTTGCAAACCATTTCCGTGCTGTAGACTCACCTATGACACCTTCTCCGTTGCAAATGTCCCGGGCTGCTTCAGCAGATTTTTGACCTCGATGAAAAGCGAATAAGAGTAAGTGTAAGTGACTCAAAGGCAATAAAAAATTAAATTATTCAAAAGGATTAGTAACACAGTTTTATATAACAGAAAGAGCTCTATCGAATGAACATTATATACTTTGCCAAAAAGCAAAAAAAAAGTTCTAATACAAAATAATATAAAAACGCTACGAACTTATTCCCCAATCTGATATACTAAAAGCTGCTTTAGATATGTAATTTTGTCGTCGTTATAGGTTTTTAATTTGAATATGTAAAATAAAGTATAGTGATAATATGCATGAGCTTTATATGTCATTTGGTTTATACCGAATTTAAATTGGGGGCCCTATAAAGTCGATGGGGCCAATTCAAAGCCCTCTCGGTTCAAAACCATAATACCGGGATGCACATCTGTTTGCAAAAGTGCAATTAAGCGCATTCTGAATAAATTGTTTTCAACATGCATTCGTTTATTCAACAACCATGCCTGTACAACATAATTTTCCACTTATCTATGATTTCAAGTACAATTTGTATTTGAACTGCGGTTAATCAAAATAATTAGTTTGGCTTCCTGGAAGTTGTTGAATTAAAATCGTATATAAACGGAAATTGATATATTGCAAGCCATGATAAATATTCTATATTATATTTTAAAAACGATTTATTATATTAAAACGGACTTTAATTCTAATTCATAAATACTGTCTAAGATTCGTAATTTCGCGTAAAATAATTTTGCATCATAATCATTGATTAATGAACTTTAAATCACCCTATTCAATTAGCTTTTTTAGTTATGGAGATTAGAAAATCATCATTAAATTCATCTGATATTCTATAGGAGAGAGCCTATATCAATAGATATGCCATCACTAAAGTAGAATTAAAACAGTCTTGAATTTATGTTTAGTTTTAAAAAAATGGCAGGCTTAATGCGACCACATGTAATGTTTTCGTGATCTTCATAGTGGCATGTAATCAATTAGCTCGTTAAAATTTCATCAGGACAAATCTAAAGCCTCATAGGAGGGTGGGATTAATTAAATTTCCTCCTTGGGGAGAGCTTTACGGGGGCATTTAGGCAGCGGACATGCCGGAACAGCTTTCCATCCGAAATCTATTATTTGGGTCGGAATCTTATTTTCTTGAGCTGGCTGTGTATGATTGGTAGATCGCGTGATGGAGGCTCTATTTACGAGTCACGGTATAAGGTAATTTCCCCAATAAATACCATACACATATGGGGGGGAGAGGGCGCGCCGCTTCTCGCAGTCTTGTAGAAACATTTTTTCTAGTCGATTCGTGAAAATCCATAAAACGGTCTTATTTATGATTTTCGTCGAACGCCTTTTTTCAGTGGTTTTATGTTCTTCTATATCTCCACGACATGTTTCGCTTCTATACCGAGCCGCATACAAAGGGAATGTACGTCATGGAATAATGAGGGATTATTGTTGAAAACGAAAGCTTAAAGTTTGCGACGGGCTTGCTTGAAATTGCAGGAGCTTTCGTCTTGAATTACTGTAGTTTTCATCATTTGACAAAACAAATTTGATATAAGATATTGCATATAGACACTTACAATTTAGAGTCCAATAACAGCGTCTAAACTCATTCATAGGGGTGCTTGTAAAATATACATAATAGATGCACAGCATCCCATTCAGCTTCAGAAACATGTTTCCGAGAATTTTAAATGATTAGTACTTAATTCAAAGCACTAGTTTTCTATGATGTATGCTTCTAAGTAATACATATCCTTTAATATGAATAACATATCATTTATGCAATATGTAGTTTAATATATATATCATTTAATGAATATATAAAGTCTTTCAATACGGTTGATATTTATTGCTATAATAATACAAAAACCTTTCGAAATTTTCAAAGTATTTTTTCATGTTATTAGAAATTACTTAGTTACTTCTCTCCAGATCAGTTAGAACTATATTCATGAAAGATCTGATTAAATCCATATGAGGCTTTTCGAATAAAGCCTCTTAGTCATTATAATCATCTAAATTTTCTGTCGAAAAGACTGTTAAAGCACTTTTCCATAGATTTACTCGATAGGTGAGCATTTATAAATAAAAAATTCAATGTTATGCTACTTTTAATCCAGGGTCTTTAATCTGATTCACAAACCTGGACGCTTGGAAACAGTGGCGTAACTACTAATTGTCGAACTTAGGCGACGCCTAGGGGCAGTGACTGTCTAATCTATGTATACATATATATGTTTTTCAAATTGTTATATTAACCTTTCCCTACCGGTGATGTATTTACTACACCTCGACTCTAATAATGGGAATATCCATATGAAATATAATAGATACGAGGTTCAGATTTTTTGTATTCCTCCCTAATATAATTACAAATCACATCAAAGTATTATAGTATATAAGTATTCATCTGCAGTGACGGAAATAAATAATTTGTTGGGAAATCGGGAATTTTGCGAGTTTTAGACCGTGTCTCAGCAGAAAGGAATTTAATCAGTCACATTGATGGTATTATACAAAAATAGAGACTCACGCGGTCATCAACTCGAACTAGCATTTAAATATCTAACGACGATACCTCCAATTAGTGTGGAGGCTGAGCGTGCATTTTCAGCAGCAAGTTGCCTGGCTTCCAAAATCAGATCCAAACTTAACGACGAAACACTCGATACTTTAATGTTACTTCGGGCATATTTTCAAAATAATATTGGAATTCTTTAGTATTTAATTTAACAATGGAATCTCTTAAGCTATTGAAAATCCCAGTCCCGGGACTGATCCCGGGATCGAAATTTCGGTTCGGGATTGGACTCCCTACTCTCTACTATCATACTCTTTCCATGAATGAATTTTATAGAGGCATTAATCCTTCATTGATTTAAGCATTTTTTCATACAAATTTGAATTTTTTTTAAATAAAAAATATGATGGTATTCACATGGAAAGATCAAATGATTATCGTCGCTTATGATTGTGAATCAAATTAGTTCGCATGGTGCTTAATAACAATTTTATGCTTTTTTCCTTCCTGAGCATTGAAATGTTAAAGTAAAAGGGAACGATGAAAGTCCTGATTAATAAATGCATTTAAAAATATTATCAAAATAGTGGATTAGATGTGTTAATGTTCCTGATCTAAACAATGATTTAGAAATAATCTTCCAATGAAAGTCCAGGGTGTTGTAAATTGTTCATCCGACTATTTAGTAATAACAGCCGGTCATTATAACTTATAGTTTTAAAGTTATTGATTATATGTATTGATGCTGTATTATATTAAGCGATTATTTCCTCCATTTACAGTGTAAATTTAATCAAATCATCGCGTGAATCAGATCTCCGTAAATTGAAACCAACGTATGAATAATTGAAAAAAAAAATGTTATTGGTTTACTATTCATTGTGGTTATGGAAAGATAAAAATTTGAATATCTATTTCAAAATTAATTGGTGTTTGAATTTTCAGAATGATCCTATGGTTATACAGAGGGTAGAAAATTGACTTTCATTAATATATTATTTATATGTATCAAGGGATCCATAGTACAATTGTGTTATCAAATTGTTTTATTTCAAGATTTTCATATGGCATAACTTCACCCAGAAGCATATGGTGTAATGACGATCCGAAGCTAATCTACCTATGATAACACAAACACTTATTACATACGCCCACATGTGTAAAAGCAGCGGATTTTAATTTATAATTCGGTCCCAATTTTTAAGGGATCTGGAGAGCAGCCGTTAGCGAGGGGGTTGTGATGGAAGAAGTTTTAATCCGCATTGCGGGCCTCTGTATAGCCCGAGGCCTCGACTGACCGTTCGTTCATATTAAACAGATATGAATGTCGGTGGGCTACGCCATGTAGAGGCCCCATTCTTATGGAGATTTATTATCTTTAATACGAAACATACATTCGTAGCTATTACGGCCGCGAATATAAGAAAACAGTTCCGGTCCTAATTCAACGGCGTGACAACTCTGTCCGAGGAGGCGTACTTAATGGCCGTGGGGTGAAATTACGAAATTGATATGTCGGGGTAACTTGACAGAAATACAGGGTGACTTATCGATCATGTCTGGGTGGCTGCATTAAATTTTAATGGCGTTTAAAAAAACCCATGACGAAGTACACATAATCGATTCCATGCATGCATTTTTAAGAACATCATGAAGATTGACTGATTGCCTTTCTCGGAACGCAAGTATAAATTATATACGATGCATTTATTGATAAAATAACTATTATATACGTATTTGATATAAATAGTTAATTCTCAAATTATAAAAAAAGTAATAAGGAGAATAGGTGAAGAATTTGGTGGACTTATCACCTTTTTCGTGATATTTTCTAATGTCGATTCCGTGTCGGTGGCGATTAATATAAAGCACATCGTTTTCCTAACTTCCTTCAAAGCCACCCTTTATTCGTCTGAAGTACTCAGGGGAAGTATTAACGTTCATTTTATTTGCATTAAGACCTACTTATATATAAAAGTAATAAAAACCACCCTTTTATTCCAACATCGTAAATGAATCGCATCAAACTGATTAAATTCTATAGAATACAAATAATTCCATAAAAAATCTACACGGAAGCAAATACACTAAAAACACAATTACTATGAAGCATATTTAAATAATTTCACAATATTTATTCTTTAAGTCTCATCTCACTTTATCACGTCAAAAAAATCGTTTTTTTTTAAATCTCATTTTTCAAAAGGACATATCTCTAAGAAAGTCGCCCATAATTTTAGTGAAGAAATTCGGATTATTTCAATGCTTTATAGCTAATTCGCGTAATGCGTTCGAAGCAATCTCTCCATCCAGACTGCCCCCAGCGGCTCTAAGATCGCTGCGGCCACAGGCTTGCCCCTATACCTGGTTTTGTTTGCAGGCCAGAGGTTCCTATTGGAGACCTTTCTTATCTTTGTTCTAGTAAGGAGCAATTCAAGTCAAAAAAATGTTAATACAGCTTTAAAAAGGCGAATAAGCAAGTGGAAAGCAAGGTCAAAAAAAGAAAGAACTCTTTATGAAGTGCTTCGAAAACACAACAACTTACTAATAAATTAATATAAAAATTATCTAATTATTATGGCTTAGCTATCCGCCTACATCTTGATTCAATAAAAAAAATTGAGAAATGCTATTTGGACCACATACTATTACAAAATTTCGACTAATGAAGCCCCTCAGCATTCATACTGGCCGAAAGGAGCAGATTCTTGGTGTGAATTGCAAAAACACGCAACTACAAGATCGTTATATTTGTATAAGCAACCTCCCTCTTTCACAAAACATGTTCAGTAAATCTAAGAGCCATTTATGAAGAATTAATATCTGATAATTTATTGGAAAGATGCCTTGGTTCATTTCAACGAGTGCGAATGGTCCCTGGTACCGAAATATATTTTTTATGGCAAAAAATACTAGAAATCGCAACATATTCTACAGCCTGCATTTATAACGAAGCATTTACACTCGTTTTAAAAATAATGGATAATAAGATGTATTGCAGTTCGTGGAGACGCCCAACTAAGAACGTATATGCCTTGCCAACCGCCAAGGCTCCGAATCTTCTAAAAAAAGCTAGAACAGTTCACAGATACACCAAATCAGTCAAAAAAGAAGAGACTGAGGTAGCTGAAGATTTTTTAATGAAGCTGGAATCGCTGATTAGTAGTATTTAAAAAAAATAGTACTTAAAACTTTAAACGCGTTTTTCTCGAAACGACATTTTTGCATGTGGTGTGGAAAGAATTTTGAAAAATCAAGTCGCCGATTGGACTGAAATTTTACGAGCTTATTTTAAATACATATGGATATGGCAGTTCGCAAAACCAGGTCAAAATGTTTATAGACAAAAACCAATAGACAAGTCGCTCACAGAATCAAAGAACATCAAAAAGCAGTCTCGCAACTGGACTACAAATCGGCACTAACAGAACACATGATGAAGAACGATCACCACATCGATTTTGCTGGGACGAAAACCTTAGCGACTATCGAAAACTTCGGGAATAGAATTGTGAGAGAGGCGATAGAAATAGAAAAGCGAAAAAACTCCGCAATCAACCGAAGAGATGACGGTACTAGCGTGCCCAGAGCTTGGCTTCCTATATTATCAAAGCTAAAAACAGCACGAACCATGCCAAAAAATTCGACAGTACAACCAACCTTTAGACAAGCGACGGCGCAAAGTGGCCCCACATCGCTCTCTGGCAGCACTGGACGGAGGATGGTTACCAGGAGCGTAACCAAAACAACAACAACGGCAGTTATTCCTTGAAAATGGACCCGATGGGTGGTCCGAAATATCGGAATAAAAAATAGCTCAACGCGATCGAATACCCGATTTTTTCTGAATTAAATCTTATATATATATATATATATATATTTTAATTGCGAATTTATTTTTTTAGTATTATATAAGAGTGCCATAATATATCTCAAAAATATTCATTTCATTATATGTTATATTTACTGAGAAAAAAATTGTTAAAAATTGCTTATTTTTTGGGCCGTCAATGTGAGATGACTCCTTCATTAGTCTTATAATATTTATTAAAAATTTATGTATGGAAGAAAATAAATTTTTATTAGTAAAATTCGTTTATAATGAGCACCAAAATTTGCAGTATTTAAATTCATTTGAACTTTATACTATGATAAATTATGATCAGGACAATAAAAAAGCAATCTCAACGTGTCTATTGACGATATTTGATTGCATCCAATGTAATAAAGTACTTATTTCGGCAACGTGCCATTAATCATTTTCCGAACATTATTCCATTTGCAAATAGCACATTGAATAAATTCAATGCATTCGGAATAGCAGCTTTTCACAGTCGGCTTCATCAGCATCCCCCGATCATTGGCTTTCAGTATTTTTATAATCAATCCTCATTCGACCCGAAAGAACCAAACGGATCCGGAATTTTCATCATGTACGGTTGAAAAATCGATTCAACGGCTCCGACTCAAATCTTGGTCGAGGGAGCGAAGTTGGAAAATTTGCGACATTTTAAGTTTCGATGACTAATGTCCTCTTGTTACACTTTCAGCTCGGGTGTCCTACCATCTGGAAATGCCTTACAAACACTCATTTGTTAAGATTAACCCTCTTGGGGCTCAGGATGTCGTCTCGAAAGAAACGAATACCTTGAAAATAATTATTCGCTCCCGGTAGCAGAGTTTCGCTATAAGATTTCACTATAAGATTACCTGATGTGGTCGATAAAAGCTACAAATCTTATATTACAAATTATATAATTTATCTTAATAATTTACATTTTTTGGAATCTCTTTGATGCTTTGATCCACCTAAACAATGATTGATTTCAATCCAAATATTTGTTAGGATTTTGGAATATAAGATGCGATGGGGAAATAAAGCACGATGTAAATATAATTCAAAATTCATACGACAAAAAAAACTTCTCTTTATTTACCATCTTGAGAGGGAACATCAAAAGCAGTTGAGAGACCTGGAACTGGATTCTTCAACAATGAGAAGACATTGTCTTGGATAGCTCTTTTAAATCTTTCTTCCAGAGGCGTTTGCTTCCATAACAAGGATTTTTGCTGAAGGAGTCTCTCGTTTATTTTATAAAGTACTTAGTTGATATTATGATTTCATGAATTCACAATAGTTTTATCTATTTTGTTATAACTGAAGCATCATTATTGGTAAAAAGGATACGAATAATTTGGAATATATAGTATATAAAGATCATAATATTTTTTAGCAAATGTTCCTTTAACATTAAAATAGTATAAGTTATATGCAAATGATCATTCATTTTACGAGCATATATTTTAACAAGCAAAAATTGTTTAGAATATTATCCTACACTTATTTTTTAGCATCGCAACTAAATTCACATGAAATGGTCACACAAAACGTGTATGAATTCATATTGCAGATGTCTTTATTTTTCATATCTTAATACAATAAAAATCATTAAAGCAGCCGTAATGAGCGGCTAATTACAATTTTTCTCATATTATAAAATCATGTTCAATTACTGGACATCAAAGCGTTTTCTTATCGTGCTTCCGTTCTAATTCGATTTGGTCCAGCGTTGGTAACTGCGAATGTTAAATACTCAGTCCGTCGGTTCGTTTTAATATTTACGCGCCGGCTTATGGAAATGTGAAATTGGGCAGTGATTAATATATGTTGTTATTTGCTTATGAAAATTTTACCAGATTCGGGACTAAGTAAAATAAGCTGAGATTCGAAACCTTCCTCAAATTCAGCACGGGTCTCCCGAGGTTACCAAGTTAAGTATTTAAGCAAACGTGATGCCCCGAAACGAAATCACATGGCCCTTGTGATAAATTAAAATACACGCTCGTACAAATATATATCAATTCGATATTTGCCCAGCATTATTTCCAAGGGCTGAAGTGAATGTCTGCGCTTGAATATTGTTTGCGGGGTGGTTTTTGGAATGTTTACGTTCGATGATCCTGAAAATAATTTTGCATTGGTGTTAAAGCTAATATAGTCGAGCTTCGATAATCTTCGGCGGTATTATCATAAGACCTACTAAAGTTAAAATTATGGTTATTTTTACGCGCGCATGAAAATTGAACTAAGCTTTATCGAAGCCGGCGGGAAAGCATCAGATAAACTTTTATTCGCCGGAAGAGCTTTTATCCGAAACTGCTCGATTTTTACACGTTCTGAAACATTTTTAAGCTTTGGATGCTCAACATTTCCCCACAATGCCTTTGAATTGTCACTTTTTTTAAATCAGTGACCTTTATACTCGAAATTAAAGGCTTTCTACAGTTAGCAGGTGTTGCCTTTGTATCCTTTTTAGCACAAAAGATGCGGCGGGCTCTGTCGCTGAAGTAGACTGTTGGATTGATGAGTTTTTCTACCGCGAACTCTTTTATTTGTATGGACTTTTTAGCTTGATGTTTGACTCGCTGCGCCTTAAAGTGATTGATGTCTTCAAATGGAATGTTTTTTACATTTTATTTTGTATCCTTATTCACAGCTACTGTGTTTGTTGAGCTTCTCTACCTCGGATTTTAGATTATCCTGCGCGCGGTGCTTTTCTCTTTGAGCCACTAGAGAGGATTAATTTGAATCTTTTGTTGGGATTCCAACATTAGGACTGTTCCAACATCGAAATAATTATTACTTAACATACTTGAGTTGACCCAAATACATCTCATTCCTTTATATCTTTCGGAAACAAGAGTTTTTCCAATATTGAAAATAATCACGAAAAAAACAAGTATCAAAAGTGGAATATAAATACTTATTTTTTAATAATCTAATAACAATTAGTAACATTGTTGAAGGATATAAAGTAGCACCAAGGAATACCAACATTTAAATTAAATTATTTAAATGAATTCATCGATTAATTAAAAATTCTACAAGAAACCTTGAAGAACTTTTAATTACTATCTTCTAGCAGTTGTCCCAAAGTTAATCTTCAAACTCTATTATAGTGGAGCAGTCGATCTCATTAGCCGGTCTATTTCACTAAGAGTGTTTCTTAAACTATTTTTTTTACAATTTCAAGTTATGAAAATGAAAGCTTGCAATTTTGCTTATTGAAAGTAAACAATTTAAAAAGCATTTTAATCTATAAAGTATGAACCAGTTTTTATGCTAGAATTGTTAAAAAATATTAAAAGGTAAATTTTTGGCATCTTGTTGAACATATTTATGTGAATTTTGGTATTTTTTCACGACTTTTTTTACGTGAAAAAAATAAACGCCTTGGTCGACAAGAATTACCTTAGTTTGTAAAGTGCTTACATATATATTGAGTAAGTCAATCAAATTTTAAAGAATTTGTTAAGTAAAATTTGAGATATCGTGGCAACCGATTTTAAACGCGTTATTCGTTTTTCACCAAGAAAATTTTGACTCAATTTTATTTAACTATATTTATTTTATAAAGTGAACCTTCAGTTTCTTCATAAAAATCTAAAAAAGCTGATTGTTGCTCCCTGGCATCAGTTTTAGCTCTTTTAGCGAAGTCATTCCGAGGGATAGATGCGCGCTTCATTACGAATATGGGCGAAAGCTTGAGTTATGTAGTTAATTTGATATCTTATTGTAACTAATACTTTAAAAATCGCATTAAATCCTTCATTGAAGATAATCACTAGAAGAAAAGTTGCCATTTCAACGATCTTTGTGCCAAAATTCAGCTGTATATGAGCGAAAGTCCACATTGATGAATTTAATGATTCATTGTTATTTTGCGTTTGTACTCCTTATAACATCTGGTAAACAGTTCATCTCGTTTTAGATATTCATAGACTGATTTGATGACTTTTTGAATTTCTAGAGTCAGAGATGATTTATGGTGGTGAAAAATAAATTGCGCCATTTTGCATCAGTTGTCTTCGCCTGCTGGACAATTTTGATGTTGAGGATTTGCATTTGTAGAACATTTGTGGTAGAAAGTTGCCCAAATTTCTTCCTTCGTTTCTTTAATATAGATTATGGACGCACTTCCTGGAAATCGAGTTTATTTATGTTTCATAAAAAAAAAAATCGTATTGAAAAACGTATGTATTCTATGCTGATACTTACTACAATTGTTCTTTTATTCGCACGAAAGATATAAAAACCGTACAAAAATAATCATGCGTATCGATACTATTATATCCAATAATTTGACATTGCATTACAACAGTCATCCTTTCAGTATAAAAATATTATCAATAAGATTACTTTAAAGTTGTTTATATTACGATTTTTATACTTGGTTTCATCATGTTTGGATCATGATGACTATCTTAGATGTTGATGAAAGAATCAAGCATTCAGACAAAAACAGCTCGAACAATTTCGAAATTATATACACCAAGATTACTGGATGATTTTAATCTCATCATATACGGTTCTTTAAGCAACAACTTTAAGCTTATATTATATATTAAAAGTAGATGAAATGCTATGATATACATTATTTGTTATCCTAAATATAGCAATCATTCTCAATAGCCGTGTGTGCTGAGTATATTCAAATGATTGCCTACAGAAATTTATTTTCATAAGCCTCCATATATTTCCGCCCTAGTAGATTTTCATTACAATGATAGATGTAATATGTGGAAGGCGATAGAAAACCATAATATAAAAGCTCTTCATTCGTTTGGCATTTTATAACAAAAATATACACGTATGCATTAATAAAAATAATAAATATACATGGAATAAAATTATATAAATACTGTGTAAATCGAGAATTGACTGTGTTACATTTCATCCCTATTTAATCTACCGTGATCGATAAATAAGAGACTGTTGGCATCAATACGTTAGCTTTGATATTCTTTGAGGATATCGCTTTATATATTTATGGTAAAGGCGACTGTTTTGTAAAGATTTGATGGCAGAGCTTAGTCATCGTCTGAATTATTGAAAGTGGATGAAAAATGTATTGTTTTTGGTTGGGAGCGTGATACGTGCTTGGCACGTCCGTCTACGGACGTGTGTTACGACATCGGATTATGTCGTAGTAGTAAGATTGATGCGGCATGCCAGTCACGACCCAGACTAGTCCGAGGGTAATCGATACCAAAATGGTCTGCATTGTAATAATTTATGTGCTTTGTATGCTGAAGCAATTGCATTCTGATCCTGCTTGCTCAGATAAAGCTGATCACAATCGGATCGCTCCTAAACAATGTTCTCGACGGGGGGGATCTCCAATAGAAGTCACCCCTAATGGGCTGAAAACTACCGTATTTCAAATTAATTGTACTCCAAAACCCATTTTTATATTCAATACCCTATTTTTAAAAATCCGCTTGCATTCACAATGAAGCTACACTCGATTCCGATTTAAAACAATGCATTCGTTTTAGGTAAAAACAATACGTAACGCATATAATAATGCTTTTAAAATCGCAAACCATTGCTATTAAATAACCTATTCATTTATATGAACCTGCATAAAATCATTTTCACCGTTTAAAATGTTAATTTTTAGGTTTTCTTAATGACATCTTAAGCAAAATTGACACAAAAGTTCTGTCAATATTTTTGTTATAAATTCATAAATAAAGATTTTTAGTATTTTCACACCATGTTACTAAGCTAAGCTTTCGGATAAAATGTTTGCGTTTTTATGACTTTTATGAGACAGTGTAAAATCCTGATTATACTATTTCTGATTGCATATGGATATTGTTTTAATAAAAGTTTCGGTCCTTTATAATTGTATTTTGTGATGCTGTCGGTATCAATGAAACGATAAATGGTATGATACATAAATACATTGTTTGCGTATAGATGTTCAAGTTTATGAATTTCCCTGTGGGACATATTTTACGATAAAGTCCTTTATCGGTCTAGATGATGGCATTGAATATGGCGTTGAACGTATCACACGTTACACAAATGTATGCCATCATGATATGCTCCCATCCTTATTAAAAGCTTGTCATTAAATTATTCAAATTTTGTTGAAGAAGTGGATAATTTGATTTCAAATATTTTTAAAATATGGATTTCGTATTATTTATATTTGGTGAATATGGAGGATACTATTGCGTTGAAATGATACCAGAATCGTTGAGAATATCAAGATTTTGCACACAAAAACGCTAATGAATTTTGGTTGATTTTAATTAATTGAACTCATTAAATTAATCTAAATTAAGTATTGCATTTGTACAGGTATCAGTTTTGACACATTAAGAAAAAAACGTATGTCTAGAAGAATGACAAGAATAAATGTAAAATTGCTCTTAAGATTGTATTTTACATTTAATATCTCCTTTTGAATAAACGAAGTGTTCTTAGTGACCACATTTCTAGAACTATATTAACTCTAAATAACAAATTAACTGTGGTGAAATGGTAGACAATGCGCCTGTCTTTGAGTTGTCTAAAGATAACATTAAACTTTAAAGCCTTATAGAAAGATCTATCTTTAATAATTTAATTTAATTATTTATAACATGGATTGTAGGAGGAATTTATTTTTCCACCCTAAAAACTATTTTAGGTTTTTTTAAATATTTTTAAAAATAATATTTAGGGTAATATTTATTTTTGGGCAATCTTCTACATCTTCGATTCTTAATGCATCTATCATATGTTTCTTATCATTAACTGAAAGTTGCTGCAATCTCAATACGTACTCGCAGGAAAGAATTAATAAAGTTGGGAAGGGGAAGAGGGTCGAATGTAGTGAAGTAGTGAGTCTTTCTGCATGCTTTTCCACTTCAAAGTAGACTAATAAGCATACCAGAATCAATGAGTCAGATTAATAGTTAAGTGCCCATATAATGTTTTTTTCTGAAACGTTGACTTATGGTAGTGACCTCTATTTTTTTTTTTAATAAAAAACACGTATTATAGGGCAGAAAATCATATAACGGGGTGACCGCCCAACTTTTTAAAAGTCGACAAATAATGATCACCCTAATATATACATTATTTAAATTTAATTTAACAATTGTAGCAATATTTTAACTGATATGAAATATTTATATAATGGCGATGCCGCAATTTTGCTTTATACGGTTGTATCAATCGAATAAAACGTATAGCTTTGGGTAACAGTTTGAAATAAGTATGCTTATTTGAGAGTTATTAAAAACCACAATTCATTAATTTCAATTTATCGTCCATTATTATGTTTTATGAATGCATTTCTGTTAATCATTGCAGTTGAATGCATTCATTGCAAACCAGATAGTGCGTTTGTAGGGTATGATTTATTTTATTGTAACGAGCATCGTCATGTAATATTTTCACCCCTCGATTAATGCAAATATGCGGGCATTTTAAAATATTCGGTTCAATGTTAATCGCTGGATGTATTGCGGAACTTTTTAAAATGAAAAGCATGTCTGAGGTAATCTAACTAATCTTTAAGAATTAAGCCCGAGGATAGGATAAACTAGGTTTATGACTAAGTTTTTTAACCATGTCTTTCGTTTTTATTTTTTCAGATGAAATTCATCTATGTTGAAGTGCGAGTGGAGGACAACGTAATCAGCTATCCTGACATGAGATGAATACTCTGTTAATATAATAAAATAAATATAACAAAGTGTAATTGAAGCGAGTCGATAAAAATAATTTATATAGTATTTAAAGTAATTAATAAGCCGTGTCAAAATGAAGAAAGCCAAGATAACTCCCTATCTGCTGCTTATATTGGTAAGTGATTTGATATTATTACTAAAATTATTTAATTGTTCTCAATCTTTGAATGAATGAATTTTTAAATTTTATTTTCGCCATATTTCCGTCATATATTAGGTTGGGGAATAAGTTCGTAGCGTTTTTATCAAAAACTTTTATTTAAGAAAAAATCAGCAGTTTTAACAATAAATTAATTAATTATGTATTCGCCGTTGCTGTTTACTATCTTCTCCCATTTCTCGACCAATTTGTCGATGCCGTTCTGTCAAAAATCGCCCGGTCTGGTATCGAAGAATTTGTTGAGCCAGTTTTAAAGATCGTCTTCATTGTTGAAGGTAACGCCTCTCATATGGTTCGACAGGGAGCGGAAAAGATGGTAAACCGTCGATGCAAGGTCTGGAGAATATGGTGGATACTGAAGGATCTCCCATTAGAGCTCTTGGAGTGCGGCTTTGACAATTTGTGTAACATGGGGTTTAGCGTTGTGAAGGAGTATGATTTGGCCTTGTTGATGAGATCTTTTCAGTTGAATATCCTTTTTCATGCGGTGTAGCTGAGCTATGTAGAGTTCCTTGTTGACCGTGGCATTCCTTTCGAGCATTTCCCAATACTCCATGCCTTCCCAGTCCCACCAAACGCAGATCATGGTCTTCTTTGGATGGAGGTCCGGCTTGACTTTCGGCTTTGGCGTATCTTCTGGAGCCACCCATTCCTTTCTTTGCTTCATGTTTATGTATAGGCACCATTTCTCATCTCCCGTAACGAATCGGTACAAAAAGTGCTTTAAGACGGAAGGTCTTCGGCTACGGGGTGTATCGTCAACATCAAAATCGCCATTTTTGAACTTTGCAAACCATTTCCGTGCTTTAGAATCACCTATGACACCTTCGTATACGTTGCAAATGTCCCAGGCTGCTTCAGCAGATTTTTAACTTCGATGAAAAGCGACGAAGAGTAAGTGTAAGTGACTCAAAGGTAATAAAAAAATAAATTATTCAAAAGGATTGGTAATACAGATTTGTAGAACAAAAAGAGCTCTATCGAATGAATATTATACAGTTTGCCAAAAAGCAAAAAAATGTTCTAATACAAAATAATATAAAAACGCTACGAACTTATTCCCCAATATAATAAGAGTAATTATAAATATATATTTATATATTTAATATTGCAATTCTTTGAAAGTTGCAATACTTCAATCAAGTTTCCACGCTATAATTTTAGCCGTGTCTAACAAAGCCCTAGCCACTTTGTATCGAAAGTAGATATCGTTTATTTGATAATAATTAACGTAAATTACTTGTAGACAAAAAAGCAGCTTTGTAGATATTAATTCAATACCAGTTTGCCCAATTATTCAATGTTGAAAGCTTGGTAGACTGTAAATATCCTGATTTACATTGTTTTCTTTAAATTCCTGTTTAAATATTTCAAATTGATTGATTCCAACGATTTGAGTAATTCAAAATAATAATTCTACGATGGCTTGGTGTGAATCTAGTTCAAATAGCGTAGCGATTAAAATATAATTGTGCAAATTTGAATTTTTATACAATAATGGTGCATCCTATAAGTCTCAAATTCTTGATTTAAAAAGATCATTAATTACTTAAGAAACTTCAGATATCTTCTTTCAAGGCCAAAAATGCAGCATAAAATAGCTATTACGAATTTCGATGAATTCGGATTTAGATATTTTACTCTTAGCCATTTAAGAAAATATTGCTGCATAACTGTTTACTTTTCGATTCAGCTAATTCAAGAACTATTATTAGCATAAATGCATATATTTATAACTTAATTGTTTATGAAGAATTAGATTAATTTTATGAGTTAATTAACATTGTATTAGATGGTAAGTGTCTAGGCAGAAGACATGCAGAGCTTAAAAATAAAGGACCTCCGACTAATTTCACAGGTCGTAAGAGCGTCTCGGTACACCGCATACTCTCCGGAGACACAGTGCTTCTCAAAGCTCGCATTTTGTGTTCGTACACTCTACAAAATAATTAAATTAATTCAAAATGAATTCGTTTACCCCAAAGGATCGATTCGGGGGCATTTGTCGCGCGTTCCTCGCCACTTTGAGTCAATTTATTGTGTCATCCCTCCGCACGGCGCTGGTTAAATTCTGCACCCTGTCGTTTTAGAAAGCTGTTAAAAGTGCGATTACAACTTATTAACAAATTCTGCAAGTTTGACCCTCGAAACAATTCTCATAAAAGGCATTCGGCGCATAACAGGCCGTATTTACGATGTTGGCACGCTGCATGTAAAACAGATTAATGTATGAGACTTTGCATAGTTTCCATCCAAAGGAATATGAGACAGCGCAAATATTAGAGATATAAACAAGCAGTATTTATTTTAGAAAACTGCTTATAAACAACAATATTACAGTAATGAATATGTGAAAAAGGTCTAAATTGGGGGTACGGGTTTTCTTGAAACTACTTTTTCCAAGCTCATGGAAGTACTCTGACACGTTCTAGATGAGCATTCTTCATAAAATTTGGCAGACACGTGTATAATAAACGTTTTCATCGTATAGACTACAATTATCCAAAAATATTCAAAATGTTTATTTAACAAACAAAAAGCTACAAAAAATGTTGTTAAAAACACAGATTTTCTTTGATCGCATACTATATTTTTATTTTCCAATATTTCTATTTAATTGTAGTCTAAGCTATACACAATATTATACAAAGTAGAAATGTGTTTAATTTTTTTGCTGCAAATTACCTGTTCAGGACTTAAGACTTCCATGGTGAAGAATGTCATTGTTCCGTTCCGTCAAGCGCACCGACGTATGTAGGCTCCCTTCACTCCCATTACCATACTTTGTCAAACTTTAAAAAATATTTTTATATTCAATAAAGATGGTCTAGTTAACACACTAAATATCAATGTTCTAAATATAATACTTTTTGCATAAAAAAATGTTAAAAAATCCATCACATTTAGGTCCAATAAGGTAGAAACGTCCCTTAACAGAAACAATTGTATTTGCTTAATTCAAATGTATTTTTATGAAATTAAATTTGGCTGAAATCGCTGTAGCTTCAAATTAAAAAAGGTAAGCTCTCTGTGTAAAATATTTCTAGTCGTAAAGCATTTTTCCGGTTTAATTAAAGCCGTGTTCGTGTGCACGCACTTTAATTTGAAGACAAGCATGATGTCTTGCACAAGAATATGAAAATTAATTACCCCATAAACACAAAAAGGGTCAAGGACCATTCCTCTGTTTTGAGTGTAATTTCTCAGACCCATTTGAATATGCCATGGCTTTGGTATTCCAGAAAAGCCTTTTGCACAGTGGGATATTTACTGCTTGCTATGCATTATCGTAATTTTTTAACCTCCTTCTCAGGAAGCAAAGTGGCCATTTCCTCCCTTGAATAATTACCTATTAACCACCCCCAGCTCTTTAAAGTTCGCTTTAGGAAATCGCTTAAATGACATCTAGGCCAATATTGACAAAACGCTTTTGGTCGACGTTCTTTGAAAACGCCATAGACGTCCCGATCTGAGGTGTCAAATAGGTCCAGGCGTTAAGCTTCGCTGAGGGGTCGCTCTGCAATTAGAAATTTAAAAAAATCAAAGATTTTAACTTGATTTGGGTCGGAGGATTCCTTTGCGGATTTTGAGTCAATTAAAATTCAAATACGATTCAAATTAACCCATACCGGAAGATAAAATTTGACTAAAAAAATCGAAAGCCCAATTCTACACTTCCTTTATTCCGTCCTTTTACCTTTTTTGCGCAGTAAATGCAAATTAGCCCGAAGATATTCAAATTTTATTAAATTATTAAAACCTACAGCGGGGAGAATTTATTCCCTCCTTTGATTTTGATACCACGGTACTATCCGCGTAAAAAAAATAAACGGAGATTTCGCGGCTATTATTGTTCGTGCTAAGAATTTGCTTTTTTTAAATTTTATTTTTTGCACCGAAAAAGAGATTCATTAGAAAGAATATCGGATGCAATCGCAAAAACGGAATTAAGTTTTTTTTTATTTTATATACAAATCAACGCTTAAAAATAATAAACAATGCCCAAAAATGTTGCTTTGTAAGTACTAAAATCCTGAACGTATTTAATTATCTGTTTTGCAAATTTTTACGCTAGTCTAGAATCTTATTATAATCAGTTTCAAATAAAAATGGTGGAAAAAGATCTTGATTGGAAGTTTTAACAAATCGGATCGATTGTTTCAATCCAGGTTTAATCATATTTTCTAAATCTGAAAAACGACAAACTCAGACTATTCCAACATATCTTCTGCGATTTATCCCCACTTATGCTGTTTAATACTACAAAAACATAGTGCACATTAAAACTCGTAAAATATGGAGAGGGTTTTGCTGTGGGTTTGGGAGATTCTAAGTAGCCCTTGAGAATTAGAAGGGTGGTTATAGTGCATTATACATATGAGATTATGATACCTTTTTTCATCCCCCAAGAACCATATCTATTATTCATATTATATAATGCGATTTGTAATCATAATATCCCAAAATGTTCGCTTTCAAATGATTATTATTTTTCGAACATTTCCTACATAAAATAATTATGATTACCTTTAATGGGATTTTTATATTAATTAATATACAATGTAAAATTGTAATTGAAAAAATTATTACATTTAATAACATTTTGAAATATCTAAATTTGGCATAATTAGTCCTCGAGCGCCAAATATATCTTTGGTCACCGCATCTTATCCCATGATATAAATGTCAACTGTTTCATGTTTGCTCAGATGCTCCCTAGAATATTGAGGTTTGCCCAAAAACAAAGATATCAATGTCAGTTGCTCTCTAAAAGCTATATTTAGTAATAATAAAATACATTTGTATAATTTTACAGCATTCTCAAATATTTTCAGAACTATTTGATTTTTTAAAGATGAAACTTATTGGAGAGTTTTGAAATCAACAAATCCAAAATTTCATCTTTTAACCGTCATAACTTTTTTATGTGTGGTCGTAATAAATACGAAATAACTGTTTTTATATTTATTATTTTGCAATGTATTTTTCAATTTGCAATGTATGTAATCTTTACTCTTTATTCATCCAGTTAATTGTTCTGTTAAATCAATACTTCCAAGTCAAATTCTAATTTGCAAACTTAAGTCATCACTATGTATTTTGTTTAACTTATCTCTTTCTATGTGATTGCTATGTAACTAGACTAGAACTTTCAAATTTCTTTTCGTTTCCTAGTATTATATATTATGTACCTGGGACTTCCAAACTTCTAGCCAATAAGCATCAAGTTAATAGCCTTTCGTTTAATAAAATATATCGTTTTATACTTCTAATTCTAAATATTATACCTTCAATGAATTACTTATATTATATATGTAGTACACATGATAACTCTAAAATTTTAAACATTTTCTGGAAAGAAATTTCTATAAAATAATGTTAAATATATAACGTCTAAGTAGAAGCAGAAATTGAAAATGATACGTTAACATACGAATAATCAGTAATTAAAGATAATGATTTGGACAATATTTTTATTGAAACACGCGGAGCTAAACCTATATATAATATTAGGTTGCGGAATAAGTTCGTAGCGTTTTTATATTACTTTGTTTTACAACATTTTTTTGCTTTTTGGCAGTATAATATTCATTCGATAGAAGTCTTTCTGTTCTACAAATCTGTTTTAATAATCTTTTTGAATAATTTAATTTAGTATTACATTTGAGTCTTAAAAATGGAATATCCAAAGGCAAAAGCACTTTTTGTACCGTTTCGTTACGGGAAATGAGAAATGGTGCCTATACATAAACATGAAGCAAGTAAAGGAATGGGTGGCTCCAGAAGATACGCCAAAGCCGAAAGTCAATCCGAACCTCCATCCAAAGAAGACCATGATCTGCGTTTGATGGGACTGGGAAGGCATGGAGCATTGGGGAATGCTCGAAAGGAATGCCACGGTCAATAAGGAACTCTACATAGCTCAGCTACACCGCATGAAAAAGGATATTCAACTGAAAAGATCTCATCAACAAGGCCAAATCATACTCCTTCACAACGCTAGACCCCATGTTGCACAAGTTGTCAAAGTCGCACTCCAAGAGCTGTAATGGGAGATCCTTCAGTATCCACCATATTCTCCAGACCTTGCATCGACGGTTTACCATCTTTTCCGCTCCCTGTCGAACCATATGAGAGGCGTTACCTTCAACAATGAAGACGATCTTAAAAACTGGCTCAACAAATTCTTCGATACCAGACCGGGCGATTTTTGGCAGAACGGCAACAACAAATTGGCCGAGAGATGAGAGGTGATAGTAAACAGCAACGGCGAATACATAATTAATTATTCTATTGCTAAAACTATTAATTTTTGTTTAAATAAAAGTTTTGATAAAAACGCTACGAACTTATTCCCCAACCTAATAAATATTTGGAACTGAACCGGAACAAAAATCAAAATGAAAAAAAAACCTTCTGAAGTTCTGGAATTATAGAACACGATTGTTGGGTACAGTCATAGATGCGCCGTTCAGACATATACCTCGAATAACATGAATTCGTATTACACGACGTTTATGTGGAACCATTCGACCGTGTTATACGAGGCATGGATGTATACATATATACAAACCGTGTTTAAAGTTGTAATCTTATCAAAATCATCGAAATCCATCCGGTCAAGCCACTCATAACAATGAAATGCATCGACTAAAAGGAATAGCTTAAGACATAATGCACAGCGTACATTTACTTATGGGAAGAAATAAAATTAAGCAATATTATGGTAAGAGCCGTTCGGGGTATCCCTCCTTATCGAGGGTATAAATATCAAGTGGCGGAGGGTGGGTGGAATTATTTCATCTGAAAAACAAGCAGTTCATACGCACCGAGAGGGTTGCAGCTGCAGCTACGCGATGTGGGAAATCGTAGCCGGGAAAAGTTTGGAGTTAAGTCGTAGACGGCTGTCTCTGGTAGTTGTAGTAGTAGTTGCAGCAGAAGTATATAACAGCCATAACGGGCCCGACACAGCGGCGCCTCCATACGGCTCGATGGCTCTTGGGCTAAAGCCAGAGACCCCAAATCGACGACTGGGGATGCTTCAAAATATTTTTTCGGCAGTTAAGAATAAGGGAAGATGACAGACGCTCAAAAGCATGCGGATGGTATTCCAACCTTTTGCAAAAAAATCATCATGAGATTGGGTTATACTTTTAAAATGTATGCTTATAACGTAAGAAAGCAAAGCCTGAATTGGTTAAATAAACCTTTTCAAGACCAAGTTCAAGCAATCGAAATATTTAGACGCTTTTAAATATGAACATATCTTAATATACGTTACAAATGTATTCAATCATCGCATTTAACATTCCCTTTGTGGATATACAAGTACGCTGAATAGGGATTAACCTTGCAAATAATCATCAAATTTTAATTCTATTACATTAACATAACTATAGTGTACAATTATTTATTGATTATTTAACATTTAGATACATTTTCAATGAATACTACTAAAAATGAGCGAATTTGGACAAAATTTGATATTTCTAAATGGTAAACAACAACATTTGAGATTTGAGATATTGATTGTAAATTGTTTCACTTTTTTTTGCTTGTTTATTTTAGACAGATCATAAACACCAAATTCAACAGCAAAACCTTAGGAGATCTTCAGAAATGATGATTGTATATGTAAAAGTCGATTGATGACAACAAATTATTAAATCAGTAACAAAAAATACTTTCTTAAAAAGGGACATTTTAGGTAGGCTGAAATTTGTTATTATTTGCTAAAATTAGTCGACCAATATTACTTTATGGATATTTTAGTTAAGTATAAAATAACATGCTAAATAAATTGAATAAAAATAAAAATTAATGTAGTTTGTTCGTATATACATTTGAATTGATGTAATGCTCAAATTTGTGTGCACGGTATTTATTGTGTTAAAATTTTTTAAGCTATATTTTTTTATATATTGCGGAATTTGATTGTCAATAAAAGGAATTATTCACAAGTTGATGGAATCTTCAACCCTTATCTTAAGCATCCAATCAAATGATATTTTAGTTTATTTCTTCATTTCTGAATTGAACATTTGAACGTAATAGGGTAATTTTAAGGTGTTCAAATTGTATTGTTTATGGAATCAATACGTTTGAAATCGCGTCTAAATAACTGATTATGCATTTATTATTTTGGAAGAAAAGCAGATTAGGTGGGCTGTCAGATACATATTATCGACAAATTGTTTATTGAGTTACAAAGACCTCGTGTTGAGGTTGAACACCCCTGAAAGCAGCGAAGAGAATAACTATCTATCTTTGGAGTTTACTGCGTCCGCTTTCGCATCAACTCTACATTTTTATACAATTTATTTCTGCGTTTTACGTATAATACTATTGTAGTTTACGTTATTCGGCGTAACATCCTCGGATCCTATTTCTACTAAACGTAATACAGCCTTTTGTATTTAAGAAAAACTAAAAAAAGTATGAGCCCCCTACATTCTCCTTTTTATGGAGAAATATTATTTTATGGCTCCGCACCGATCCGGCAAATAAAAAAATAAATAAAAAACGCTCCGCGGAAAGAAAGAGCTCTCGAATGTCTTTAGAAATAGCTCATAATAAATTACACCGCTTGATTTAGTTCCAGAATTACTTTATTCTTCTTATACCATTAAATAAAATATATACAATTTGTATGGAAACGCTTGCAAAAAGACGCCAGAAGTGAAATAGTTATGATCATACATCGCCATTAATTTGATAACCTCACATTTAAGATTTATACTGTACAACGATATGATGATTTACAAAGATACACGATGCTTCGGAATGAAATGTGTTTATTTGATTCTTCAAAGATCCCACAAGCAGACTGATATATTTTGCTTGAATTCACGATTCTCATAATGTAGGCTTTTACTAATCCAGAAAATTAATCACACTCCCTTATGAACCTTATTGTAACTATTCGAGAATATTTTCAGAGGGATTGACATTGAAAATATTGGCTAAATAAATATCCAAACACTCATTCAGCTCACATTGCCAATGCGTTTAAATAAGTACGATTGATGTTAAAGATGAAATTTCCTGTGGAAATTCTTATATTGATTGGCGAAGATCTGATTTAATTTTAAGCTCGCAGCATATCTTCATCAGAATTTGGGGGTTGTCCTGATTTAAGAGCATCTTGTAATTTTCTATCAACCGATTTAAAGCATATAAACCAAAATCAACATCTGCTCATTTGACTGATTGACTCGATTAGAGATTTTAGTGCATCGTTATCAAAGTTCAAAGGTCCTCCCGTTCTCGGATCTTAAGCTTATATTGCCCGATTTAAGTTTTATAACCAATATTGGCATCTGCAAACTGTTACCACCTCACCATAGACATCTTCGAGCTTTTGTGAAAACCCAAGTGAAAAAGCAGCATACAATGCCGGACGTGGGATTCGTTAGTTTCGGGACCTGAACATTTTACCATTAACAATAAAAATAATCTGTTTAACAATAGTTTTCAATCCATTTAGTTTAAGATTTTAAATTAAATTAAATGCGTATTGCGCGATATGGACATATTCGTTTCGAAATGTTGCCCCATTAATGTGGCGATGAACGCCGAAGAGGATCGTTCCGGATTTATTTTCAGATTCATTGTCGGTTTCATTGTTATTTTCAAATGATGGTTATTTTATGTTTGTTATTTACAAGTTTTCAGGGAAGGTCGACGAACTGGGATATTGAGAAAAAAATGATACACAAATGAATTTGAAGCGTTGAAAAGAGATCGTTATGGAAGCAAAACGGGAAAAAAACATATGACCAGCACTTGGTGCGAGGAGATCAAGAAGATTAACAAGATATTTCTTTGGGCTCTGTTTGTATCTTTCGTTATATATGAGCTTTGTGTATAGACACAAGGGGATGCCGGCACTCCAGTAGGGTGGGAACAAATCAGCGTGGGCAATCAAAGTATAAATCTTCATACGTCAGGCGTTTGTTAGAATTTGCTTTGCGGGTTAGATTTTTGCTCGCAGGCAGTTAAGTAAATTGATTCTATAGCCTCAACAATCTCTCGTTTTTCTTTCCGAGAGCGAAACTTCTCAAATTTGCTACAGAAGAAACAATACGGCGTAATCGAAGCATTCCACCGACAGATAACACGCATTATATTCTTTACAAAGGTAAACTTTTGAATAAGGATCCTCACGGTTAACATATTAATGAGTTGCTAAAGAAGCGAGTCGTTTAACCCCCTAAGCTGCCACGCTGCCGTTTTGCTTTCATAACTGAAGACAACATATTTGCATAGAGTAACAGCAAGTGTTAACTGTTGAAAATTACCGAGATTGTAGTTTTAATACATTCCGCTAGGACTTTGTAGCTTGTTGTATGCAAATTAGTTAGGGGAGTCCCAGGACACTGGTCATGGCGATCATGATTTTCCCGTAGTGTATTAGTTGAGTGGTCCCTGGGTCCAAATGTTGAATTACAGCACTTGTCGTATGTCAATTCTCTAGCTGATACTTTATTTATATTCCACAGCAGTTAGCTTAGAGTTCCAAGGAGCTTTTAACCCGTTTAAATTATAAAGGTAGAAGTTTGTTGCAAACAAAGCAGATTCAGAAATCTTGATTAATTTATCTTATTACACAAAATCAATATATTTTTCAATTATGAATATTTTAATATAAATTAAATCTATACATATTTATATTTTATGTTTAATGAAGAACTGGATGCAAATTTTTGGTCAAATAATGGCTTCGATTTTTGCTTTTTCCCTATAATGTCCCTGTTCCAAATTCTTATTCATTTCCATACAATCAAATGCGGTACTATTATTTTTGAGGTTGAAATATTAGGAAAAAAATAGTTCATTAGTATCATTGCTCTCTCATACTATGCTAATATTCCGCTTAGTCTTCAAGATTTCGTATTTTTTTGTATAATGAAAAATGAATATGGCATTATGAGCAGCTTGATAGCTATGATTAGGGAATACAATCCCGAAAATATGCCCGAAGTAACATTAAAGCATCAGAAGTAGCATCAGATATTTAAATGCTAGTTCGAGTTGATGACCGCGTGAGTCCCCATTTTCGAATAATACCATCAATCGGTCTGATAAAATTCCTTACTGCTGAGATGCGGACTAAAACTCGCAAAATTCCCGATTTCCCGACAAATTATTTATTTCCGTCGTTGCAGATGAATATTCGTATACTATAATACTTTGATGTGATTCGTAATTATGTTACGGAGGAATGCCAAAATTTTGAACCCCGTATCTATTATATTTCATATCGATGTTCCCATTATTAGAGTCGAGGTGTAGTAAATACATCACCGGTAGGGAAAGGTTAATATAAAAATTTGAAAAACATATATGTACTATATACATAGATTAGACAGTTACTGTCCCTAACGTATTAATTAACCCCAAATGTGGTATGCAGTGCAAAAATACTTTATTATTTGGACGTTTTGGATGTCTATTAATTTTATATTTTTTTACAATTACATATATGTTTATGTTAAAAACTGATTTAACCATATAAACATGGTTTAATTGATTAATATTATTAGCATGGTCGATCTCAGAAGCTTTCATTTTATAAATTCATTTCCATTTGAAAGCATATTGTAACAAAAAAAATCGAGTGGAATAATTTCGAATTGGTTGGCATTTGAATATAATGTAAATTTGAGTCATACGATTTTATGGTTTTCATGTAAAGCTACTTTGCTTAAATGAAAATTTTAGAGCTATGGGGTTGTTTGCATAAAATAATAATAAATTCGATAAATTCTTACTTTGGGATTGCGAAAAATTAAAGCTTGTTTTCCAAGAGGCTCTTTTGGGCGTTTCTATTTCTATTAGAAGTAAATTTATTTTGAAGAGACTTAAATTGAGTAAAAAGGTACAAATGCTCCATAATATGTAAGGTTTTGACATTTTATTCGACAGCAAAAATTCCAGACTTTGTCTAGGACTTGTTTAAATCTGTCTACAAGATGTCTTAAGTTTCAGCTTATATTACGTACATATTGTTGCTTAATGGAACATGCAAGGAGAATATAGCTTCTTTTCTTTATAAAGCTTAAGCGAAACTTAGTCTTAGAAGAAATCATATTTTATTATTTTAATTAAATTAATGTGCTTTCGAAATTGTTATTTTTTTCATTTTATGACGCAAAAGTATACTTATTCTTGGTGTTAAATGTAAGAGGATTCGATTCTTTGCCACAAGGGAAAAAATATTTTTGATCAATACACTTTATTATGCTTGATATATGAGGCAGGAAGATGTCTCCGAAACGCCATATGTCTCATAAATAAAAGAACGGTCGTGATGATTATTCCCTTTGTAGTATTGACAATGGACTCCGAAGTCGTAATTAAGGCGTAGCTCCAAAGTTGAGCCCAGACGAAAATGTAATAAAAAAAGACACTAAGGCATAAAATGTATTTATTAATTAATTACAAAAATACTTCTTTCTCAACTATATTTATATATTTTTAATATATTTTTTTGTACGCTTAAGTCCTTAACAAACCTTAAGTGAGTTTGTTATTGCAAAACAATTTAAGATCTCACAAAAGAAGTCTTCCTTTAGAAAGTTTGTCGTAAGGTCGGAAACAAAGACGTGTTAAGGAATCAATTTTTCGGAAGTTTTTTTTACACTCGGAAGGCTTCCAGGGACTTTCATAACAAAGCCAATTTCCTCTTGCTATAAAAACTGAGTCCGATTTAACATCCACTCAGCTTTTGCTGTCATTCACCTGTCCCACTAAGTGGATAATGGATTTTCATTAAAAGGACTCGAAATGAGGGCTATTTTAAAATTCAAACCATGAAATTCAATCTGGGATTTGGGGAGCGGCCACCGATATAATTATGATTTTGATAAAATGGAAATAACTGGGCAAAATTCGTCCTTGCATACAAAATTTCAACAATGAAATCACATCGACATTGAAAATTCATGCAGAATTTATCCCATTTGCCTTAACGACAACGATCAATAATTTCGATATAAATTGAATATTCATATTACAAACAAATTATTTTGACCCTCACAAAAGTACCTTATTATATTGAGACTAATTTAAGCGAGTTTGTACCAACTTCAAGGTAACTGTGCGACAAAGTTTCAACGCCCCAAGTTCCAATAACAAAATTCCTCAGACAATATTAAGCTAAAAAGCTATGATATTTTTGCCCGAAAATACTCATATCAGCGCAATAAAATAGTTTTAAAATACTTAAGCCTGCGTAATATGTTAAAATATAGGGCTGCCTTAGGGATTTATAAATAAAATTAGTTTTTTAATCATTATTTAATATTAATAAATCAGTATAGGATTTTCATGCTGAATTAATGTATGTATATGAATTAGCGCACTACCCACAGGCTTCGTTAATGGAGAGTTTTTGTATATAAATATTTTTTTGAACAGTATTAATTGACATGTGTGTAATTGTGTGCATATATGTATAATAACCCGTTTAATTCGTTCAGGAATCCATAAATTCAATTAAACTACGTAGTTTGTAATCAACAGCGAAAAGTTGGCAGACAGTTTCCCATTCCAAAAGCAATGAAGTAGTGGACAGCATCAAATAAATGAGCTCCCTGTGAATAATCAAACTGACATTAGAGATCCTATTGAGCTTAGAAAGAGCTTCTTCTGTTAATTCAGAACTTTGAATTGGTTTCTCGCCTTGAAATAATACATGCATTGATTATAAATCAATAATGAGAGCTTTTGATTTAAAAAAATATGGGGTTGATAGAAACGTTTTAATTTTTTAAATGTTTTCCATCTATTTTCTAGAGATATTTGCTTGGAAATGCTGTTTAATTATGGACATCATGATAGTTATTGCGTACGGTTATATCATTCCATGAAAACATCTTGAAATGCAAAATCTCAAATCATATGAGGAGCAATGTTCTTAAAGTCCTAATATCCCAAAAAGATCGAATTTTAATTATATATATTTTTAATAAAAAATATAGAAAATATGTAAATACGAAGTTATCAAAAAGACTTTAATATCATCATAATTAGCATTTTTTATCTTAATTATTTGAATTTTGTTCAAGATTGCCTAAAATTCTGAAGTATGTAATTACCTATTTTACCCTGTGTAAATATTTCATAATAAAATGTTAACTAATATTTGTAATTCCTTCTTGAACTTTCAAGCTTTTTTCCTTGAGAGATAATTTTCTTTGAAAGAAAATCTTATTTATCTGCTGGTTTCAAACCTTCATATATTTTGGTCAATTCTATGTTCGCTGGGGAACATAGAATCGAAATCTTCCTAGACTTTGAACATTATACAATATAACCTTGATTATCCGGACTAATCGAGGATGAAAGTAGTCCGAATAACAATAATCCGGATAATCGAAAATAAACATTTTTGACAGGAAATGTATAAATAATTTTTATTTGTCTTGATTTAAATATACTACTAGCTCTTCTTGTAGAAGCTGCCAAATCGGGAATACTCTTAAGATATATAAGTTGTTCTGAACTGTACTTTTCTTGATTCTCAAGCCATTTCATGGCGATATCTAAATGCTGAAACACTTCAGAATGTGTAGGACCAATATCTCACCCCTCGCAAATTTATTCTTCGTCTTCTTAATATTTTTCTTCTGAGGCAGATATATTTTTAATCATTTCCTCATCATTCAAAATTTGGAATCTAGGATCGTTTGCATCGCAATTTAACCACTCAGTTGCATTTTTATTGTCGCACTCAGCACTTATATAAATTTGTGCTATTGCTTTAATGTCTCCTATATCACTTATGTCTCCTATGTCTCCATTCTACCGCGTTACTGGTTTTTTAAACGTGAATGTAACCTAAAACTATTTATATAGTATTTGATATAATGAGAGCTAATGAGATACCTTTTATGATCAATAAATATACGCACCATCCATAATAATGAAACTTAGGTCAGTCGTTTAATTTGCAGAATGAAATAGGACTTATATGTAATATTATATGGTAAGATACGCAATTTCGGTACATTATGTTAAAATAGAGCCATTAATTATTAGACGTATTTAATTGAAGTTAAGTCCCAAACATTCGACTATCTACTCCATGTGGTAGGCTCTGCCACTTCCTATCTCTCTTCCCAGGTCGTCTTGCCCAATTAGCTTCCGCAGCCTTTTCCTGCCGGATGTGACGTCATCTCCAAGATATATCCATCCTCCCACACACACACACACCCCGGAATGCACTGTGCCCGTCGCGCAATTTATGCATATTCTCACCCTAATTCAATTTCCTCCCGTAACGAAATAGCCTTTCCATTACTGCGGCCTGCTGTCTAACTCATTTTTCATCCCATCGACAGTATCATTTGGGTATTTTTTGACCAAAATGGCATTTCATTCGGACGTGCAATTATTTCTGCTTATGGGAATCCGACCGTTTTGGCGTGCACGACATAACGTTGTTTCATTACCATAGTAAGAATTTCACAAAGTATTTCCTCGGCTTCGCGTTATCGTTATTTAAATATGCCCGTGTATATTCGACATTGTTTCTAATCTTTGATTTCTTGAAAATGGCATATGAATATTGTAATCATGCAATAGCCCATTTTTGCGTATCGATCGTTACACGTTCATGTAAAGAATTCATGGAAAAAAATTGAAGGAATTTACTTTTTGGCAAATTGATTGCTAAAGGCAATGGAACATATTTTACATTGCATTCTCAGAAGTTAGCTTTGATATAGAAATTTTGCGAGTATGCATCAAATCGATGCTGACAAAAGAAATATGTGTACCCTATTAAATGCACTTTTATAACAAATATCATCAAAAGGGATTAAACTAGCAAGAAAAAGCAAAAATCGAACTCATAAGCTATATAAGTTGGCAGGATTTTTTAGGATGAAATTGCGAAAAAATTATCCTAAACGAAGAAGAAAAAAGTTTTAAGTGGAAAATATCCTTATTAGAAGAACTTATTGAGTGTTAGTCAATTAAGCTATTAAAAATTTAAAAAAAATAGTAGCCTTGTTAGTTAAGCTTTCATATTTTTTACTATTTTCTTGATAATTTTTACCCAAAAACAAATATTTATTTACGCGAAAATCTTAAAAATTTAGCTTAATTGACTAGATAATATTATAGTGAGAAACATCCCAAAATTTCAGTCAGATCGATCAATAACTTTTTAAGCTACAACTGGCGAACATTTTGAAATGCAGTTTCGAGATAATCTTGTTTAAAGTTTCAATGCGATAAAACTATCAATTTTAGTGACTTACCGATCAACCAATGATTACAGGTGCATATAATAGATCTTCAGCTTTCTCAAAAAGTTGATTATCTTCGACTAACTGTTCACATGAATCTTTTACGGTTCTACTTCGCTATCCGCGCTTCATCTGTATTTTCAGCAAAGACTGCAATAGGTGCCAATAATTATATTTAATGTATTCATCATCTTCAAAATGAAGCTGTAGTCGTTATTAAATATCCCAGCAGTAATGTATGTTGATATTTCAATGATTTTTACACCAGAATGCAGGTGCTTTGGAGCCAGTCGCCAAACCATCGAGTTAAAACATTCATTAGCATTTGTGGGTATGGCCACCCAAGCATCTTTGAAGTAATTCATTCCTGGACAAATCTTTATATATTGGTAAGAGATGCTGTTTTATCTCTTGGCCAAGAAATGAAGTCAGCTCTTCAGGCTTTGGATATTTTTTTAAGCAATGGTTTTCTGTCATTTACACCAGCTTTTGACTCTAGTCGGGTTCCCATGATGATGTAACCCTTAATATTCGAAAATGTGCTTTTGACTCCTGTAAGAGAGCCAAGGTTCAAGTGCTTCTATAAGTAATGAGCGTCATGAATTATAATTGTGCTTAGACCATTTCTTGTCAGGCTAATATTAATCTATATAAAATATAGTTTAGCCTCTTTGCAAAGTAATATAAATAACTTATATACATTCGATATATATAAAGAATTTATTACCATTTTATGTTATGCATATTCACTCTATGTTGCTTAAATGATCGTAGGATTTCATGCATTTCTAATGAAACAAGAGCTAATTATTTACAACCACTATAACGCTTAGAGCAAATATTTTTCACATGCATATATAATTTCATTCGTTCGTGATAATCGTATATTTGATTAATTATGGAGATGAGGTAAAACGGGAAAGTTCGAACCCTGAACAATGAATATAAACTCAATTTGCGACGAAACTCCACTCGAGTACAGCGAGAATAATTCAAAACGTCTCGTGTATATAAGCGTTCACCATTTTATACGAAGATGTGCCAATGGATACATCACGCCGGAGGAGAACTATAAAATTGAGGATCATCGGAGAAGTTATCCATTGAAATGGAGATAATTATGAATTTACTATAAAATGAATTGAATGGGATGAAGATGAGCGAGGCGATGTGAAATTATTATTTCAGACTGCTGCAAGTTCAACTCCTACAAGGTTGTAAAACGCAATTAAAATTAGAAAACTTTATGAGCCAACAAAAAAACACTTTTGTGGAGTTGTTCGGCGTTTCATTCGGGGGCAAACCATGAACTATACAAGTCTGCAAAAACGATTTCGTGTTAAGTTTGCAGCGCAAATGTCTAGAATGCCAGATTAAAATAAGTTCTGATTGTTCCGAATTGAGCTATTTTGCCTATAGCATTTTTGCATTGATTTGCGACTCTGTGTTCTTTGTGAAAATATGGCATATTTTAGATTTGCATACTGCTGATGAGATTTTATGGTTATTGAGCCTAGTGAATGGCGAATGGAATCATAATAAAAGCGTGTTGTGAAAAATCGAAAATCTCATTAAAAATTACATTAATATGATAATTCGAATCGGGGACAAATTATTCGAACGCTGGAAAAAATGTCTTTCGGCTCGTTAATATTATTTTTGGGGGGCTTGAAAAAAAGGGGCGCATCATCGAAAAGTGATTTAACAACGAGATGACAAAACCATTTTTGGTGATTTATTACTGAGAAAATTCGTTTGTTAACATCGTTTACGCTGATGTAACTCTTTTGATGTAATTTAGATTTTGTATGCCATTATTCATTCTACGGCTGAAATTTTTTTTGGGCATTGGGTGAAATAAAAAGTAATCTATTTAGGTACAACTTTCAGATGAGTGCGTTGTTTGATGTCAATATTCGCAATGAATAATTACTATCGTTTTGCGAGTATCGATGCATGTAATGTTTAAAATTGGATTAATTTATTTGTTTGCTTACAGACTGTAAAATTGAATCTGTGAAATAGATTTTATAAGTGTTATTATATGAGATTTTTTAAATATGCAAATTTTAAAACTTTCTATTGATTGAATTCAATGAAACGAAGACTATATTGATACATCTGCTCTAAAAACATGTACATATAACAGAGATAATATGAGGCTGTATATTTTTTAAGCTAAAAACTTTTACATTATTGCAATAGTATTATAGCTGTTAATTATGTGTCTGAACTGAAACTATGTTAAATCCCTACATTATTGGATTGTTCAAAAGGTTATACATATAAATACTTGGAATACCTTCGAAGACCTTATTATTGAAAGCTTAATGAACATGTACATATCAAATGATATCTTAGTACATACACTTGATGAAATGGATCGTTGAATTAATTTATTTTTAAAAATATAAATTTGCATCCCCAACAAACTTTTACCTCTTAATGCACCAGTCAGAGAGCATTAAAGGCATGTTTTGGTTAAACACGAAGATCACTTTAAATTTATTGAGATATTAGTACTCTAAATGGAATGTGTATCAAACAAAAATATAAAAGTCATTCATAAATTGAAGACACTTCTTTCCTAGGATGGCATGCTTATAATAAGATAAAAAAATATATTTTAAATTTGCAAAACGATAATAATTTTTATAATTTGAAATCATTTTCCTAATTAAAAATCACCTTAAAATCATCCAAATAATTAGATTTTTTTTCCTGAAAGAATCACGTTTGATCTTTGATGTGATAAATTAAAATATTATATAATAGTTTTTCTAAGGCCTTCCACATATAATAGCGAAATTATCATTATTTTTCAACGATATTTTGATTATTGTTGCAAATCAGTCACACATAGATGGCTTAGTCTAATTTTATTAATTGTCTCAGTTTTAACTTTCGCAGATATAAGAATTTAGAATAGATTTCTTAGATAGCCTTTAAAATAAGAGCATGATATCAAATCCTTTATATCAACCCTTAATTGCTTAATAATCATATGCATTCGATTGTCATAAAATCATTTTATTTTATATGTGAGAAATTTGAATATATTTCCCCTGAATCATTTAGTTATTCTTATTTTGGGATGTGTCAAATCCTATAAATTTCGCTATAATCCTAATAAAATAATGATTGAATTCATGATAGCATGTTTAGCATAGTTTTTAAATCTATTACGTAATGATTGTGGATAACCTCCCGGGTGACCCGTTAACTTCCAGTTACGGATATTTGGTTTCCACGTTGTGTACCAGGTAATTCAATGTATGCTAATTCAATACTCTTGGAGCTATTCGGGCAATTGTTTTGCAGAGAGAATTGGAGCTACAATGCAATAAGCTATTTCAGATCTATTTTCCTATTTATAAGGCATACATCCGCTCCTATTCGATGGTCCAAAGAGGACTAGTTTAGATAATCCGCTTAGTTTATTTATTTCGCGTTACATTTTCGAAAAGTTAAAGTACACACTCGGGCGACGGCTTCGGTGTTTGTTTTTGGAGTCCTCAAAGCTCGACTTTTGCGGGTGGAAAGTGTAAAGGGATGATGTTCGGGGGTGATTTAATTAAGAAATTTTGATGTTGTTGCTGCTTGAAATAAATGAAATAGTGGAATTAACCACTATTGAGCATAAGCACAGCATGTAACATTCCGAAGATGATCTTGGAGCGTTCGATTGGCGAAGAATGCAGTGTTTACCCCACTCTGCGGAGTGCCGAAGCCTTAAGAGGATGAGATCAAAGAAATCAGTGCTCGCCAAATATTCTCAATTTATGCCAATAGTCTAGATTTATTTTACTGAAGTTTATATTAACGAACGCCCTTAATAAATATTTTAATATCATTATCGTACTTTGTGTCTTCATATAATCTTCGTAGTTTTCTTTTAATAACTCCATGCATTGATTGTGAAGAAGAATATCTTTTTTTTCGTAATCTTGATAGTACATTTTTTGCAAGATGTCATTTTCCCGAGGTGTTGTATGGCATTCCAATTTTTATAGCTCTTCATTGTTTAATCAAGCTGTTAACTAAGCAGTTTGCCATTTTCAGAGACATTGAAGGTGTTATTCAAATCATTTGCCGCCAGACTTCAGAAGAATCTGGTGCTTGATTTAAGCAAAGTTTGAACAACATCTTCAACAAAACTTTCAATGTCAATTTCAATCATTTTCATAATTAATATAATTTACAACAACTTATCTAGAAAATATTTTCCAAAAACTCTTCATGCACGACTGGGTATATTCATCTCACTCTTTGTCGATGTATTTGATAGCTTTCTGATTATGCAATTTATCTCAGAGAAGTAGGATTGATTCATCTTTAAAATTCTAAAAATACCGTGCACACAGACCTGTGAAAAAATGAGAAATATTATCCGAGTGCTTAAAATGCATTCACCCTACTTCATCATCATAGTGCAGCCACAAATAGTCCATTGCAGAGCTAGGACCTCTTCAATATCTATTCACAAGAAGGAGTTAAATCCAATTTTTTGAGATAGTTATTGATAGTATCTTCCGTTAACTTCTATTTCGTTTTGAAATCGCCGAACTGAGAGGGTCAACCTGAAATGGGGATACCACTCAGTCTCAAATTCGCTATCGACTACGCCCTAGGGAGGAAAGAAGGGATTGGACTCATTGCACTTCAGAAAGCCCTTTCCAGTAGAATCTAAAAGTAGTTTTCTACTGTCTTCCTAAGAAAACTACTCAGTATTTACAAATCTCCCAAATTCCATATCGAAACGGTCGCGAAAGCGTTTATCAATACGTTCATTCAGGATACCCGTTGGGCGAGTGTTCGAAATAAAACTCGGTGGTAATGCTACCTTCAATATCGAGCGAACGAGGAGGTGAATGTAAGACCCAGACGAGATGGATGTAACTCTTTCCTGTGAATGGATATTGAAGAGGCCCATAGTTCTGCAGTGGACTGTTTGTGGTTGCTTGGCTGGAAAATGCTTTTATTTAATGGATAATGTATAATTAAGGATTATAGTTCAATAAAAAATATTTTTTGGGGCGTGATTGAGAAGCATTGGTCCATTTTAGGGGTGAGAGAGCTGGGAGGCTGCGGCGTGGCAACGGCCGCGTGGTTTGGGTCTCGAGACCCGTTGGCGCCACAGTAACGGCCGCCGGACAGCGCATTTCCCGCATTCGTTACGTTACGCAACACTATGCGTCAGTGGCGAATCTTTTCCTATTGATTAGTGCACCATCTTTTATTGCCACCATTAAATGCTACCACATTCTCCAAGTTCAATGCCAGCCAGCCAGAAAAAAATACACGGGGAAAACCCGACTTGTTCCATTGAAACGCAGGAAAGACGGCAGGTCGACACGTGGCGCTCATGTCTATTTGTTGACAGCAATTGTCAAAACCTTTGAATGCAGGCAAATATATCAACTTCATATTTAATAAATTCATTCAAAACATCAAACATCGGTGATGCATTATATTATATTATAACATGTCACTCAATAAGTTCGTAGGATTTTTTTGAAAAGGAACCAATTTTAATATTACCACCAGTCAAGTCCGATGCTAAAACTTAAAATAACAAATTGAACACGGCAAAATAGATTCGTTACAAAAAAAAAAACCGATTCAACTATGCCACTGTAATCGCTGCATTTACTGCTCAATATTGCAACTCATGCAAATTCAAGCCGATGCAACAACCATATAAATATCACAAAGATGAAATGGACCGGCCTGTAAATTAAAATCGCATACACATTTATGACTCGGTTCAAGATCCTCATATATTGGCCGCATGCCTTATATCTTATTTCATCACCGCGCCAATTTTTTCGGACATTAAATTTCATTTTGCATTTAAGCCTGCAAATTGAATTGAAAAAAAAAACACCAAAAACAACAAGGAAAACCTTTTTTCGCGGCGTTCTGACAATATCCAGATGCACGCTGGGCTTTTCGTCGTAATTTGTAATGGATTTCAACGATCGTGCTTACCCCAGTTCAGCACCGCCGAATTAGGTCAATTTGTCGTATTTTTTTTTAATGACTCGGTACTTAAACATTTGTTAGGTTAATTTGCAGGGTAAGTTATGAGGGTTGTTCATTAAATTTCGGTACGATATTTGATAAAGAATATGAACTTATTTGAGAATAAAAAAGCATTATTAACACTCGAGTTTATTGCGTCTCCGTGCGAATTCTTAGCGTTTATATATTTAAGATATTTGGTTGTTAGCACTTGATGAAAATTCATTATTAATAAGAATTACCGATGTTGTGGTGCCGTATTTTATTAAGATTTACCGGTTTCGACCTTTTCCCCCAACAAAAGACGTTTTACAGCCCGAACAGCACACACGCTTAAAAAAAGGTCAATTTTACGCAATAGTTCTTAATAAATTATGTGCCAATAGGCGGATGGAATTAATTTTTATCTGTTTATGAAGATAAATTTAAATCTGATTCGTATGTAAAGTCATGACCAAAAGTATTGAGCATCGTTTAAAATCTTGATTATTTGATTATATGACTTTTTAACTATAAATAATGAATATTTGGTTGGGCAATTCTAAATTTTTATGACTGGATATTCGGCATAAAGTTCATTAACGTGGGATAAAGTTCATTAACATCATTATCAGAAATGATAGCTAAACTAAGGAAGAAGCAGAGAAAAGATTTCATGTCAATGTAGTTTCTTTTTCTTTCTGCTCAGGGAAGTAACGCTGAAGTTCGTTTTCAAGGAATTTGAGATGTCCAGTAATCTCCTCCTTCAATTTTTTATTTATTTTACCTTCAGATTTATCTACCATACTGCAGAGTTTCTCAAACATAGCAATGTTTTCAAGATTTATTTTTCTTCAAGATTTCTCGACGCTGAACATGCCACGAGATTATCGTGAAATGTGATAATATTAATTTCCTTTCCCTGGAGTTAACCCTATTTCGTTGCTCTAATATATCTGTTGGATACGCTACTCTTTTCAACTAAGCTTTGTCATTAAAGTATACCAAAAGGTCATGTTTCTCTATGTTTGCTTACTAAAAAAGTCCTGTTCAATAAATTCATAAATTCTCTGATGTTTGCAACTAGTTTCATACCGACGAAAGAGCTCCAAATCCTTTTTATTGTGTTTTGAATGCTTAACTTCTAAGAGATGTTTGACTTTTGAAGGTTTCATAGACTCATGACTGAAAGCAACTTTGCACAATACGTATTATGGCTTCTCTAATTCATTGCTAGTCAAGTTAATAAAGTCAACTTTCAGATATTCTTCTGAATATTTAAGTTTTTCTTTCTTATTAAAATAAAAATTGCATTATAATGAATATTTTTTTAATTATCTGTATAAGTTGGCAACTCCACACCTCTTTGGAAGTCACGACCCATAGGCTGGGAACATATATTCTATTGGTTATAAACCTGGTGATTGATCCAAGTTAGCCAGTGAGATCCGTTTTTTAAAAGATTTTCATGGTGTGTGCTCATATGTGACATGGATATCTCGTTGAAATTTTCCTTGATTTTGGTTTGCACCATGGAAAAATGACGCACAACTTGCTATTATTTGCTCATTTGCCATTTTATCTACTATACACCGACTACAGGATGCCCATATTAGATTATAAAATTATATCTTATACTATCTAAAATATTTTAAAAAGGTTTGGCCGACGATAATATTTGAGCGATTCTTCTCAGGTAAGTTTTAACAACTTACATCTTATTCGGAGCAAGATTTTTTGTTCTATTCAAAAGTCCATGACTTTTTTGTTGTTTTGCAGCCAATCTAATTAGCTTAATTGAGCATTTTTTCACAATCTTTGTTGAAATTTGTTGTTAGATTTCTTCTCTCGAGCAACTATTTCAGACGAATTTTTCCCGAGTTCTTTGAATGGTTTTCTGATCAATTTTCTGCGCTTTTATGTCCGTAATAAAAAAAATTTGCTCCATTCTATTGTGTCTTAGTATATTTTATCCGTTTAATCCATTAAAACTTATGCTGCAGATTAATGCGATTTGTAGCCTAATAAAATTATACTACTTTTTTGATTTTTTTAGCTTGAGAACCTTTTAATTTATATTATACTCTATGCCATTATGATATGCATAAATGTACGTTTTGCATTGATATAATAAATCCAGAGGATATATTTCTTGTTATTTATAAATTAATATAAATACATGAGATAATAGATTACATTTAATTTACAACATAAATCTTTCTGCATCTGCTCATATATTATAACAAAATATCCATATATTTTTCCTAGAAAAATATCAAGATCCGACAAGTAGTATTTATGTATTGCTTGTGAAATATGTCTTACATGAATTCTCTCAAGTATCAAAGGTTCAGATAGAAAATGGGTACAAATAGATGAATTACTTATATATACGACCTCTCTGAAGAAAGAGCCTTATCGATTTACAACCTGTGCTCCCGTGGGATGCGTCGGCTGCTGCACGCAAAGATGAAGATTAAGATTCAATCCGGATTTTTTAAGACGGGTGAAATGGCAAATGCCAGAAATAGTTTCATTCAGGACTCCAACGGCAATCTGGCGAGTCCTTTGAGGCTTAATTGAGAATCAGACTATTCCATCAGATGGGGGACAAAACGTGGGAGGGTCGTGTCTCACTATGTGACATTGGGGCTTAAATGTTTTATTCAGGCTTGACCTTTTTAAAACCGTATTCAATTGATGGAACATTTTTGACGTGTTCAAAATGTTCCTCCGTGGCATTCAACCGATGAATGACATGATCTTTATTTGGAAAATATTTGCACTGAATCGAAGTATACGTGGAATATTTAATGCTTTTAAAGGATTTGAATGATTAATACTCTATATATGAATATGTAATTAGTTCTTATTGGTATAATAGCAATACAAATCAATCGATTTTCATGATTTAATTATTAAAAATATAAAAAAATGCTGTTAATTAGTTCTGATGTTGTTTTTCTTTTTAAGTAAAATCTTCGACAAAGAAAAAATATTTTAGTAGGAATTGATGATTGATTTCGTTTAATGAAAATGAAGACGTAGTTAGTAGGCAAGCTTGGACGAGAATTCAGGGCTACATTGTAGAGAAACAGTTCATTAGTGTCCGCCTGGGGCCCAAGACTAGGATTAAGTTGCTTTAGACTTTACTCCTGAAGCTTAGGAACAGGTCTTAACTTTGAGAGAGCTGCTCGTTTTGGATTGTAAGCGAAATTCTTGCAATCAGTAACGAGCACATCGATAGCTTCATACAACTCAAGAACTTATGCTATAAAATGTATAAACTGAATTATATAATTTTGCCAAAAAATCACATATAGCCAATCCAGCAGTCTTGTTGGGATAAAACAAATCACATATGTGATACTCGCGGCTCTACATCTTCTTGTTTGAATTATTCAACAAAAAACATACATTCGAAACAAACTTCTTCTATAACAAATTTGCTTTTTTTTTCAAGTCAATAAATATTGACTGGGGGGGATGAAATTTGTATGCTCCACCCTCAAGAAGAGGCAGTATCTTTTAGTTTACGTGTTGATCCCAAGTTTGATTGTGGCCCGAAGGCTTCCTTCGTCTTCCGTCTGTTTCTTTTTTTCCACACCCAGGCTGAATATATTTTTTGACGCCCTAAACGATGAAAAAAGGTGAGAAATTTTCCAAGGAAACACGGCGCAAAAAATGCGTGCTAAGAAATAATAATGACGTCGGGAAATATTGCTCACTTGAATATATTGGTAATTTACAGGCTAGCCAGTAATTTGCGGGCAAAACTAGATTCGCCCGAAAATAATGATTTAATGCGAGCTTTTCGTCAGAAATTGCGAATATGAATTGAGCATTCTCATTTTTTTCGTTGTCAAACGCCATTATCAGGTCCGAGGGGGTTGTTTGAAATATTTATATGAACAAGGCGGACGTCTAAAAAAATTAAGTAGGGCTCTTAAGCAAACATTTTTTATCCAAGAAAAGCAAGCGCATATATAAAACGATATAAAATACATATTTTTTTACTATATTATAATTTTATTCAAATGACTATGGGGATGAAAGATGCCAAAATTCAATATTTATTACTATAAAAAATAATATCTATGGAAAAAATAATTTATTCATCTGAATGCTGAATTATGTTACATAACGATCATACAATATTATCAAAAATTAAGAGATTATCTTGAAATTGATTCACATAGAAGTGCTTGCATATATACTCAAACCTCTTTTTGTGCGATTTCGAAGCTAAGCGGTTTTTTTAAAGCAATTTTTATTTGACTTTTTTTTATGCGATTTTGGCTATATTTTACATAGTTGTTTCAAAGTTATGCGGTTCTTAAAATCGAGTACCTACTAGTAAAAGCGGATGTGACTTTATGATCACGTTACTTTTATGTATAAATAATTTTTAGTATTTTTAGCTGATAATAAATGATTACATTCATGATTCTTATTATAAAAGTTCGGGATTAATTGAATAAAATGTCGTTTAAAATTAATAATAATTTCGTTACCCGTTCATAGATCATTTTCTAACATAATCACACCTGGATGGCCATTTGAAACTACCATGTAAATAATAATTTCATTAGAAAAATCTTCAATGGAAATCTATTTGATAATGTATATTAGCACCTAAAGAAGTATAAACGGGGAGAATTATATACAATATATTCCATATTGATTTCTTAAGGCGTCTTCTCACTTTACAAATTTAAAAAAATCTTTTATTTTAAATTTTGAAAGTACATATCTTCAAAAATGTTATATCGAAATTTCATAAAGATCGGACGAGTCTAACTACATTTTTGGGCGACCGTTAGGTGACTACTTGAGAGCTCCCGGCTGCATACGTATTATTCAGACTCATTGTGCAAGTACAAGAAAGTGGTGAAAAACAATCAGATAGAAACTTTTAAACATCCTCCTGCTCTAGCTGAAGATGTTCACGAGGTTTTGAAACCAATTTATGAAGATATTCGGAGGAAATACCCAAAATAACAACGAGTGTTTCAACAGCTGTGTCTGGGCAATTCTTCTGCAACCAAAACTTTAAACGCGTTTATCTCAAAACAAGGTTTTTCGGTGGTTTGTTGATGAAATTTCGGAAACTATCTGGCCGATTGTCATGAAATTTGAATGACATATTTTTCATAGTTATGGCTATAGCGCTTATCATCAGATTTTTGAAATTTTGATTTTAAGTATTTTTTTTTTTACAAAAAACTGCCAAAAAAACGCGTTTTTTTTACTTTTCGTAAAACGTGAGCCATTTTGTTATTTTCGCAAATATCAAAAACCTGATAATATGCGCTATAGCCACTAATATACTGAATCTAAAACTGTTTTATTTTTTTGTTTCAAATGACCCATCTCGGAGATACCATCAATAAGCCACGAACATAACATTTCTACACGGGTTTTTCGATTCTACTGTTTTATTATAATAATTGTTCAAAAAAATAAAATAAAAATTTTTCATTTACTTGAAAGATGTGTTTATTACATAAGATTCATTTTATCTCATAATTTTTAGCGAAAATCCTCGAAAAAAAATCGTGAAAATAGCCTATTTTTGAGGCGCCTAAAGTGAGAAGACGCATTAATGAACAATACGTATCTTCAAATACTAATACATTTTTTCGTATATGTGTATTTTGGAATGATTTAATTGAAAGTCATAAAAACACCGAATGGGATTATATTTAACAAAATTCATACTAATCCAAATTTATGATATATTTAACCTCCGTCATATCAGGTTGTTAGCCCATGCGACCATGAAAACACATTTCCAAAAAATTACCAACAATAACAAAATGAATCATTGCATATTAATTCCAGTAACAGGCAATTAAAGCGATACTCCAAGTCACTTTATCTTTTATTGCCGTCGAGTACATTTTAATTTCGTCCATTTTGAGCGAATTTCGCTCCAGTTCTTTATTCCATCGACGATCCTGCATACGAGCAGAAGAAACTATTTATATATGAGTTATTATTCGAAAATATTTATTGCTATCGTAATTTTTAATGCCACGTTACATGCGAATGCGATATTAAAAAATCCTTTTGGGACACACGGCACTTTCTATGGAAATTCGGAGCGCTCTGAAAAAGATGATGATATTAAACAAATTTATGGTTGTTTAGTTGGTGAGTCGTTGTAACATAGCAATCAGCCCGAAATTATACGTTATATTGAATTATTTAAACGGTTATTGTCGTGAAAATAGCCGGGGAAGACATAAAACCTGAATGGGGCCCAATATGTTCGTGCGTAGGAAAATCGATTTTTTCTCGTATTTTCATGTTGACTGTTCCTGCAAAGAAAATCCATTTCGCTTAAATTAAATGAATGCATGCGAAAACACAAAGCAGCTTTATTGCAGGCAAGAATTTTAAATGAAAGCTGAGTTTTTTTTATTATTTCGGTATATTGATGTTGCAATTTCGTTTTTCTTGTGTGCAGGAAATTTGCTTCCACTGGTATCATACATAGATTTTATTACTCCATGTTATGCACACATTCCATATCGAATTCCACGCGAGATAACAAGCTTTACTATTATATGCGGAATGTTTTTCTTCGTGCGGAATTTATATTAGTATGAGACCTCATATAAAATACTAATTGAAAAGTTATGTCGTACGAATTCTCAAGAAAAATATTTTTATTGCTTAAATTTGAGAAAAAATATGATCCATGGCCCCTTTACAATACGTTTAAATAACTTCTTATTATTAAGTATTTTTTTAAGTAATTTTATTAAGTAATATTTATATTACTTAATAAAAAACGAGATTTAATATTGACAATAATTTTTATTCCTTTCTCCTACAGAAGTCTCTTTTTTGTATCAGCAGCAGTGCTGTTGTTTATATTTTTAACAATTGTCCCAAAAGTTTCATAATGTGAATTTTATTCGCAGTATCTGACATAAAACAGGCTCTTTTAAAGTCAGATTTTACTTTAAATAAAAATTCACATGAATTAAGAAAGTTTTTTTAGAGATCCGATGACTTTTACATCTGAAAACTGCCTCAATAAGCACACAAAATGGGTTAATGCGTTGTCCTAATGAGGGACGAAACTATTTTTTCGGGGTTTTATTCAGAACCTTTCTCGCAAAATTGCCAGATCCTTCTTGCAGTAGATATATTTTATTGTTACTACATTTGGAATTTGATTATTAAAATTGCAATGCTTGTATATCCAAAATGCTCCTCATCTATTTTTTTCTTTTATGGTATATTTCGTCCCATATGTACACAGTCTCGTTATTCAATGGCCACATCTTATAAAACTTTCAAGTATACTCCCTATATTTAGCATCAAATTCTAAGTCAATGGTAGTGAATTTAAAATGATTCAAATCATAATATGCGTTTAAGATCATCAGCATGATATAATAGACACATTAAATGTTGCTGATCCTTGAATCTTTGAAACATTGGTTAAACAATTAAACATCTCATGATGTGAAAGCGAAAAAAAACTACTTGATTTAACCTTTTAAGTGTGTCTAGGTTATATAAGAATATCGATTTTAACGTATTGCATGTATGTAGTCCATTAATATCAAAAGATTAATATTAATAAAATATTCATGCTGGTATAATAATCCTTCTTGATACCATTCTTATACTTTAGATTAATTTTTGGAATTCTATTGAGAAACAATAAGAATCATCAAAAACTGTGAAATTAGTGAATCATATGTATACAGGATGTTTTACACATGACAGACAATTTTTTTAGGGATTAGAGAGGTATTTTGCTATGTTTCACACATAGATCCTATTTCACTAAGTATCGGGGTTATTGAAATCAGGCCGTTATAACTTTTTTTTAACGGTTGTCGATTTTGGAAGCTCAGAACTAATTTTATTTAAACCAATTGCATAAAATAATGATGTATTTAAATCGAAAATACATTGCAATGTACAAAAATAATTGTTTCGTGCTATTACGACCACAGATAAAAATGTTATGACGGTTTAAAGATGAAATTTTGGATATTTTTTCAAAACGTTGAAAAAAAATTATATTACAACAACCCTACACTTGGGACATAGAACATTAATGTGAAACGTAGCAAAAAATTCCCTTAATAAAAAATATTCGTCCATGTGCAAAAATCTCTGTATGTGATTATTTTTAACAACCTGTCTTCAAAAAGAAATTTTCAATTAACAAAGCATATTTTTTTAAAAATATAATACATATTCTATAAAAGACATTCATTAAAAAAAGTTATAATATTTCAATTTAATAGATCTATAATTCAATACATTGGAATACTTCATTAAAACATCAAAAGCCGAATCTATACAGCTTTAAATATCGAAATACTCCAGAAATATCTGTTTGAGCAAAATTTAGCTTTGTGAGTTTCATAGTTTTGATATCTCTTTTAAATAAATTCAATTACATAGATACGACTTTTTTGCTTTTAATGGATGAAAACAAATATTAAGGGTAGTTCTTTGGTTCTGAATAGAATTGAAATGTAACATGTACATACATATGTTCGTATCTCGTTGTCTGATTTTCGAGTTGGAGTATGAATTCTTCATTTGAACAAACGGTTTTGCTTTCTCTTTTTGAAGAAATAAAATTAATAGAGCAAATGAGAACAATAATGTTTCGTATAAGAGAAACATTTGTATCGTTCCATAACAAGAACCTTTAACGGCACGTGTCTGCCGGAACAAAACATCTTTATATTTTAAATAGACACCCAAAACGATATTGCTTTAAGTTTTCTAGCTAAATAAAGATATGAAAAATGAATGCAAATTATTTTGTTATTCGTGATGCCAATTTATGAAACTCGTTTGTCTCGTGACATTTCGCGGAGACTTGTTGATGTTGTCCATTTATCAAGAATGTGACGATCGTTCTATAACTTCTTAATTCAATAATGCTTTGGGTTTTCCTGATGAAGATTTGATGAGGAACATGTTCATTAAGGATGGTTTTAATAAGGAAGTTCTTGAATGAAGACTTGAGTCATTCATTCATAAATTTTGGAATTAATGTTTGAGTGTCACATATGTTAACAAAAACTTCTTATGCAAATCGTATGTGCAATAAAGGCAAAAATTTGTCTGAATTAATTTTATTGTGTCAATAAACATTATTTATATACTTCCTATTCTTAAAGTGCCATATTCACAATCAAACCTACGACTTTTTCATAGAAGCTTATTTTAAGTGATAAGCGATTTTCGGGTAGTGTTTTGTAGTATTAGCTTTTCTCGTGCAAATTGAGACCATACTTTTTAACATTTAAATGAATATTTATAATATGAAAATTTGAAAAGCGTTGATTCACAAGAATGACCTGTACCTGGCGGCTATAACCAATTATTTTGAAATGAACTACGAACCCAATAATTGAACACATCCTTCACGTTGAGATACTTTCTGAGACGGCTATCATCAATATCCATTGTTCGTATATTTGAAGTGCAGAAATTGCCTGACATTTCCCATCGAACCAGACCGGTACATAATTGCACTTGTAAAATGCACATCCAATAAAATACAAGTCGTTTGATGCAAGAGCGAAAATTGCCTGAATCAACCATACAATATACTTTAAAATCGAATCCGTTAAACGTAGATATTTCGTTAAGATTTCCCACAAGCTGGCCGTTGAATTCGTTCCAGTTGAAGCCTTCATCGAGTCCTCGGGCATTTATGTGTGGGCGTATCCTTCCAGGAGCCTGTTTTAATGGTCACCGAATAATAATTCACAGGAAGTGAATAAAATGAGGACGTAAAATTTCCATTAAGGTTATGTTTTGTGCTATTATGATTTTTACGATCGCGGCTAACAAATGGGTGTAAAAAAACGATACGGCCAAATTGTGATGTAAAAACTACGATTTTTATCGACTTTAAAATCGTTTTTATGTCCGGAATCTTCACATAAAAAATGGTGGAATATTTCCCAGAAGGGTGCTAAAATTGATATAAATATTTACAAAATGCCAGTGGAAAAAGCCGAATCTTTAAGAGTTCTGCGTGAATATTTTTCCGGAGAAAAAATGTAAACATATAGAAATATTTTATTGAATTTCTGTCGGTCAATTTAAATAAGAAAATAAAGCGGCTGTTGAAAAAATGTTTTTAGGATTTTTGCAAAATACGCTTCCAATTACATTCATTTTTTTGCTTTTATAGAAACCGATAATGTAATAATCTATGTATCGATAATTCATGAAAATACTATTATAGCTGAATACATCAAAAGCGGAATGTGAGCACTTATGCTTTTGTGTATTCAATTATTTGAATAACGAATAGGAAACTGGTAAAATATTCGAATATTTATATACAGCTGTTTGGTGTATGGACCAACACATTTTTATGAGGTTAGAGGTGTCTTTTGCTATGTTTCATACATAATCCCTATGTCCTAAGTACCAGTGTTAACGAAATAGAATTTTTTCAACATTTTGAAAAAATATTCAAAATTTCACATTTAAATTGTTATAAATTTTTAATCTGTGGTAATTAAAGATTTCTTTTGTGAGCTCCTTTGTCGTATAAATTAATTATTTTGACAGTCCTATTTCATGGCTTGCACGGTCACTGGACCTGACACCAGTGGATTTTTGTGCCTGGAGACGTTCCTTATTTGTGGCTCGCATGGTTTCCAGACCTGACACCACTAGATTTCTTTGTTTAAAGATCGACTGTGATTGAGAAAGATATAAGTTCAACTATTTGAAACTGACAAAGGTAATATATTCTTCAATTGCTTTTTAATATTGAGTAAATTTCTATTGTTTACTAGAATAGTGTCAACAAGTTTTTTGTATAAGTTCAAATTGGGGCACAGTGTAGTGAAAACAGGTGGACATAATAATTAGAAAAAGGCAAAATAATGTCGAAATAGTAAAGATACAAATTCTGGATAAGTGGGTGCCGCACGAACTGTTAGAAGGCTAAAATTGAAACGTTTGGAAGTATGTTCTTTGTACATAAATACAAATACAAAACCATAGTAGTAATTGGCACTAAAAAGAAGTAAAAGAAATTGACACGCAGTTTATCCCCGAGTATTTCAATAGCTAGTTTGAAAACAAAAATGCATCCAAGATCTCTAATTAGTTATATTTACTTGAATTTATTACGAATGAACTTTCTAAATTACTCAAAAAAATGGTCCATAATAACCTTTATCTGTGTAATCACGCGACCTCTTTAATGTTATATAGTTATTTTAGATTATTTAATCGGTATTTTGATTTTTTATTTTTTTAATAATTAAAATATATCTAGTATTTTTGCCTAATTCATATTGCACATCCAGCTTTTGTATGTTTAATATTACAAGCGTTTCTACAGATGCGCAAACGACAAACATTCGATGAATATATGGCGCAGTTGAACTTTTATAGATAAAATTGATCAAAATCATAATATTTTTGATCGCAATTTATTCAATCTTTATTTTTTCCAATTAATTATGTTCACAAGTCAAATAGGTATCCGATGGCAATAGTTTTAATTTTAGAGATAAAAATAAAAATGTACCTCTTTGAGATATTTCGAACAACAAGACGCGCCCCTGATCACGGAATGACTCGTGTATAAAAATACAATTTGATTATTTTTTCGCCACATTTATCATTTGATTCGCCCGATATTTTTAAATTCAATTGATTATTTTATAGATCAATTATCATGTGTGAAAACTGGCCAAAATACCGATCCCAATTCTGTCGAATAAATGCATTAAATTTGTTTGAATTATGGCTTACATTTAACTTAACTTAAAATTCTGGAAGAAGTCTCTTTCAATCAGGAAATGGGCTTTATTGAATAAGTCTGGATAGTCAAGGATGAGAGGCTGCATATAAATGTTAGATAGAAGCGTTAAGTGCTCAAACGTGTAGGGCTGGAATAGTTCCCAGCCGTCGGACGAGATCATCCGTTACATTTAATTCGGCATCGATTGCTAAGAACTATTGTTTTTACCTTTCAGCTGAAATGCATCTATCTGAAAAGCCTCTTATGTCTAATGAAGCTATCGGAAAGCTATTGGCTTCGTTTGGGATCGGAGCGTCCCTTATCAGCGCGCCGTACTTGCATTCGACAGCTTATTTTTCTTTTCGCAACGTTTCCTTTTGAACGTGCCTCATCGGCTGTTTATCTTTCGCTTCGTAAATATGTTTCTGGAACAGGTAATTGGATGCACAGATCGTAATTCTGTGTGTGCATTCGAACGGGGAAAAGACTCTAAGTCAACGTGACAAATGTTGCATAAGAATGGTTTGACTGCAATAGACTGCACTCTAGCGAATAAGAATCAATATGATCACGGTTTCAACAATATCTGCTATTGAAGATAAATGACAATGTGTGTGCTTTCGTGTCTTTGATTTATATCTGGAATGGATTTCTGGAATCGACAGAATAAATTGAAACATTCCTACATATATGAATTCCTAGAACAATGGTGTGCAATCCATGATTTATACTTATGATATTACAAATCAAATATTCTGTCGTTTGCATGCATTTTATCATGTATAATATCATCTTATTTTTAAGGTATTAGATCTCCATAAGAAACTTTCTAAGGGTATATTTTTATGTGGTAATTTTCCATCAGCATACAAATAAAAATCTAAAAAATAAAATAAAAGTCTATCATTTTTGGGCTATAAAAACTAGAGCAGATTTACGTTTATCTTTCAGAATATATATGATTTGTTAAAATATTTGCTATTACAAAAAAAATATATTTGTATTAAATTATTAGTAAAATTTTGTCGTATTATTTGAGCAAATATTTGAAATATTTTATTTGTAATTATGCCAATATTAGCTTTACTTTTCATTCAATCAAGCTATTAAACTCGTTGCTTCAATTATAATTGATTTACGTATTAATTATGCATTTTTTTTCAAACGTTGAATCGTTAGTTTAATATATAAAATCAATGTTTAAAGACACTCCAGAGATAATTGAATGTTTGAGCTAAAATGGTGAATCGAAGTAGACGTGTTTATTCACTTTAAAGTGATAAATCATCAACAACATTAAGTTATTCACTTGGAAAACAATTTAAACGAGCACATGAATTTATTACAAGAATGTACTCCATTCAAAACAATCATATTTATGCGCTTCTCAAACTATCTTCAGTGTAATGCGTCATCCGCATTTAGGAGGAAATTATATTTTTATGCTAATCCAATCACCATTTCGGGGTGGATGGTTGCATCGGTTCGCTCCAGCATCAGCCTTTATAAGATCATGCATGCCTGTGTTATAGCCATTTTTTCACAGCCATAAAAATGGGATGGCTATTAAACGGACACATGCTGGGGGCGCAGCGGGTGGTGGCAGACATTAAAAAAATTGGAGAGTCTTCGGCTAACGGCCGTTTCGGAGATCGTTAAAATTTGTCAATTTGGTACGTACCGAGGCCATGGACGGATTTCGGCGTAATCCAATCTTCGCTTTTCTTTAATGGTTCGATGGCTACATTTTAATTGTTTTCATAGAGACATCAAACGGTATTATTATGCTGGGGAAGTAAATGTCTTAAATGGGGTTAAAGGTTGGGGGGTGCGCGCTTACAACCATTGACTTCTTTGTCCAGTTAATAGTATTGAGGGAGGAAATTTTCTTGGGGGAAATCAGTTTTTAAAAAATACAACAATATTACCATCCTTATTGCTTTGAATACACTCGGATTAGTTTAAAATATACGATGCTACAATTAAGAAGTCGATAGATTTGATTTTATAAAAAATCATTGTCGTTTGAACTTTTTTGACTGAATAACCCCTTGAAACTAATAGATCAATACGAATTCCACAACGTTCAAGATGTTCAGTTTTAGTTTCAAATGATGAAAAAAAATATAGAGTACATAATCATAACACTTTAATTTGGTACTAAGGGCGTAAGAAAACTTCATAAAAACAGAGATGATCCATATAAATATTATTTAAATTTTCTATAATACCCTTAACGATCTGTAATCTCAAAAACTTTCAAAAAGTTATTCATTTTAATGACTTAAAAGCAATAAAAAGCAAATTTGCCTTATAACATGCTTTCATTAGGGTTGTCAAACCATTAAAAGTAACTACTAATCATTGACAAAACGGTTTTTAAAAATACTAGAATTTTTTTGTAAAACCATTACGTCGATTTATAAATAATTAAGACTAAAATATATATTTACATTATAGCAATTATATTCTATTCAACATGCCCGATTATTAACACCCCTAAATGTGTCTAAAATGTAATTTTCAGCAGTTGTAGAGTTGATCCATTCAATTGGCCACTTGCAGTTATCCCATATTTTAAAAAATATATGCATATTATTGACCTAATTTTTGATCAAAAACTGAATATTTTATCAATTTAAAATGATATTATATAGTCACGTTTGAAAGAATGAATATATATTTGATACAAGTATAATATATCTAGTATTCGGTCTATCGACGGCCTTTGTCGAGGCTGTTAGCACGTTAAAGGACAATGTCTATTGAAGAATGAATAATGATTTCACAAGAAAATTGTTTGTTTACCTATAAATATTAATTCCTAATTGAATAATGTTTCTCAGCTTACAGTTTTGCATACCATCATTATGTTTTACAACCGCGGTATGCCCATTTGTTACATAAATGGTGTCTGTCCCCCTCACCTTTGTATTGCCCATTGTAAGTATATCCTAAAATTTATCGGCGACCATGGTATTCAAATAAATTATCGAAAGTGGACAGTTTTATTGACATAATATGTCGAATATGAACGTTTATCCTGGTTGAATACAAAACGGTATGTTGACACCGCGGAACAGATTTCGGACGATAAAACTCGTCTCTCCGTAAGAATCGCTCAACGAATGTTTCATCACTAGTATTTTACGATCGGTATCAAGACAAAGTTGACAAGATGCAAATGGACGATCGTAATCGACTCGCTAATCTTTGACTAATTGAATGGATTCTTAATTTTATTCGATGAAATACTGCGACACAAACACGTGAAACGACGATATCGGAAGGTTAATTCATATTTTGGATCCTCATTTACATAAGTCCAAGCGAAACATTCTGAAGAGTAATCGGATTTCCTAATGAGTTCATTAAAAATTCAATGAATCGTCATCTTGCAGTATGAAATAAAGGAAATGAGCATTTCTATTTGAAGCATAAATTTCATCCATAAAATATACTGTTTGTTGCAATAACTTAGAACTCACAAACAGGTACTCCATTACGGAGAAGCCATCTTCCTGAATATTTTATGTCACCAGATTTGTTTGTAAGTCAGAATTGCTTAGAAGAACCTAATATAATTATATTTACGTTTGACATATTTTGGAATAAATTCTGAGAATTTCGCATTGAGCACCATACATAGGGATGCTAAAATGTCAAAATATATCATATATTATTAGTCCTTTGATTTAATTTTTATTATGTACCTAAGATCTTCAGTTAATATATTCCATAATATTCCATTACTTTATAAACAAATTTAAAAGCCCTTCAAGATTCTGTGATCTCCATTGAAGATTTTTCTTTTAAAAGAGTTTTCATGTGGTGATTTCCCATTTACTTTCCACATGTAGTTAAGGATATATTTATTTGAATAGAAAAGGATATACGACAATGTTAAATCAAAATTTATAGTCAATTTTCATGCAAAATTATAATTTTTGTAGAGAATTTAAGTACGTAAAGTGTAGTTTCATATATATTATGGATCTAATTATTTTTATATCAAAGGATATGATAAATTTGGATATTTCGTTAATACATAATCAAAGATAATCATGATTTTTTTAAAGATTATTCATAAGCAAAAACTAAAAATTCTTTGACATATTAATTTATTACATATACAATAAAGGTCATATTTCAATGTTTGCTTTTTCTATTGTACTCAATTTTGTAACAATGTGATAAAATATTCATAGATTTTTAATTAAGCGTCTCAATTTTTAGCTTAGGTTTTAGCGAAGAAATAATAGAAAAAAAAATAGAAAAATACAAAATGGTTAAGTGTGATACATCGCAGCTCTTTGTACTTTCTTGGTTTAAGCTTCATTGCACCCTAGAGGCTCTAGACTTTAATTTTGAGAGGCACTTCTAAGTACTACGGCTAAGTCGCTTATACTCGTAAAATAATCAATTTCTGATTCATTAAATCCATACCTAATGCCGCCATTAAATATTGAAGCATATATTAGGCACTAATATATTATATTTTATTTGACTCACAGTAATATTCTGAGATTTTTGATACAAGAATTACGTATTTTTCATAGGCGTATGTGCGTCGGGTTTTATTTCGTATCAGGCTATTTAAGCTTTGCAAATGTAAAGGCTTCTCGGTACGGTCGTAAATTGAGCAAAAATAATTACGGTTGCTTTATCGTCAGCGTATGTACAGTTTGTCGGTCTGTGTGACCTTTATATTTTATTATTTTAATGGTTAAGTTATAAACACGTTGGTTGTTAACATGATATACGTATAACAATAATATGCGTTGTTTACAACAGTTAACACCCATTTGCTTGGGGTCAATTCTTGACCCTCCGATACAAATTTTAATAAAAGCGTTCGATTTCTTGGATGGTAACTGACCGTATTTTCTGCTTAGTATGCTCGTTTTATTAACAAAATTGCATTCGGGGACAATTTTAAGGATGTTTTAAAATGGCGAGCTATATTTTAAAAATGTAGTATACGTGCTTGAATAAAAATGTCGGCCTTTGCTCCTTTATGGTTACATTTGTAATTGACCAGGGCGTTATTTTGGCTTAGGTTGCAATGTGAACAGATACAAATTGAATTATTAATTTTTCATTCCTAGCAAATTGTATTTTGATGTTCTATCAATTTGCAATTGTAATTCAGCATAATTAATAACTCCCATGTGAACTAGTCTGATATATTTTTAAGTAGACATTATTCATTAAATTTTCACATTTTTTTACAAACTGTTGACTATTCGACGATTTAAAATATATACAGTGTGTTTGACACATGGACCGACAAAAAAATTTAAGGAGTATTTTGCTACGTTTCACACATAGGCCCTATTTCTCAAATGTCAGGATTGTCGAAAAATATCTTTTTTCAACAAATTTTCACATTTAAATTATCATCACCTTATAATCTGGGGTAGTAATAGTACGAAATAACTATTTTTGTATTTTGTAATGTATTTTTGATCCAAATAAATCATTATTTTATGCAATTGGTGCAAAGAAAATTATTTCTAAGCTTCAAAAGTCTCATAAAATGTGCAAATATATGAGTAATTTCAACTTCTAAATTATTTAAACAAAAAATCAATAACTATTTTGAACTTAGTTTAGTTTTAAAATGTTCTCTATTTTATATTATTTTCAACGATATGCTGTATGTTATACAAATCATTCAATAAGTCGTTAAACTTGAAGAGGTATCAGTTTGCTAGTCAGGGTTAAGAAAATATTTTTTATGCTTAAGATGTTTTCCTTAAGATATGCTTAATCCTTCAATTAGGATTTATTTTGTTGGCACTTCTATTGTATAAATTAATTATTTTGTACGTCCCTAGATAAATAAATCCAGTGATGTTTGGTCTGGAAGCTATGTAATTTAAGGAAGGTATATAATTTATTTAACATAAAAAGTTGATACATAGAGTATACAAAAACTGAATTTATTTATCTTTACTTTGCTCAGAGCAATATAAAGTTGCAAACTCTATCAAAATGTATGATTTCATTACCTCAAAAGATTTGAGGAGCATTCAATAATTTACATGCTTCAATATAAATGGAAATGATAAGCAGAATGAGACATGTTTGTGCATATGTCAAGTACTCAGCCTCCTTCAAAACTCTTGCTTATCAAGAAGGTAAAAGAGATATTTATTGAAGCCTGTTTATTCATACTGAGAAATTGAAGTCCTGGAAGCAGTTTAATTGAGTAAGAGAATTGATTGCAGATGGCACTTATACTAGACATTATGTGGAAGTAACTTCTGAAGCAATTCATGAAAATTTTAAGATATCTCTAATCATTGAGAATATCGCAATCTATGCGATGAAATTGAAAGCTGATGACAGATTTCTATTAGCTATTATCGAATGATACAGGCGCTGTCAAGGATGAAAATAAATTATCACCTTTATTGGAAACATTTGATAATCGATTCCGATGTTGAATTTGAAACTGGGCTATTGGCTACATCTATTGTGTGTAAGGTTGATACTTGAAGAAAATGTTTTCTTGATTATTATGTTGAGAATTAACCGGAATATTTCGTTAGTGTAATTTAACCTTTTTGCCTTGGGAGCTACTTTTCAATTTAAAATTTTCTTTGGATCGACTTCCAATATGATTCTTATAGTACATTTTATTTAATACCCTAAATTAGTAGATAAGCACGAATCAAGTCGAGCCGAATAGTCCGATCGCCGGGATTTTATTCTTCTTCGTCGTTTGTAAATATAGTTGTATAAAATACTTCAAAATTCACGGAAATTTTATAGATCGATTTAAGGAATTTTAGGGAATGAATGAAGCACATTCATTCAGCAAACATGTAGACCATCCCATTAATTTTTTTCGTGTTTTCCATATGATGCATCCATTTAATTAAGAATATTTTTGGAAGCTCATTTACTTTCACAAAACTTGTGCTATTTTCAACTATAACTTATTGTTATTTAAGCTCATTTCGCCCTTTATTGCTGACTTTCTTTACATGTATACTCAAAAAATTAATTCCATCTAAAAGGTGTTCCAAAAATTTTCTTTTTATATGAACATTTTAATATAATTGCTTAAAAAATGTTATTTTTCAATTGTCTATTTCGAAATTTGAAAAAAGTATACTAAGAGAGATTGATTGCACATTGATGCAAGAATAATCAATAATAAAATCGACTACATCTATATTTATAAGTTGATATGATAATAGGATAAGGAATTATAGTACTGACTGACTGAAAACCAGTTCTTATTGTTGTCTTAGGAGTGCAAATTACTTTGGTCCATTTTGGTCTCTTATGAATATTTCATACTAATACTTAATTTCAGTGATTTCAGAAAGATTTATCAATAATTTTCAGTTTATATTCCCTTGAGTTTCATAAAGTCATCATTTACGGGAAGTTTTAGTTTTCTGCTTTAATTGGAAGAAAAGTTCAGTTGAAGCGCATCGAATGCTTGTGGAATTTAGGTGCTTTATGAACTAAAAACGAGAGACGTTGAAAGGTGATTTTTTACATGCGAGTAGAAAATGCTAGATTAGGCCAGGTCAATCGTTACTATCGACCTCAATATCAACACCAAAGCCAAATATTCATAGTTCGAAGGAGATGCTGTGTATCTGGTGAGATCAAAAGGGTGTTGTGTACTATGAGCTGCTACAATCTGGCAATTCTATTACGGACGATTAGTATTGGCTACAATGAAAAACTGCCGAAATACGAGCAATGACATGTCAAAATTATTCTTCTGCCTGACAACGCTCGGCTTCATGTCGCAAAAATCATAAAAAGATATTGGGAAACGCTCAAGTGGGATATTTTACCGCATTCGCCGTATTCTTCGGACATTACTCCTTCTGATTACTGATTGTTCTGATAGATGCAGCACGATTTGGTAGGTAATCGTTTCACTTCTTTCGCAGAAATCGAAAATTGGCTCCTAACTTGGATCGCCTCAAAAGATGAGACATTTTTTCGAGATGGAATTCGAAATTTATCTAAGAGGCGGGAAAAATAATAACCTGCGATGAACAATAACTTGATTAAGCTGTTCATTAATTTTGTTCTGAAATAAATGCGTTTTTGAACACAAAAAACGAACCGAACTAATTTGCACTCCCAATATAATTGCATCGCTTGTTTAGCATCTTCGTTTTAAAATGATGCAAAGATAATAAAATTTAATTAGAACACTTGGATTTTGTCCCCATTTTTAATTTTTAAAATGATGATATGTTTATTATAGACGTATTGAATAACAGGATTTTATGGATATATTTAGTTCAACGACCAAATAAATAAGTGATATTGACCAAGGCGCTATATTTCACACGCATCCCGCTGAGTACGATTTAAATATACGGAAAATTAGCATTTTATTGAAATTTTCTTCAGATCAATGAATTGCTTTTAGTTTAGGAACCCAGCCATAAAACCGCATCACAATGCGCGCTCGGTTCGTTTTTTAGAAAACAATATTTTGCCAGAGAATCCAAATTTCATTGATTATTTATTGTGTCCGTATTTTGTATGCTGCGACGTTTCTCGGAATGGAAACTGTGCTTTTCCGTGTCATTTTCGATTTGTTGCGCCATGCTAATATATTTCAGCTAGGCCGTTTGATTTATGAAATTCGGAAAAATATGTAAAACAGGCCAATAACACATATTATGTCTTGTACTGAGGCATCGCCTACAAATTCTCAGGTGTTAAATGCAGGCATTCATCTTGGAGGCGGTGTCGCAGGTGGAGATGTCACCAAGAACATCTTTTTAACATCGGTGCTTATGTTAATGTATTTAAATTAAATTTTCGCCATAATGTCACTTTCTTTGTACTCTGTTGATTTCAATTTCATTCATTTGTCGTGGTTTTGGGCTTCTGTCGATAAATTCATCGTATAAATTTGTTTTCATAATCAAGTCCAAAGCAATTTACATTCGATCCTTTTTTGTACGATTTTGAAATAACATGACCACGAAAATGTATAGATTTCACTTTAACACATTTACAAAAGGATCTATTATTCGTATTTTATTTGCACCCTTCTCTCAGAGGACGTTTATTCTTCTTATTCAGTTTGCATTATACTGGGTGTTATTTTATAAAATGCTGATAATGGATGAACAAATACTAATCAATTATAAAAAGTAATTACTGTAAACTATAACTATTACTATAACCGTGATATAGTTATCGTAAAAATGAATTGTTTTGTATGCAAATATAAAAATATATACTTTTCATATACCTCCATATATTCCATTTCCAACTCTTTCAGATGAGCGCTACCTCACCCTATTCGAAATAATTGTCGCTTCAGGATACGCGTCTCAAATAAGAAAGTTTCTCTGCTGCATCCTGTATCATATGCTTTTTATATAGCGTCTATATTAGATTCAACAAATTGGCTTTAAATTAAGCTTAACATATATCCATAATTGAAATAGTGAAGCGATTATATTGCTGTTATGAAGGGAGTTTGATATCCCTTTATAAAAGCGGCGTTTTTAAATTCACACGTTTTACGCTATTAACACTTCATCGCTCAAAAATATGATGCCTTTATTGCAATACAATAGTGCGATTGAAATACACCTTTTATTACACCATTCTTCATTAATACACATTAAAAGCCGCATCCATAGCTATTGGTATATTGTAATATTATTAGGGTGAGTCATAAATAATTGCCGATTATTTTTCCAACATTTATTTAAGCTATAATATAGCGATATTACTCTATTACATATTCACTACTATTAGTGATAACTTTCTCCCATTTTACTGGTAATTTAACAATACCTCTCTTCATAAAACTCATCATTCATTTCATTCAAGAAATTTGCAAAGAACAGATACAGATTTAACATCCCCACTGATCAGATTTAATTCTTCAAATTAACAGCGACATCTTCCGTCTCTCTTCAGGTGCAATATGTTATTTTAACAGCGCCATCTCTTTTGGTTCTGCAGGAAACATTGGACCTGCATACCGACCGATCGCCTCTTGCGCGTTTACCGTTGTCGGTTGGGGAGTGACGCGTAGGAGGCGGAAGCTGGGAGAGTCGTCAGGTTAGCCTTGGCTGCGGGAAGGCGTCCTTCCTGCAGCCATATCTCTTTCTCTTTCGTGTGGAAAAAATAGTTATTTAAAGAAAAGAGTATTTCTATTCGATGCCCGTCTATTCCCATCTATTCGTCCAGCAACATCACGGCCCGATAGAAGAACGGACCGGTGCGTTAGCGCGGCCATCCCAACGAGCACGTGGGTGCGGGGAGCCGCCCGGGGACTCTGCCCCCAAGAGTGCCCTCGCCTCAGCGTTACAAGCTCATGGTGGATCATGTCTCGTCGATCCCACCATACACATAATTAAAAATATCCATGAATATTGGTTTAAGGATCCGGTAAAGGTGGTTACTCTTTATCAAGCCACTGTCTTTTGCGTATTCTGTTTAAAAATGGATCAATTTTTTGCCATGAGAGGAGGCTTTTGGCAATAGACATGCGATTTTCTTTATCGCCTTTACTAAGGTTATGTAGAATACACACACCCAATTTGCCAATCTTCCCTAATTTTTCCAAGTACCGGCAAATGGTTAATTGTGACGTATTTAGCTTCTCTGACAATACCCTTGTTGATGACATGGATTTTCCTTCCAATAACACCTTTAAAATGTCTTCATCAAAGTCAAAAAGGCCACTCGCTCTTGGTTCATCTTTCAGGGTTTTATCTCCCGAGTGAAATTTTAAAAACCAATTTATTACTATCCGTTCACTTACTGCTCCTTCGCCACATATGACGAAAATGCACTTTTTGATTTTCCATTTTATGGATAAAAAAATACTATAATATAATATGTAACCAAATTAACTGTTATCAGAAGATTGATAGGACTCATAAATATCTAATGATACCCTATACTTATCAATACTGATGACTTATCAAGCGTAAAACCGAATAATTGTAACGGCTTTTTTTCGCCGGCAACTATTTATGACTCAACTTAATAATAAATATATCATATTTTGCGTCTTCAAATAAAAAAAAAATGTATTTGTTTAGACGTAAATATCGTTAAAAAATTGCTTGTCTCCTAAAATATTAATACAATGACCAAATTGATTGAATTTACAGCGATGCTTCATTATAAATATGTTCATTTAAAATGATTGCCAAAATTTTGTCCAAAAACTTGATTCATATGCTTAAGTTTCTATTGGTTATTGATTTTTTATTCGACAAAGCATTTTTTATTTTTCCTTGGATCGACTACCCTCCGAATCTGTTATGGTTGAAAAATTCGAGACTATTGTATTTCTCGGGTCACATTGACTTTAGGCACAGGCCGTGTCGAATTCTTGCTCGAATTTTAATTAAAAATGTTTGCCTTCTATCTATCTTGCTTAAGCCTTGATGATAACTAGATCGTTGAAAATTTTAATATTTGTTCTTGAAAAATTGATTTTATGTGCATAAATTTTCGTCATCACCAAATTTCTTTTACTTTTTTCGGATCTTGAAAACTTGAAATATCCACTTACTTGTCTTTCTGCAGCTGTTTGCCTCCATTTGGCGTACTTTTTCGAAGCTTTTTTCGCAGTTTTTCATTAGTCAAACCCTCTTTCAGTGAGTCAAATACATTCTCTACATTTTACAAATTGCCTTTTTCTAATCCGACTCCATTTAAGTCCCACGAAAATCGGTTTATTTTAATAAATAAAAAATGTCAAGTTTGAAAACTTGACAATAAATTATTGTCTTGATGAAGTTGAGGCATTATGTGTAAGGACAGGCACTGCCATGGCTATGATCGAACTCATCGATCATAACCCCATTAAAACTAAATAAATATGCAAATTTTTAATTGAATAATAACAGCTTCGATGCCTCGGGTACTTTTAAGAAATGCTCATATAAAGATTTCCATCAGTCTTAACAAGTTCAAAGTCGACATACAAAAGCTCCGTAATAAAAATCAATTATGAAATATTAACCGCTTCGTATGGCATGCCATACACCTGTAATTATTTCGAAAAAAGCATACAATTATTGAAGTACGTGACGTCAAAGCGAAAGACCTCAAAAGCATTTTTAACGTCGAAGAACACTTTGAGGTCAATGAGATTTTAAAGCAGTTTTCGAATCGATGCAATACAGACGCGAGCCAAGGGTTAATCTTCGAGCGCTCGCAGCGAAAGCTCGCAATTCGCACGCCCCGAATTGTATCAAGATTTTTCATTATGCTCCGCAAAGCCGGGGGATTTTTTTCGCATTTTATGGTTCAATTAATCTTCAGTATGTATGCCAAATAAGGCTTTGATTGTGATGGCGGTTGGGCCCAATGAATTGCCAATAAATTAAGCATTGCGTGGCCGTGGGCATTAAAGAGCCCAATAAACCCGTTTTTTTAGCAAACATACTATATATACGAAACCCAATAAAAGTACACGTAATTGAATAATAATTGGTAATAAATTAAGTTTAATGCTGTCACGTCATTCATTTATGAGAGTCAATCAAATATTTGGGAGTATCGAAATTTATTAACGGCGAGGGTTGATTAATTTCTGACAGGGCGTTCGCTTTATACACGTGCGGTTAAGATTTTCTTTGTCTGCAAAAAGTATCGATTTTCATAGCAAAAACGTAATGGTCGGGGATAATATTATGTATCAGATCATATCAAACAATACCAGATGGGATTAGACCCGACATTTTAATAGTATTTATTGAAAATTCTCTGTAAATATGTCGATTGGAGGGATCTTGACATGGATTATATTGTTTAATATTTATGTGAGAACTATACAAAGTATACCATGATGGACATATGTTTCAGAGGGGAAATATTATATTTGAAAATACTATATTTTAAATTAAATTAATTTTTTATTCTAATTTTACCTTCCGAATAATTACTGAACGTGATTAGACACCCATTTTTAATTTTAAAAACGTCAATTGTCAAAAACGTAATTTTAAAAAGTCGATTTTAAAGCGAAAATTCGTATAGCTGAAAAGTCGAAATTAAACAGAAGGTCGCTAATAGTAAAGCATTTTTGGCCGTATAACGAAACATTGTGGGCCATAAATCGAAAAAATGTCATAGTTACAAAGGCCATTGAAGCTGAAAAAAGAATGGCCGTATAAAGTTTATGCATACTTTATATAGAATATTGTTCATAAATAGGCAAGCATTGATTAATATATGATAGGAGTAAATTAATACAGTATTATAGTTTAAATGATGGATTCAATAGTCAGTTATATGTTGTTTGGCTTAATAGAATTGATTATAATGTAAGAAGAAATATCTATTAAGTTGGGGAATAAGTTCGTAGCGTTTTTATATTAATTTATTTTGCAACATTTTTTTTACTTTTGGCAAAGTCTATAATATTAATTCAATAGAGCCTTTTCAATTCTACAAATCTGTGTTACTAATCTTTTTGAATAGTTTATTTTTTATTTACCTTTTGAGTCTTAAAAATGGAATATCCAGAAGATAAAAAGCAATATTTTCGACACCTACTCTTCTTCACTTTTCATCGAAGTCAAAAAGCTACTAAAGCAGCTCAGGATATTTTCCAAACCTTGCACTTATGGATTACTAACTTATCTGCTCCTTGTTGAACCATATGAGAGGCGTCACCTTCAACAATGAAGACGATCTTAAAAACTGGCTCAACAAATTCTTCGATACCAACCGGGCAATTTTTGGCAGAACGGCATTGAGAAATTGGTATAAATAGAAGGAGATAGTAAACAGCAACGGCAAATATATAATCAATCAATTGTTAAAGCTATTGATTTTTGTTTAAATAAAAGTTTTTGATAAAAATGCTACGAACTTATTCCCCAACCTAATATATTTATACATGATAATTATTTACCGAAATTGTATCGAAAACAACAACATTTTGACTATACATTTAGTGATCATGGCTCTCAAATTATGTCCAAATAATTTCATGCTTTGTTTTGGTCTTGTGCTGTTTCAAATAATTGATAGATTTATCGTTTTTTTTGTATGTAAATCATTTTATATTTTGAATAAAACCCCTTTAAAATATCATCAAATGTCTGAGAACGGAATATAACAGTTTTATTATAAAATAACAAATCAACTCTGAAATATATTGACATTATGTGCTAAATTGTGCTTTTTGTTATACGAGTAGATTTTCATAATACCAAAAAGCACTTACTAAGTATCAAAATTCAGCGTAGAATGTTAACAGCATTGATCCAACTTTTAACAACGTGAATGATTAAAGCTCTCCGATTCGACATCAGACAGGTTGTCGATACTTCTACTGCAATGCCTTCATGTCAATAATTTATAGCAAAGTTTTTAAACTTTATACATATTGTATTAACCTCAGACAAAGAATGCTATATAAAATTACGCCATTATGGCGCCGACAGACATTTCAGTAACGCCTTCTATTAATTCAACTGCAAAATTGATTTTGAAATAATTTCAACCCTATTATAAATCAATTAAATTATATAGTTTGAGTGTTGTATTGATTATGCAACTTGAGAGCTTATAAAATCCTATATGAAATATAGCATATTATAACCGGATATGGACATTTTGTTCTTCTCGCCCATGTCCTATATATATTATAAAGCAACAATAAGCTCTCCCCACACACTCTTTGTATAATATTTTATGTAAATGTTAGCCATACCGTTATTGCTTTTTTTATAAGCAAACGCTTACGCTTTTCTTTCGTTATCTGTTTATTCTCGCTGTTTAACTATTGAGGAAATTCGTCATATTAAAAAAATGTACATCGCGAGCCAAACTTTCACGTCGTATGCGCTCATTGTTTGACAAGAAACGTTTGAGGATGTTTGCTCAAAGTTTCGGAATTTGCATACGAACCACATCTTCAATCTTCATACTCACACGTGTTAGAATAATACAAGTTGTAGAACATCTGTTGAGTTTTCAGTGTAAATACTAATTTCGGGATATTCCCGAGATGTGCTCGAGAGGTGTTCGAGCGTTAAACTATGTAATCGACGTAATGGAATTAAATATTTTATGAGACGATTTTTATGCGGTCTCTGCGATAAGATCTTGGAAATCAGGTTTTATTATGTCGTCAATGTGTCAACGTGGGCTTATTATGTCTTCTAAAGATGCGATTGAGATTATAAAATCGTGTGAATAATTCTGATGCTAATGGTCGTGCACGTCGAATAAATTGATGCTTGGAGTTGAAATCTCGTCGTTAAATTTTAGAGTCATTTCGCCTTGTTTCGTGGACATGCGTTATATTTAATAATCTTAGACTTGTACAATTAACGAAATATGCCAATTATTATTTTTTATATAAAAATGTTTAATTTTGCACTTTCACTTATAGTTTTGCAATCAAATTTATAACAACAGAATAGAATAAATATTCATGACTAAAAACTTCTCTTAATATTTCAGCTATATTTTTATGGCATTAAGTCTATTTGACTTAATTCGTCAAGGCAGAGGGCAATTCGTTTAATGCCTAGCAGAAGTGAAAGATAAAGTGATAAACTTGCCCAAAAACGTATATTTATATGTACATTGAGTACTCTTTTTACTACCTTTTTCTACTACACTTTGCTCTTATTCAACCCTTTAATAGATGGAAATATAATCAGATTAAGTTTGAAACAAAACATGTGCCTTTGTCAAACTAATGATTAAATTAAAATAAATGTAAAATATTGACTCGAACATCAATAGTTCTTCAAAGATGTACATAGTTCTCTATTCAGAAAACTCTTATAATTTACAAATAAATCCATAATTATTAGACACATGTCTTCATCCATACGAAGTTGGCCATGGAAGAGAGACAAATACTAAGAATATACTCGCTTTTAATATAACTCAATTACATGCATATACGAAAAATATCCCGAAAGTAAATGTACTGTCACAATAACAGGCTGTGGTTTTTTTTTGTTTTTTAAGGGTTGGTCATATCAAGTGGTAGAGGGAGATCCCCTGATAAAGCGAGCATTGCAGGAACACGGTAGTACGTAAACTCGCGTTATAGTGTTCAATTGCGTGAAAGATGTTGGTAAGAAATTCCACCAAATATGAGTCGCCTGTTATTGGAAAGTGAGGATTTTCTGAGCTTTATTGTATCTGGATATGAAACACGGGTGGCTCATTACTCTAAGTCTAAAAGACAGTCGTCATACTAATTCCCCGTCTGCCAAAAATTTCAAAACAACAATATCTTGTGTTTTTTTCAATTAAACTTTTTCTAGAAAAATATAAAAAAATAGTACACTTACTTTCTGGATATTCCTCGTACTTGATGCAAAAGTCTTTTATTTTACATTTCAAATTTGGTATAAATATGTATTATGTATACATGTTATATAAGAGTTTTTGGTGCATTTCGTTCAATATCCACTTGTAGGTTTTCGTCATCAATATTGCTAATCAGTCATAAATAGAGAATCTAATTCCGAGCCAAAATTTCGATCCCGGGATTTCGAGATCGCATTAGACCATCCCGGGATCAGTCCCGGGATCCTGGGATACTATAATACTTTGATGTGATTCGTAATTATATTACGGAGGAATACACAAATTCTGAACCCAGTATCTATTATATTTCATATCGATATTCCCATTTCTAGAGTCGAGGTGTCCAGATTTCGGTGGGAATGTCTCGATTTAGTAGCCTTCATCATGCTGGTGAGATGTACGATTTATGTTAGATAAAAATTTCAATCCCGATTTTTTCGGAATTACGTTTACTAATCCCGGGATTCTTGAGCACCTAAAACTGTCCGGGATCCACTTCTTTAACTTATTTTCATCCATATAACTTGTACACATGTAGCTTTTTCATTTAATTAAAAAATGAAAGTGCAGTAGAATATTTGAATGTAAATTAAAGTCTAAAGTCTTATCGGATATCGGACATTTCATATGAAAACATTCGTTATCATAGATTGATGATTGACATTAAATTTTCGTTTGTTTTTGTACTTTATACTGTTACCACAATTATATGGCCGTAAAATAGTCTTGGAACTCAAGATTTGGGCTCGTAAAATGTCACCGGCCCTTAAAAGGTTCAAAATATGAGCGAGCATAAAAATAAGACATGAACTCAAAATTATTACACATTCACATGCAATATTTTATGCGAATTATTGCGTGATAGGTTTATCATTGTTTTATTGAGAAATTTTAATTCTCCGCCAAAATATTAAATATTAAATAACAAGAATGACATATTTCCGCGACTTTGTAAATATATCTCAGATTTTTGTTGTATACAATTATTCATATAAATGGTACATTAAGATAAATTACAATACAATTTATGGATAAAGTTTTGCGACTTAAACGGGGCAATAAAATATTCTCTTTACTTCTTTGAATAATATTTCGTTTAAGGGAACGTTCAAGCTTAAAATGTTTCTCGTTGAAAAGTTGAATGTTCTTTGATATTTTCGTTTTTATTATAACTATCCATGTCATGGCGTCTCGTATGAATATATCAGATGGGGAGTTAATTTTAAATGTTTTCCAACTAGGTCGAAATTATGATTAAGGGCCATGCTAATGTTGTAATAATAACATCATTCAGTTTGAAAATGACAAAAAAATCGGAAAAAAAAACCCTGTATTTTTAGGGCGTTTTGGTGTATTTCGTCGACCTTTGGAGAGAGTTTAATCTGTACCGGAAGTTTTAGGGTTCGCGGTGGTTCACATTGATTGGTCACGTGTTTGAGGTCCATGTCGTAGTTCAACGGTGATCATTAACTTTAACGACACAATTGTTGAACCCATTTCGTAATCGACGAGATCGTTTACAAGTTGAACCACTTTGATCCGAGTGTTTATGTGGACTTTATCGTTGGGGTAACACGGTTTGACTTTGTAAATTCGATACGGCCTTCGAATAATATTTCGTTATAATCGATTAAAATACAGATTGACACTAACAAGATACTAAGATGAATATGATATGTATATAAATAAATTCAATTAGCATTTTTAAGCATAATTTTGTGATGAATCAGGCTTCTGAATGACATTTCAATGTTTTTAAAAGCATCAAACGGCACAAAGTAAAACAAGTTTATGATAAACTAAAAACTTATTATCAAATGGCAAAGAATCTTTGTTATATAAACTTTGGACCCATCGCATAATGAAATAGATGACTTATATAATTAAGTGACAGTTCTAAAACTTACTTTAGATAACTTCGTTGGGAACACTGGACAAAGGATGGACGTATCTGGTCTGTAGCAAATGACAGTTGAAATCGGGTCATGACATATGTAATATTACACGATGAAATATTTCTATCTATTAAAATAATATGATATCGATTTGATGTCGTTTTGCTTTTTATTGTAATGTTTAAATTTTTCCTGTTATACAATAAAATTCCAATCAATATGATCTTTATATAGAAAACGATCACTAGTTTTAGTTGACCATCCAAAGGGATTTTGGCATTCAAAATATAGATATTACCATAAATTATTAGTAATTAAACATAAAATATTATTCAGCACAACATATAGTATTGGCATTTTGAAGAAAATATTGAAAATGGGTGTATCATGAGAGTAATAAATTGTAAAAATACTGAAACGAGAAATTACTTTGAATTTAGATAAGCTTCGTTTTGTAAGGAGAGTTTGTAATTATTCTGTAGATATGTTCAGATATAGAATTCGATCGCAAAGTGCTCATTCGTCATGTCAGCGGTCTAAAAACCGGACCACTTGGACACAGCCCATCTGGTAACTCCGTTCTCTTTAAGAAATTTTTGCGGATTTTTTTAGAAACATGTCTAGAATTCTTCCCACCCATAAAAACTATATATCTATCTAATTTACTAATTTATGCTGCTATCTTCTAGCTAGTTTATCCTCCGAGATGAGCGTGTCCTTGTTGATATGGATATTAAAATCAGATTTTGCAACAATTTTTGCACTTTTGTTGATCTGATTGGTATGGTACCGAATAGCGGAACTAATAAACAGCTCGAATCAGTGGAGGGTCCCCATGTTCCTTTATCTCAGATGTGAAATGATTGACCTATGTTTCATCCTGAATTGATGCAAAAAATTGGCCTTATTGCTGTGAAACATCATCATGACGCTGTTTTTGGTATATTGTAAGCAAACGCGGCAATCATCGTGCGCACAGCCTTCTCATATCCAAATTTTCAGTCAATATGCGATGTACATCATTATATGAAATGCCTACCGTGTCAGTCGACGATCATCCAATACCATTTTATGGATTTTCTTCACCGTTTCTGGGACCTCGTTTAAACTTTGTCACCCAACATCTTACTATTGTAAACAAAGAGCAGACTCCCCGAGAAAGTAGAATCTAATTCAGATTTGATATTAGTTGTACTGAGACCTTTCAAATAAAATTATTGTATCACTTAATGTTAACCAACTTTTTCCATGTTTACAAATTCACTGAGTACGTTTAATATTGATAGCTGCCAAATAAATACTAAACAAGGTAACGTCTTGAAACTTGAAACTTAAGCTTTATAAGATAGTCTATATGTAGGTCGAGTAATTATGGGACTATCTTCGGGACTATTATTTTGAACTCTGCGGGATTATACTGGAAGATATATTATTTAACCCTATTTCATCAATAACTTTTAATTCAGCTTTATCTTAAGTAATATGATTTGATTCGTATAAACTCAGTCTCGTTATTTAAGAGCCACATCTCGTATAAATTCATCAGCGTTCGATCATCTCAAATCGATCATCTCAATTCACATTAAGACTGATTTCTTAAATTTGACAAAACAACCACTTTGATTGATGATTTGATTTTCAACAATAATTAAAATATATAATAATTTAATACTGATGATAATAATGCCTCTCACTCATGGATTTTCACCATATAAAATTAGATTTTGAAACTTTAACTTGATACGTTGAAGAAGAGAATCAAGTAGATGCATGCATTTTAAATGCATCTCGATCATATTGCCGTTGATGTATGCTTATTTGATTACAATCTACGATTAAATCATTCAATTGCTGACATTTGCATCGTAAATCATTCGATATTGATATTAAATTCAGCATTATTTGGACATTCAGTTGTCACAAATCCGAATGATTAATTGTTTTGTAGAGTTTCTTTGGGATCGATCAATTATGTATTTGTTTATTTTCTGTTGATAAATGTAGAAATCAAATATTTCAAATAAATTCGTTTGAATTGTTGATATCAATTAATTTGAAACGGTTAAGTTGTTACGCCGAATTCAGTCATATGGTTTGGTTTATAGTGTAAATAATGAACGCTGTGAGGTCTCTCCATTTTGGAGTTGTACTTGAATACAACGATTTGAGACAAAAAACTAGCCCAACACCGAATTTAGTGAGATGTAAATGTTGAAGAAAATGTAATCTCAGGTTTAATGGCCTATATTCGAGATTACATACATTTCTCACAGAGATAAGATTACGTTAAGCTCATTAAGCTTCAAACAAGCGTCTAAAAATACAGTTAAACCATCAAAAATACGTGAAGTCGCCTATTTATATTTATGATATATTTTCTAAGACGTTGTAATTTTTGTTTGTTTCAGGTAAGTGTCTGTTTGGCGAAGTGCGTAAGTAATCAATTATTTCTTATGTCGTAGTCAAGCCGCAAGTGAAGTTTGTTCGCTTGAATTTCGCTCCGCAGTTCGTCGGTTTAATTAAATTTTATTCATTGTCAGGGAATAATAATGTTATTTCTACTTTTTGATACTCGCGATATTGTTTTTAACACCTTTTGTCGAAAACTCGTCTTAAGTCTTTTGACTATGAACGACACCTGTTCGTTCCAGGATTCCGAAACTTGACTTTCTTTTATGTCCAAAAAAGCAGAAAAGTTCACAGGGCGAAATTTCGGTGTATTGAAACTGCTTTTTCTTCGAATCTTTGTTAGCGAGTATGCCACGGAGCAACTCTACTTTTAAAGTTTCTTTTTAATTGGATTTAAAAAATATATTTAACCTCCATTATGCGCGGCTGGTCGCCCAACTTTCAACTACATTACTTTTTCAGCGGAAACGTGTGATAAATTACTGCTAAATCTATTGAAAATATACTTTCTTTCAAAGTTACTTGCTTCGAAATTTGTAAAAAATTGTATTGTTAAAGCAGAATATTTATTTCTTCATATACAAAATATTTAATTTCTCATACCATTCAAATCCATTAAAAATGTGATACATATATATCAAAGCATAACAATTCATAGCGTTATTATATTTAAGATTTATTTACGAAATCTCAACCTATAAGTTATCTACGAGACATTTTCAGAAAGTAAGTGTACTGGATTTTTATATATTTTTTAGAAAAAGTGTATTTAAAATAATATTACAGAATATTTGTTGATGAATTTATTGACTATTTTTCCACTTGATTTCCATTTCCTTTAATGCATGGTGAGTCGTGGCACAAGCTTCTTTATGGCCTCCTCGAAGAACTCTTCTGCCAGTTCTTTCCCTACTTCAAAATCTATTTTTGCACCTGTTTGTCAATTGAAAAGCTAATTCCGCCCATGTGTGCCTTTAATAAGGCGAAAAGATGATCATTCGAAGTCAGGAGAATACGATAAAGTGGTTTAAAATATTCCAAGCAAATAAATCCAAGAGCGCCTTGGTGTTTTGAATGCTCTTTTAAAGTTTTTTGATGATCTCCATCTGAGGCAGAATTCGCCTTTTCGGTCCCAAAACATTGAAATCATGATTTTTTGTCCCGAAATTGTGACACTTCAACGCGAGTTTACGTACTACTGTTTTTCTGCGATGCTCGCTTTGTCAGGAGTTCCTCCTTTACCGCTCAGTTTTGTTAGCATTCAAAAAACAAAAAAAGCCTATTATAGTCACAGTACACTTACTTTCTGAACATGCCTCATATATTATATATACTAAGATATTGAAGAGCTCAACAAAAAAAATCATAAAAATAAAAATTAAAATAAAATAAAATAAATTATATGTATAATAAAAATGACGCGTGCGTGATTCATAAGAAAAAGAAAAAAGTTTCATATTGTTTTTTCCCATTTGTTAAGAGAAGTTGTTAGCTAAAAGACTGCTTTGTGTGTTGTGTAAAATATAATAAAATAGGTTTGCTGCTGGTCTAGTGGTTGCTTTATGCTACGTACAGTCACATACACACACAAACACAATAGAGGAGACGCGGCGCATGCGCGTAGCGTCTCTTTGGTGTATGCGACGGGCATAGACACGCTAAAAACGTTTCTCTCTCTTTTTCCGGCCGTCTAAGCTGGTTTCCCCCCTTAATCATCAGATAAAGATTAAAATAGTAAAGTATATCAACAAGGATTAAGGTTAGCTATAGGTATGAGTCCATGAACAGGGAGATGTTTGCTCTGATATACCGTCGCTAGCATCAACTAACCGTTTATCGTAGCCAGTTTTTTGGGAAATCCCTTCAACTAAAATTTTGAACGTGTATCAAGACTATTAATTATTATTTTTTGCTTAAAATTTGCAAATGAGTATGATTGCATTTAATTGGTCAAACGATTTTATAGCCAATTTCGTCCCTTTGCAGAATTAATCAAGCATAAAAATAGTCTCTCATCAAGAATTATTGCTAATTTTTAATTCCATAAAGCGCGATGGCAGTCATAACACTTTCGAATGTCTAGGTCACTTTAGTTATACTTCTATTATAATAAAGCTTTGTTAGGATGTATTCTAGCTTTACGATTCAAGGGGTTTCTACGAAATATACGACGTAATATTTACGAACAGTGAACGTTGCCACGAGCAATCTAGAGATCGGAATGCTCGTTACATTGCGACTTGGATTAAATGATTCCCATATAATAAATAGTCAGCATTTGTCTTTTAAGGGTGCAATTTTACTTTCTTTTGGTGCGATTAAACGTAGTTGGACTTGATCTCGAAAATTGATATACCGCAGTGTTGACGTCAATGCACGGTGGTGGTGTTTCTTATGAAATGTGTCGGACACGCCTCAAATTTTCTTTATGTTGTTGCTCAAGACGGAGTCCCAGTCCAGAATGTGATGATCGAGTTCGAGTCCACGGTTCGGGCACTTGCTAGATTTAATGAAGCCTATTTCTGGGCATCGGCCACACCTCGAGCAAGAGATTTAACGATAAGATGTCACGGGGAGATTGTAAGGCGATTAGCGTTTCTGTTGGGCCGCACTTAATGAGGATATATTGATCCCTTGGCCCCTCTGATCTGATGTTTCTTTCATGAGGCTTAGCTCTCCGGCGGCCCTGTTTCGTTATTTATAATAACGGGTTAACGAGGCTAAGACGCGCTTCATAATTTAGACGATGACGCCTTACTCTTGTCGCACTTCTTCATGGACTGATGATACTCGATGTCTTCCCAGAGTGATATCCAACGATGAATGAGTCCGATTTGGGGGCGATACCCAATAGAAATTATTAATGAGAGAACAAAATATAGATTCGATTAAAATCGTCTACGTATATAAAATATGAAGATATAACTCTTGTAATTCATCAAGTATTTTTGAGCTTTTTTATAAATTCATTAAAGGTGAGATTTTAAGGAATTAAGCAAGAATTCGTTAGGCTTTTCTCATCATTCCGTTGTTGAAAATTAGTGATGATTACGTAAATCAGTCTGATAGATGATCGAAAAGATTCTACCAGATTTGAAACACTGATTATCAATTTCATGTTGTCAAAACGTCATCGCTTTCCATTACCCATGAACGTGGCCAGACCACAGCTCAATACGGCGCCTAATACACGTTCCGTATCGATACATCGATATCCGAATGCAACACTACTACCTTCATATATCAACCCAGAATTTCAGTCGTCGACAACTGTTGTATCATTAAAAAAATGTATTTATATTAAAAAATATTGTATTATTAACATGAACCATGAAATTAGTGTTTTTTTCAAATAATAAACGCTTGGAGGCCACAGATGCTTGCTTATAAACGAACAGACATTTATACGTCGATAAAGTAGGCATATTTATTTCATTATGAAATAATCCAATTTGGTTTCAATATAACTTTTCCAAGTTCCAGATAATCTTTAAGAATTTTAATCCAATAAATAACGCTACAAGTTAAGAGAATTTAGACAAAACACTTATAATATCTTAACTCTTTAACAGGGCAATTTATTAATTGGAATGTAGTTTTGTACATACTAAAAAAATCAAAGTGATGAAAACGTATAATTTGTCGTTGGTAAACAATCATTTTCAACAACAAAAGATACACTTACAACATCAAATGTGTTCATATTATATGATTTGAAAACTTTTTGATGATGAAAAAAAAATGTATCAAGTCAATCCAAAAGTTCGCGCGCATTTTTGAGATTTTTTTAAAATCAATGTTGTTTGGAAAAAGTGAAACTTCAAGCAGCAATTGGTCGGAAGAGAGAGGGAGAATCGTTTGTAGTCTCTCCGTCTCCATAGCATGTCTATTGAATTTTATTATATATTATATTACACAAACAAAGCTCAATATTTAGCTAACAATTTCCGTTAAAAAAAAGAAAAAAAATGCATAAAATCTACTTTTCTTAAGTGGGTATTCCAATGTGAACGCATAAAAAAAGCATATTTTCAATATTTTTTTTCTATGAACAAGAGTGCTCTTTCTGAATAGTGGAGAGGGGTCTCAGACCCTGAGATTGTACTCCTTTAGGGGTTAAGAGCTAAGATGTTTCACTTTTAATACGCGAACGTCTAACGCATTTTTTGTCATTTCAGTTTTCGATGTGATTACTTTCATTGTCAAAATTCAATGGGATAAAACAAAACATTTTGCTTGATATATAAGTTAGACAATTAGCTCATAGTTTTTGTTTGCATAATATGCATACAAAATAATTATACATTTGCCAATAAAACGATGTTAAACACGTGTTGCGCGAATTGACTCTGAAATAATTGCCTCAACGAGTGGCGCACTCGAATAATTGTATTTTGGGTCAAGAACGTCATATTTCAGTATTGATATATTAAAAATATTATGAACTAAGCCATTTTATTCCAGTACACAAAGTTTTAAATAAAAAAGCAGAAAAGTGTTTCAGAATGCGAGAGAGCTCAATAACGGATGATGACAATTTACTTCCACTTCTTAACATTTCATCCCACGCCAAGTTTTCTAGACAAAACCTAGGCGTTAAAGCTTTGGCATTCCGCTTCACATTTTCCGCTGCAATTGCTTCATTTCCATTGTGAAATTAATCTAGAATTTCATTTCAAGCTTCCACATGAAAAAATATATCTTCAGAAGCTCGTAAGCCAACTGATGTATTAATGATCCTAATGAGCGAGTGCGACTTAAAATTGTATGAGAGGACTGTATTAAATCTCCGTTTATGGTGCCTCGCTGTAATTTGGTACTCAAGCCACTTATTATTTATTAGATCCGAATTTATGGCACGGAAACCGCGCTTGCAGACCTCTTCTGTGGTTATCCGAGGTGGATGTTGGCTGTCAGTCGCACGCGTCTCCTATCAGCAGCTTTTGCAACTACGCTGGTCGAATAGTAAAGGCCTTCAACAATTGATTGTTGGGCCAAAACATGGCTTTTCACAAGATTAAGCTTTTTCAATCCACCCCTCCCAATCAAGCCGTGGCTAATAACGCCGTTTTATTAAATGCCCATTGTTGTGCTGCTATTTGGAATTGTGCGATTTCATACTTCATTTCAAAATATTCCGAAGGCATAATCAATTTCAAATAATTAATTATTGAGCAAATTAAGATGCAAAATTGATTAGCTCTTCGAAATTTCAATTAATCAATTAAACGATCAAGTGTTGGTATAGTGGCTTAGATTCTGGATTCGTATTATAAAAGTTCGGGTTCAAATCCAGATTGTGGAAAAAAATTTCACCGTAGCAATAAATTTTGAGAGATCGGAAATATTAATATTTCTGATCGATCCAGATTTATCCTGATTTCCTGAATTTAAAAAAATAAATGCTGAGATGATTAATAAAATCATGCAGGGACGCTTATTAGTAAGTGAGTGAATTTGCAACAATCATTAAATTATCATTTATATATAATAGTAATTTCGCTACTCACTCATAGATTCTCTCCTCTCCTACATTTCCAAATATTCTTTTCCTTACCACCACGTGTAGAAGATAATGGTAAACCACTACATTAAATCATTTCTCTAGTAAGATCATCTAAGGAGATCCCCTACGTCCGATATCGGATATGGCACATTAAGAAAAAATTATAAATGTTAGTTGTATAAAATAGTTTGTATTATTATCAACAGCATATTGCAATTACTTGCATAGGGCATAGAGCCTTTATCCACTTACAAAAAAAGGTCGTGTTCATATAATCTGTTTCATAAATTTACGTTCTTGTACGATATTAACATTGGATGTATAGATTTTTAAAATACTTTTTTCCACCAAATTTAAGCAAAGTTTGATTTTTTTAATCAACAAAGTCACTTTCAAAAGTGATACATTAATTCCAACGTTTCTCTAACCTTTTGATGCTTTCATTGGAGTCATTCCTCGAAGCAAAGGAAAAAAGGTCTGCAAACAGATAGTAGTCACTGAAGATCAGACTTGGAAAATAAGGTGGACGGAGAAGCAATTTGAAGTGCAATTCATGCAATTTTGCCAATGTTGCAATCGACTTGTGACACGGTATATTGTCTCGGTGAAAGAGCACTTTTATTTCTTCATTTGGGGTCGTTTTTCGCAATGTATTCCTTCAAATGCAGCAATAACACCATATAATATTCGATATTGATGATTCTTCCCTTTTCAAGGTAATTCACGAATAAAATACCGTGTGCATTTCAAGAAATGGAGGCCTAAACCTTCCACAAAATTATTGACTGATGTACATTTAGGTATATTTTTGTATTATTCCATAAATAATGATCACCAAAAATACTAGTAAATAATTTTAATTTTGCTCATACAGTTCAAATTCAGTCAAATTAAATAGTTCAGTAAAGCTAGTGTTAAAGATAGTATGATCCCCGAGATTCATTCGTTAACACTCATCGAGCGGGTCACAAAATTGAGCGATTTAAAAAGCACAGTCTGTTCTATCTTTGCAAAGGTTCGACTAAATATTTACATGACAAGTACTTTAGAATTGCAACTGTGTAGAATAGATCACGACATTATCTCAGTGAATCTGTTTGGATGTGAACAAAGTAGAAGCGCTTTTTACGTCATGATGACGAGCTTTATATCAACTTTAAAGGAGCGATTCCATGTTCTTGTGGGCCCAGCATAATCGGATAAATTACTATTCTGGCTTCTCTCTGCATATAAACGTAGGACTTGAAAGCACAAAAGTACCGCAAATATGAGGGTACTACCCCTTTTCTATTTCGATACAAAAGCTCATGCATTGTAGTTATTCGGTCATTTAATTACAGCATCCAACAGCAAAAAGTCGGGGTCGTTATAAAGAACACCAGCAATGGCTTTGTTCTGTAATACATAAGAAGAACGGCACTGTCTTCATTATACCTCATAATCAGCTTTGCTCTTTTCATTATATATGAAGCAAATTAATGGATGTCAAAGAACTCTAATATAATCGTTTTCATTGACGTCGTGATATACTACTATGACAACTAGACGACAGATTACGTGGTCATCTTAGGCGAATCTGTCGAGAAATAAGCAACATAGAAGTGTTAATATCTGTGTAGGGTGTAATTTTTTTACATTGGCTAATATAAAAATTGTTAATATTGGCTTAAAAAAGATGCCCTAAAACATGCACAAACATTAAAATTAATCAAAATGCTTCAATATTTTATGCAAAATCAATTCAATAAGAAGATGATCTATGTTCATATTTAAATTTGTACATTCATCTGGAGACGATGAGTTTTGACCCATTGTAAAGAGGCTTATTTTATATTGTTAAATGGTTATGGAGACCTAATTGCATTCACTTTAATTAAATTTAACACCGTCTGTTCTTGTATTTCATTTATAGGAAGGAGTTTTATGATAATTCATCCTATTTTCTCAATTCCCCGAGTCAAATCCAAGGATTAGAAGCCACTGTCGAAATAGGAGAGATGCTTTCATACTCGTTACCAAGAAGATTTCATCAAGTGAATCCCGCTTGAAGTACAAGTCGTAAAGAGAGTTACTCTTAAATATACTTCAATTCGCCGCAATTCAGTTTGTTTGAGTCTTACGTTCAATTAAATTTGAAGAATCGAGTTAATATACATTTTTTTTGTGTGTTGGTGAATTCTTATATGCGCTTGACTATATTAATATTGGCGACTCTTTGCTCCGGAGGAACTCTTAAGACCGTCCATATTATCCCGTAACATTTAACCGGGAGCAACGGATATTACACATTTCTGTCAACACAGAAACGTTAGTAGATCTAATATATATTCCAAGGGTTGGCAAACGTTTTCACTAAGACCTAGGAGTAATGGTCTTTACATCTATCCTGTGTCGCCACCCTCTCTATTAATTTGAGCCTTTCTCTGTGCTTCTGCATCAAAGCTGACCCTTTGGGCGACGTCGTCGCTAAATGTCGGCAAAATGATTTCCGATCTCAATGTTCAACATCTCTAATAAGCAAACTGTAATGAAGGCAATTTGCACATGGTATATTTGGGGCAGAAATTATTGGCTTTTACTTAGTCTTCCATATTGCTAACATTACTATATAATTTTGGTTTTTTGCATGTGTTAAATTCAATGAGAGATATTTATTTGAATAAAGTTTTACATAGAATTTATCACAATTCTAAAATACATAATAATATATACCGGATCGTACAATGGGCGACGAAGTTAAGAAACAAGCTTTTGTTGAGCAGTGAACTTGAAGGGTTAGATTAGAGCAATGCTAGATCGGATACCATAACTTTCAAAGTTTATTTGTATATTTTATTTGGATATATGAAAGAGGTTACAGAAAACCAATTTGATTACGTCTTTTAATATCCCGAAGTACAAAAAAAAATCGTTTTGCCTCAATTTCGCAACAAAATGTTCACGTTTCGAGCTTTATTCGTCTTGGGGAAGTAATTCAGATTTTATCGTTCCGGTTTTATATTTTATTGAAAAAGAAAAGGCGTTCGTTTTATTTTATAAAAGAACTCGTTTCAGCAGTCTTGTGCTTCGACCTGTGGGCCAAATTTTCGGAATTGGGTAATTCGTTTGATGGAAGATTTGATGCTCGCGAAAGGTTGCTATGAAAAAGAACCAGAAGCTGTTAAAGAAAATATTTTCTTTTAATTTATATTCTCGAGTACTTAATGTATTTGGCAAAAATAGTGTTTGCATATCAACGGCTAAAAATTATGCTTATAAAATTTTCATAATTAATGCCACTTGTATCCACAATATGAACATTGCTTCGATGAACTAGTTTTAATGGTTTTTGGGTTGCATTTCGATCTGTCGAGAATGAGAGACTTTGGATCATAAATTATAGATGCAATAAAAACTTTAATTACTTATCTGTTATTTCTATTATGTCCGTTATTATAATAGTAATGAAAAAGATATAATAACTTTAATTATAACTTTTGGTGGCATTGGTATTTTAAATCTCACATATTTTTAGCCATAGTCATAGAAAATCATGTCAGTAAATCTGTAATCTGGAATTCAAGTAATGCGGATATATTGTAATTTAATTTGGTAATGATGACAAATATTATAGCCACTTGATACTACAATTGCAGATGTGGTTTGGTATAATAAGCTATTTTAGTCAGTTAATAGTTAATCTATAAATTAATAGATCACAAGAAAATATGGTGATGTGTATAATTAATTTTTTTTGCATTGACAGTATAAAAAGAAAGCTTCGCCATATTGTCAAAAACACCAGTTTTTTAGATTCGATTTTTATATTTTAAAAATCATCCTGTATGGTGTTATTTTCGATATTTTCTATGTCAATAAAGGTATGACGTTGTCAGTCATAATCAATGATACAGCCGAGAGAAGCTATTTTCATGAATCTATAAATATCATCGATCAATCAAACTGTTGCGATCCAACACAGAACGATGTCTGTTTCAATTTGCACCCCACAACTTTCAGCCCTCCGATTGGAACCATTCGGTTTTTTTCGCACAACTCTAACGGACTTTTCTTTCGCATTACTCTGGAGCTTTTAAGCTTTTTACAGTTTTGGTCTTGTTTGCCTGATCGTATACGTAATTCAATTTGCGATCCATATATCGCTTCTAAAGGGCGTCGATGTTTTGGAACGATTTTCTTTGTTCCCGCCGGTTGCTGCACTTGCATGTAAATGCTGGTGGGGTATTTTTATTTCAAGATGGGGTGGCATACCCCTATAAAGATCGTGATCGAGGGTCTAAATAAGTTTCACTTCCATTTGAGCTGTCTTAAAAATGTTTTATGTCTCGTCTAATGCCTCAAATGGATATATCGTGAGATTTGCTGCAGCTTCATTCTTGTCGTGATGAGCTTTATTTTGAACACAGCTATTGTGATATATATTTTCTGATTTCTTTTGTAGAAAAAGAAAACATGATCCATGGTTATAAGCAAAGATGAATCCAAAATATTTTGATGCTTTATTATTTTTTTAATGTTAAACAATCTTAAAATTTATGAACTAGATGATTTTATTTGATAAGAACTTACAGAAGAATCTTAATTAAAATAAGTTTTATATACAGATATATTTTATAGTTGCCATACGTTCATTTTTTTAAAATTTGTATTGTTTTTATATTTAATTGACATTAGTAAGGAATCCAATCCTGAGTCAAAATTTCGATCCCGGGATTTCGGGATTGCATTAAACCATCCCGGGACCGGGATTTTCAATAGTTTAAGAAATTGCATCGATAAATTTGATCAAAAATTACTACGAAAGAGTTTTATTTATTTAAGAAAAGATAAAAATACAACTCAAAAATAGATAAATAAAACACTAAAAAATTCAAATATTATTTTGAAAATGTGCCCGAAGTAACATTAAAGCATCGAGTGTTTCGCAATTTACTCTGGATCTGATTTTGAAAGTCACTCGTTGGAAGTATCGTCACTAGAAACTCGCAAAATTCCCGATTTCCCGACAAATTATTTATTTCCGTCGCTGCAGATGAATACTTACATACTATAATACTTTGATGTGATTCGTAATTATAATATGGAGGAATACAAAAATTCTGAACCCCGTATCTATTATTTTTCGTATCGATATTCCCATTATTAGAGTCGAGGTGTAGTAAATACATCACCGGTAGGGAAAGGTTAATATAGCAATTTGAAAAACATATATGTACTGTATATATGTAAACATAGATTAGACAGTTATTGTCCCTAGGTGTCGTATAAGCTCGTCTTATAGTAGTTACGCCACTGTTTTCAAGGGTTCAGATTTTGGCTTTTCATAGCAAATATGTGTTTAATATGTGTAAAATGTGGTCGCTAGTCTTTCTGTAAATTTGAATCCAAAATGATTGAGTTACGAGTCCTATTGCTTAACATTGAGACTATCTTCAGGGACAAACCTACAATTTTTATGTTTAATTAATTTTAATTTAATTTTATGGCACTATTTTGGGTACTATTTTATAGGAATTATTTTATAAGCAATTTGTGAGAAAAGAAAAATGGTTGTCATTTAATTTTAAATCGTAATCATGAACACGAAACAGAAATTAATTCATGGACGACCCAGTGTAATTTATTAGTATTCCAGGGAAAATAGTCATACGTACGTTTTAATGTAATTAATCAAGAACACATTGAGAAATGGCGCGCTGTAAAGCACACTCTAACTTCATAATTCTGCATTATGTTTGCTCTGTAAGTACTAACATTTCTCTGAGATTATTAGACTTGCGTTTTGATGTTTGAGTTAGCTAGCTTTTAAATTTTTTTTTATGAATAAAGACAACAAAGAGATGCTAACTCTTGATTTCGTGGACCATGTACTTTGCTTTAGATTTGAATAATTTGATCCTTGGTTATTTATATATGTACATTGTAAAGGGTGACTTTGGATCCTACATGCAAATGTTGATATGAATGCGTCGTTTGGTTTTACAGTGCCCTTTCGGCTATGAAGGGGTGTATTTGCATTTCTCACAATTTGAGCCGAAGGCCTATTCGCACGGGCAATATCCGAACATTTGGAATAGATTCGTGCGTTAGAGGCCCCGATTCGCATATCGGGGCCTTTCTTTTATGCTGATCTTCCCTCATCCCTCCAGCGGGCATGTATCACTTATGATTTAATGTCTATATCGCGGCGAACTACTCGACCGCATTACGTCGTGCGTGTTGGGTCGCAAAAACGATTATGCTCCGAATTGGGTTTAACCCGATCCGGCCGTATCTAAACGGCATTTAAAACAGCCCCGAAGAGCTTTTCGGGCGATAACAGTCGTAAAATCTGTTTCCACATTATTCAGTTTTATAAGATACCCTTTTTTCGTGGGGAAGACTGCCGGGGCTGGAGGGTCGGTCACGTACGCCCGACACGTAGGTTGCCAACTTTATAGTGGGGAAGATTTTGAATTCTTTGACGCGGTTTTCATTTAGTTGAGGGATTTATTCTTCCCGTTCTTGCGTTTTTTCGTGTTTGGTAGGAAATGTCGCCGGCGTGAGGAGGGTGACAATTTGGCTCCGTGGAAAACTCTTCTGCAAACACCTTCGGGCGCGGTGACGCTTTTCCTCCTCTTCCGTCCCACCATTTCATGGACATAAGCTTAATATGTAGATCTATTTCATCACAGTATAATAAAACCCTTTCATAAATAATTGAATAACAGTATGCACGTATTTAATTAATTATTTTAAAACAACAACTTTCAGCAGGCCTCTTGAGCTTATCGAAGCTTCAATTTATAATCTCTTGAATATCGGCTTATATTTCTAAAACTCACTTACGCTGATGGGAATTGTTGGAGAAATTTGATTATAACTTGAAGAACTGCGCCAGAATTGCTGCACACTGCCTGTGAATAATATCTCTAAATTCCCTGCATTATTTACAAGTTAAGCATTTAATTAAAACAGTTTTAGTCCCGTTATAATATGAAAATTATTGCTTGATACGGTAGATTGTGCTTTTATTAGTAAATAGCTAAACTGTGCTAATTACTTAAGCTGAGAGAAATTTTAATGTATTTACGCCAGATATTTTGGATTTGAAAACGTATTTACACAAATTTATTTATGACAAAGGCCAAAAGAGATAAAAGCAATTTAGATGAAAATTAAAAAAAAAATGATATACAGAGGTTCGGATAATCGAGATTCTACGATTATCCGAACCTCGAGTATCCAGATTGTTCAAAATTACTAATTGTTTAATATCAGAAGATGGAAGCTCAAACGGAAAGCTATGAAAAAATCAGGAAATACAGAAGTTGAAGAGTGTATTTTTATTTGGTTCATCATCTTGAAAATACTATTAGTATGTTCCAGTAACGCGTTAAAATCTGATATAGAAGACATTGCGGAAGCAATAGCATAAATTTCTATATATACTGAATGTGAAGAAAAAGATGTAATCAAGTGGTTAAATTGCGATGCAAACGATTCTGGATTCTAAATTTTGAATGATGAGGAAATTATTAAAAATATATCTGCCTCAGATGAAAAAGATCAAGAAGACGAAGAATAAATTTGCGAAGGGTGAGATATTGGTCCTATACATTCTGAAGTGTTTCAGTATTTAAGAGTATTCGCGATTTGGCAGCTTCTACAAAAAGACCTAGTTGTTTCAATAAAAAAATATTTATTATATGTGTATGTATATTTAAATCTAGACAAATAAGAAATATTCATACTTTCTCTGTCTTTTCCTGCCAATTATGATTATTTTCAATTATCCGGATTTTCGTTATCTGGATCACTTTATCCCCAATTAAGTCCGAATAATCGAGTTTCTATTGTATTAACAACAACGAAATGAAACTAGGACCCTTTCATTTACTGCAAAAAATATATAAAATATGTTTGGCATTATTTAATGATTATTTGGCAAAGAGTCAATGACGTTAGCATTTTTTTTCTTTAGATAAGCGAGCTAATCAAATATGTGATCGGAGGTTGAATGTCAAAAGTAATATTAGTTTTGTATACCAATTTGTTCATTACCGAAACTTGAATAGATTTCTTAGAAAGAGCAATTTTAAAAAGATTAAGCTCCACTTAAAGGGAAAAATAATAGTCAGGTAGCAAAAAATTTAATTTCGTGGAAAACTCATTGCAATTTATCAACTCATTTCGTGTGTATGAGAGCCGTGTAAAAGTTTTCTTGCGGCGGCGTAGATTTTTCTTCATTTAACAAGCGCTTTACACACCGAAAATAATTTATATTATAATAAATTCTTACAGAAATACGGACCAAACAATTTGGTATCGCATCCAATTGTTGATATTTGCTTTTGAGGCATAATTTGACGTGGATTTATTTCCCAGTATAAAATCAAGGAAAGGGATATATGCGCGAGAGGTTTCCGACTTAAGAAGTTCTTGCAGAGGAGTCAGAGCTGGCTTAAGGATATATTTTTGAAGAAACTTTTCACGCCATAGTTTGTAGACACGTCAAAACGCCCTGTGAATACACAACTAACACTTGACTTGAAATAATGGAGGCCCAAATAAATTACAATGGGAAAGTTCCAGGCGATGCTCGAGTAATGAAAATGGTGCGTGTTTCTATGTACAAGTATCTGAGCTTTGGGAGACAAAAACACTACACTTTTATCTTGATAAAATATATTTTTCTTTAATCCTCGCAAAAAAAAGTAAAAATTCAGTATTCATCAGATATTGTTAATGTATATAAAATACAGTATTATAAACTTATGAATTACAATCACTTTTAAGTATTTGATTAAAATAATTCACATTAGATTTTATGTTTAATTTATTTTAAAGAAATACATGCTTTAATATTAATTCGACTACTATAATAATTTATTTAGTTTAATACCCAAGGGTAGCTTTTTATAATGTAAATAACCAAAATAAGTTTGAAATTAAATTTTTGGGGAAAGAAAAACTAGATGTATAATAGATAAGATATGTGAATTTAATAAGAACTCCCCTGATGCTTATTTTTAATCATTCAAAATTCATTTAGTTACTTATGGTAGTGAGATTCACGAATAAAAATAGTATAAGATTATAATTGAACAGATCAATGACAGATATTATTGTCATCCATAATCAGTTTAAACAAAATTATCGTTATATTGCACTCATATATCTGTAACTGTAGATATGCAAAATTAAAGATGCTTGTAGTCAGTTCGACATTATCTTGGGAATTAAAAAAAAGACATTATCTTGGGAATACAACTGGAGTCAAAAGCTGGTGTAAATGGCAGAAAGCTATCGCTTTAAAGAATATCCAAAGCTTGAAGACCTGACTCCATTTCTTGGCCAAGAGATAAAGCAGCATCTCTTACCAATTTATAAAAATTTGTCCAGGGATGAATTACTTCAAAGATGCTTGGGTGGCCATATCCAAAATGCTAATGAATGTTTTAACTCGGCGGTTTGGCGACTGGCTCCAAAGCACCTTCATTCTGGTGTAAAAATCATTGAAATATTGGCATATATTGCTGCTGGGATATTTAATAAGGACTACATGTTCATTTTGAAGATGATGAATACGTTAAATATAATTATTTGCTGAAAATACCGATGAAGACAAAAGCAGCTCGTATAGCCCGAAAACAACAGTTAGTCGAAGATAATCAACTTTTTGAGAAAGTTAAAAACCTATTATACACACCTGAAATCATTGGTTGATCGTTAAGTCACTAAAATTGATAGTTTTATCGTATTGAAACTTTAAACGAGATTATCTCGAAACTGCATTTTCAAAATGTTCACTAGTTGTAGCTTAAAAAGACATTGATCAATCTGGCTGAAATTTTGGGATGTTTCTCACTATAATATTATTTAGTAATATTATGTATATGAATAAGTTGTGATATTTTTTTGTCCAAATTCTCTAATATTTGGTGGTATTTATTGGATTGGTGACTAATAAAGATTAATCGAAATTATATGATATACATTGTGTTAATTTTTTATCTATTGCCTTTTACAAGTATTTTGCCTTATAATCCTGAGCAAAATTTGTTGCAATATCTGTTCGTTCACTAAATAGCCAGAAAGCCTCGGAGCATAAAACATTTTGTGCGGACGGCAGAGAAAGCTAGTTTGTTGTTACAAGTTGGAAGAACCCCTCTTCATTTTATATAAAACTAACACCACTTTGGCAACACCCCTGGGGAGAACAAACCGGGTAATGTTTCTCAAATTAACTCCAAGGCCTGGAAAGCATTTTTTTGCAAACTTGCAGACCAAAGAATTGGATGGTGCTCGAAAAAAAGCATATTGATGGCACGTATTAGCTGCGGATTTTCAACATGCTATATTTAATCAAAAAAAGTCTTAAACACTAAATTGGGTACAAATTATATACTTTGATATAAATGCTATCATATCTAAAAAAAAAAATGACTTACAAGAATTTAGGTTGACATTTTAAGAAACACTGTGAAATATTGTGTTAAAATGAAGAGTTTTGGTTTTCCTCAAAATCGTTAGTAACTTTCAAAGGGTGAATTTACCCACCTGGTCTACGTGATACCTGCAGTGACACTCTGAATAATTATTTAGTTATAAGTTTGCAGTGGAAGTACATTTTGTCGCTGTATTTTATTTATTCTTTGCCCTTTGTGAGAACCAATTTTATTTCAGAGAAATATAATAACTACCACCTTTCATTTGAATTCGTAGACCGAAATTATGCTTTAATCAAAACGTATTTATTTTTGTAAACTGCCAAGATCTATACGTTTCGCGATGTAAAGCTTCCAAATTACAGAATTCAAAGTTTAAACAACTTTTTACTTTAAAATTACCAACCAACCATGAACAACCGGCATAATGAATTTAAAAAAAACAACACACCTTTTATGCATATTTTTGAAAAATCTACTAAATATTCTTTTGATATACTATGAAATGTGAACGTGAGATGAAACACCCCTGATTAATTAGCATTCTTAACGAGAGAAACGGTTTGAAGAAAATGTGTTAATTCACAAGAGTTTAATTGTATGAAAATTGTTATTTTTTTAATAAAAATTCATCCCCTTTAAAGATTTATAAAATTATTTGGCGTATAAATTATAATCAAGTTTTAATAAAAAATCTGATAATTTATACTTTTAATGTACTTTTGTAATTTTATTTTTGAATAATTTATGCATGATTGGGGCAAAATAAGTATTTTTTATTGGGTCACATTGAAAATTTCTGATCCAACTTGCATACTTTAAATGTTTATACACTGTAAGCATAAAAAAGTTGGAAAGGAGCGCTTTGGGATAATTCGCTAACCTTCTTATTCCGATGTAGTGTGCTAAGTCCCCCCGGGATACTGGAGACCTCTTATTTTTGTGTGTAATTAAATTTTAACTGAACTGAACATTTAATCTATTACACAATGAAGTTGCTACAGTACGATACAATGTTACATTTATCATGCAATCATTCTACGGGCAAAATAACGTTTATTTCAGATCCAAATTTGCAATTTAAATTCGTAAAATATGTTTTATTTATTTATGATAAAATGAGATGGCTAACATTAATAACAAAATATATTTTATGCAAAATGAGATACATTTGTATACTGCAGATTGCATAAATTTGCACCTTCTGATATTTTGCAATCGAAAAGACACATATTGTTATTTAAATATATAGTTTCCGAGATCTTATAATAAATAATACCCCTGGGCAATCTTAGCCGTTTCAATTAAATAGTATAATTTATAGTTACATGTTCTGAATTTTGAACATTTTTAAATATTTAAGATAATCTCTTAAGTACAAAAATCCATGCTGGATGTTAGATTTGAATTGAATTATGCTAAAACATTATAGATTTAATAATTATTTTAAAATTTCAGCTTGTAAATAGATTATAGAGTAGAGATTATTTATCAATTTTGGCATTTTTTTTAAATAAATGCACAAAAGTATAGAACTTCAACATTATATTATATTAATAAACCCATCTTTAGATTTACGCGTTATATTAATTTTATTATTAAATTCACTATGAAAGTATTGGTGAAGATCTATAAATATTCATTAAAATTGTTAATTATACTTTAAATACATAAAAAATGACGAAAATTAAAGATAGATACAACTTTATAAATAATATGGAGATTTTTTAATAATGGTGAGTCCTATGGCGTCTGCTACTAAATTTACTATAAATGCTATTACATGTTTTTTCATGGAAACCATATTCTATTCGTTGTATACTTTGATACTTCGACCACAAACCTCATCCATTATATTAGAGTGAAATTCTTGTTTTTAATTTGATATTGCTCTTTAACGTATTTCTCTCAGTGATACAAACTTGTACTCTCGTTTTTCAAATAAACATAGACTTAATATTTCTACGCTGATTTTTTTGCACATTAAAATAATCGCCCAATCCAGATCTGACTTATCCCGCCATTTAAAGCAACCGGGGCTATCCCCTATGTGGCCAAAAAATTGGGGTGATATTCAAAAGCGTTTCCGTCGACCGTTTTAATTTGGTCAAAGGGCCTCTCCAGGGCGGTTCAAACCATAGGTATTTTTCGGGCTCGCTCCATCAAATCGTACTCGTAATTGTAGGTCTGGCTGTGGGGTCATGTTTGTCCAATATAGTGATTTTTAGTGGGGTCACTTAGCAAGATTGGTTGGCTTTTGTCGCAAGGCTTCCATGGAGTAACGGTCCGTAACTCTCGTTAACGGATTGACGTATTGCCACCGTAACGAACATAAACGGGCCACTTAGCGCGTATCCCCTGCCCGCTAAAGCCGACATAATTCATGGACCTAATAGGGCCGAGGGTTCCACCAGAACTCCCTCCCTGCTCTGAGATGGGTTGCCAGGGACTGAAGTTTCTCGTCAAACGTCAACTATATTCATGCCTTGGGATTGCAGACGTTGTTTGCCTCAAGTTATCCGTCATTTGTCTTCTGGACTCGTCTACCTTGGGCGTTCTGTCTTTCGTGCTATAGATATTGTTCTAAATACGGGACCCACTTTAAAACTTGATAAACCAAAGTTATAACATTTCAGGCGATAAGATTGGCATTGTGTATTTAGTGGAAATGTGGCAATAGCATTTACACAACACAGATTTGGTAATCGCCAATTTCAACATGATTATTCCTTGAACATATCAATTGAAGAAGCAATTTTATTTGCCGTTTATTAATAACTATCGATAAAATAATTCCTCTTTTTACAAATTCTCAAATGTTAATCTTAAGCTTTTTAAATATTTTTAGATTATACCAATATCAATCACATATCAATAATTGATTGTATCCATGTGATACATGAGGTTGACCTATTCATATATAGTAAAGGTGGTCTTTATTTGGGCCAAAAAAAATTTTTTTCGAATATTCGACCCGTCAATATCTCATTTGTTTTTCCACCCTAAAAAACTATTTCAGTGATTTATAATTTTTTAAAAATAATTTTTAGGGGTCGTTACCAAGATTTGAATTTTCATTTAAAAAAAAATAAAACACGGTTTTAATCACTAAATTGTATTTATGAATACAAAACGTTTATATATAAAATTAATGTTTAGATTACAAATGAGGATACTTTTTAATATGAAATTCAAAAATATTCAGGATACAAGTGTTGATTTTTTTGTATCAGGATCTTTCTTCTGTAAAAAAGATAATGCTTTGCTCTTCTCGATAAATCGTAAAGAATTGCTAGTCACAAAGTCTTCTATGCTTTTTTCGGTGATGTGTTCGACATCAACGTCTTTTTTCTTTTCGGGAAAACTTAGTGCATTTACTATGTTTTGCTTATCTTTAACTGAAAGTTTGTCGTAAAAAATGCAAAAGACACCAACTCTTCCGATAAATACCATAAATAACCCAGTATTTTTTTCATGGCAACTGTGGCTATTATTTGGTTTGTATTTTCAAAGGATACTAGATATTTTAATAATTGTGATTCGTTTTTTGGTGCTGAATATCCGACAGAGGCTTGACCTCAGAATTTTATATATATAACGACTGTGAAAAGACAAATATCTTTCACTGCTTTCATTTCCTTTTTCGTCAGTTTAAACTGATGTTTAAATAAAAAAAAAATCAAGTTACACATAGCTTTAGCCATCCATTTAGCACGGTGAAGATCAGCAGGTCTCCTAAATGTAACTCTTTTTCAGGAATTCCTCCCAAGTAAATGATGGAAAGATTCAGTAGTTCTTTATAGTCATCTCGAGGTTGATATACTTGAAGTTGTTTTTGAGCAAAAGAAATCTTGTCTGCAGCAACATTTTCTAGCATTTTTGAGGACATGGTATCATAAATTACTGTTTTATAATAATTTTGATCAATTATGTTTCAGTTTTTCTTAAATATTTTAAACAATTACTAGACGCACTGAGCGATTGACTCACTACAGTTTCTAATGTAATTACCATTCTATGATGGCGACAAACAATGCAAAGTATATCTTTTTCCATTTTCTGCTCTACAAGAGCCAAATTAATAGTTAAGTGGCCAAACGAATTTTTTTTCTGAAATTTTGACTTATGGTAGTAACCTCTAAAATCAGAACAAATAAGGACCACCCTAATATATAGGTATTTAAATACATTCAATATTTGTATATTTCAACAAATTTAAGGTCTTTTTTTAACAAAAAAATGGAAATTTAGGAAATTATAAAGTACAATCAAATATTATCAAATTATTATTTTTTTAAATAATATAATGTATGATAGCTTATATGTTTTGTTAATAGGTGTTGCTAAAAAAATGTAGCCTGATTATTTTCAAAGCCATTAGATTTTTGAGGACAATAGCCTTAATAGACACCATTTTGTGTGGATATATCTGTATTTTATGGCAAAAAAATAAAAATAATTAATGATTTAAATTAAATGACACTAAATTGGGCGGAATTCAAGAAATACATTTTTGCGCACATTATGAGAAAAATTATTCCATGTCGCCGCATATTTATAATAATTAAATAGTTACCATGATAAATATAATGAGATTTCACAAAGGAAAAAGGCGCATAAAAAAATTATTCTTCTTTTTCCCTCTCTTATTTTTTTGTTCATAATTAGGTGGTGTTGGTTATGTGGTTAATTATTACAGGACCCTTGGATTATGTCTTTTTGGGTGGGATGAGAGCTCCGTCGTGGGATTTGCGACTATTACGGTGCAAAGGCACACTCGCATTAATATTTTTCTGCTTTATTTTAATACGAGCCGAGATATTCTTTCAAAAAAATCAAGATTATTTTAAAAGATAAATCTTTAGAATTCAGATGTGTTTGATGTCCGATTCCCGCACCTCGAAGAACTCAACAGAGGGTCGAATTGCTGAGTTTCAAAGGCAAGACACGTGGAAATTTTCTGCTGGTGGTACTTTCCTAAACAGACCGTTTTCACCTTTCCTCCAGTTATCTTCCATTAAAAATGCTGAACATTCAAGACGTTAAGGTGCTGGCATTAGGCGTCCGGTCGATAAACCAGAGCAAAGTTAAGGCCATTAAATTCTCACTCTGTTTCTTGTTCTACCTTCTACTCTCATGGTCCGCAACCACTTCCAACCTGCTCCGGAAGTGTAGAAAAAGCTTCCACAATAATGTATCACAACCTTGCTCACCTTTCTAAATATTTATTCAGTGGAGCTTTCGCACATCAAATATGTACGGCGACTTTTTTAGCAATCTTTTATAACAACATTACTTTTAATCATATAATATTAATACTATGCAATATAATTGATATACTAAACGATAGCTATTTCAAACAAGTTCTTATTGAAACATAATTTTAAAGAAAAGTTGAAATTATTCTTGATCTAAAAATTTAAGAAAATAATTGGAAAACTTGCGCTTTACAGAAGTATTGTTGAACGCTACTCTTGATGATCGTAGCGCGTTCCTTTAAAGTAAATCTGGAATTGGGTTAAGCGGAAAATCCATTAAAAATAATGTTTTCCGCTTAGCTTTAAAAACCGTGATCCAGAAAATTGTAATATCTTACAAGTAATCATATTAAATATTTCTTATTACTTGCAGGCATGATCCATACCTATTTAAACGGAGTATGAGACAAAAAATCTTATATTTATTAACACTTTTGACCAATCGTCTTAATCCAATTTTAATATAATTTCTTTGACCTGAACGAATACAAGAATACTGAGATATTTACTAATATCTGGCAGGATTATCCATGATTGATTAATTTGTTACAATATTTAAAATATCTCAATTTAATCTATGTAGAAAGACAAAGAGAAACTGCCAAAAACAAATATTTTATCTCTAGAAAAATCTTGGGAGATAGCCAACGTCCAATTATTCCAACTTCTACAACTACAAAAATTGTTATCCTCTCAATATTAAAAATACTTGATTGAGATTTAAATATTTATCATAATTTTGATATCTGCAAGTTAAATTCATGACGAACAGAATTGGCCTCAAAATCACTCTCCGACAATGTAATTAGTCATTGTTGTTTTCCAATTTATTACATTCATGAGGGTTTTTTTAAAAATATATTATATTTGCAGTATTTGCGCTTAAAATGAGACTCGATTTCATATAATCATATATAGTTTTAGGATACTTTGATATATCTATTGAAAAACGACGCCTTTATATGATGTATCAGGTCAGTCCAAAAGTTCGTGCGTATTTTTGAGATTTTTTTAAATAGTGTAAATAAAACACAATTAACATAAGATTTCGAACCTATTGAAATTTATCGTCGTTTGACTAATGTATTAATCAGTCCATCACCTGATAGTTGACTTTCTTGTAGATTTTCATAATAAAAATACAGATTTGGAGTTCAGAGATACAAGATAACAGTTATATAGACTCGACATTTAGAGATAAATTTGTCTTTATAAGAAAGGCATACGTTGAGTTTTTTTATACTTAAAGGAGACCTTATCTAATAAAATTGTATAAGAAGAGTTTTAATTTATTGAATTGAGATTCAGAAGTCAATATTGATCATTGACTATATGATATTTTTACAATTTATTTGGGTTATTTATTAATATTTTCTATCACTTGCACTACTTCAATAGATTCAAATGAGACAAGAGAAAATCCAGATGATGTAAATCATTACAATAAGTGTCCAGTTCGACTTAATCCGACGTAAATATTCATTGATCACAATGGAGATTCAATTGGATGCTTTAAATTTGTTCACAGTATAAAAAACAACAACGTTAGAAACAGCCTATACGTACGATTGTCTTGAGCCTATCCTAAATCTCTTAATATTTTCAAAGTTTCGTTATAGCGATGCCTATTCGAGCCCCACAATAAATAAATTGCTTTAGTTTTAACATCGATTTGGGCGAAGGAGCTGGAGTTATAAGCATCTGACGTAGCAATCACTCCGGGAGAATAGTGGCTAAATCATACCTCATAGTTATTCCCGAAGAAATTCCGTCTCAACCCCCGGATAAATGGCTGCTTTATTTAAGCAACTTGCGTAAACATCTGTTATCGTTAACTGACGTGGGTTAATGGGTTAAGATCGCTCTCCCATACCACCATAGCCGACATCTAAATTTTGCGATACACATCTATTACTCAGTAGAGAGTTTTGAATACGTTAAACGTGGGAGTCGTCTCTTTGAAGACGATCCATATTATGAACTTTCACCTACAGGACTCGATCCCTTTATTCGGAATGTTTTGGGATATTTTTACCCTAGTCCAATTTTAAATCACTTTACTTTGTAAGCGCTTATATATACTTAACCTACATAATTTATAAATATAAGAATCGTACTGAAATTGTACTTTTAGATTTATTTCGTTATAAATTTGTTTTTAATGGAAGTATAATAATATCATAAGAAAGAATTTGTCCTTTTTCGTAGTCCCTTTGACTTAGCTGTTGAACTGGAAAAAGCAATTTGTATGAAATAATGGATAGATTGATTTAAAAACAATGTTAATACTTTGTGTGGGAAATACATGTTCTATTATTAAAACTGTAGATTGAATAAAACCATTTGATTCCGAGTCAATCGAAGTTGACTCTGTGATAATAACTATTCTCGAATGATTGTCATCACTTAATATTTGTGAAATTTGTGTTGACTATTTGGAATTGGTATGGATGCTGGCAATACTCTCGTTTCATTTGATTCGTATTTGGATTGTATAAATTGTCGTGCTGTTTATCTCAATTACTTGTTCGGCGATTTCATGCGGTACTATCTAATAATGTCGGCATGAAAATGAATTTGTATACCCCGAAGCGACAATCGTCGAAATATTTCACCCGATATCAGTCATTCAATAAAAACGAATAAGGCCTTTATGGGCCCATAAACGATTCCTTAATCCACCATTAAAATCCGCATATCCCGCACAAAACCACAATCGATAAAATTATACGGATTATATTCCCCTTATAAATAGATGATCCGACATTATACGAGTTAATCTATGAAGTTGAATATTCGTTCACTCCGAGACAATAGTATATTGTTCATAGTGTTTCGTCTGGGAATTCCATTTTACCTGTATTGCCCGGTGGTAACCTTTGCAGGGGATGGCTTGAGGATTTATATAGTTAGGCGTTGGTCCCTGGGGTACGATCCTGTGTCCCTCTACTCTCCTTGAGTCGGGTTAACTCACTGAGCTTTCATAGACGGGGCTTTATACCCAGGCCGATGTCGTAAAGTCATGCTGTTCTAGTTTCCCGCTAGTAACTACCTCAACAATAATTATATATTGACCTAAAAAAAGAACCAAAACAATAACAATCCAAAATTGCTATTCACATATAATGGATATGATTTATTAAGTCTGTGATTAGTTATATTTTTTATGCATGTTTAATATTTCTGAGAAGGAATTCAATTTCATATTGGATTCAAAATAATATTGGATTGTTTTTGAAGTATATTTTGATCGATGGTCTTATAAGGGTGAGTTTTTGTTGACAAGAGTCATTGAAACTTTCACGAAAGCTCCAAAAGCGATCCTCGAGTATATCCGGCAAAGGTCCACTATCTCGTTATCGTTTATACCGCAAGCTCTCCCCAGGTGATGTACATAGCCTTGTCGAGATTGTCTCGTCCTCATCCCCTTTATCCTTCAGGACCTATAAGGCCTCCAACGGCAAACCTTTTCGATCAGGAAGGTACACATTTATAACAAAAAAAAACAGATGTTCCCGATCATAATAATAACTCATTGCACACTATGATAAGGCACGTTCTCATGCTAAAAAAGTTGAAGGGCACATTTCGCGAAAATTGATCATATTATTCAACGACGTTGACACTGTCGGAAAAAATTGAAAAACATACAAAAAACCACCCTTCGAAAATATAATTCATTATATTAGCTCTTAGATTCGGCGGAAGTGAAATTAACTTTGAAAAATGTTAATATAATTGTCAGCTTGTTTGACATCGGATATAATTTATTCGCGCATTTTAAATATTAAGTATACGTTTAAGATTGTTGAATTTTTAATTTTTTTCCGGTATAAAGAGGAATGTTCTTTTGAAGCGAGTCGCTCTGCGAGTTCAATGATTTATCATCTGCCATAATGTCAAGTTTACTTTCCCCTTGGGTGGACTCACAACTTTTCGCATGTTCTGGAAAAAGCTCGCTTCATTCAAAAGTTAAATAATCATATAAAATCTCCTAATTCTCCTCTCGTCTGTCGTCTTTCTTAATCTTCCAAGCCTAAGTAACTCCGAGAAGCGAATATTAATATTGAATTATATCCATTCCACTTGCTACGCTTCAAACATAAAGCATTTAAGGGACACTTAGAGAGTACTCCCAATTTATTCATCCTGGTGATCTTTTAAATCAGGAGTACGTTCGTTTCAGATGGACAAGTCAATTTTCGCTTAATAATGTACACATTATAAAAATTCATGTACATCCAAAGAGACTCGATGGAGAATAACACGAAAAAGGCACACCAACACGAAAAAATACCTAATAAACGATTCAAAAAGAAAGATGTAATATAAGTATGATAAGTACTCGTCGTTGAAGGGTTAAATTTTTAAACGTTAGTATCAATTTAATGAATTTATTAATGACACTTTAGTAAAAAGATAAAATACATTATATATTGTTTATAGACATTTTTCGCAATATTATTAAACTTAAAGGTTGTATTATATAATATTTAAAATGGTTTTACAGCAATTAATTACAAACAAAGAGATCTCAACGAAATGTACATTTTCAATTCAATAAGTTTTTAAATGTGTATTCACAAAGGGAGTCAATTCTAAAAGCGCATCAGAACTGATGAATAGCAATTTTATGTTGCAAATTGCATGAACATATGTTATGTATGTTAAAAGTGCTTCAAATTTATTCATATTTATTATATTGAATGTATGCCCATCTGTATGTTTGTATATTTTTATACAATTGAATACCTTTAAATCGTTATCATAAAAAAATATTTTAATACCTTATGCAAATAATAAATAAGTGGTGATAATATTCTTCAATTTTCAGTTCTGAACAGCATTCATCATAAATACTGCTTTCCCAATTTTGTATGTTTTATTTACACTATTTAAAAATTTCCCAGAAATACGCACGAATTTTTGGACTGACCTGATATCTATAGTGGAACAATTGCGTTCGGGTCGTATCAGAAATATGTAAATATTTTTTTGACACATCAAGAACCCTATTAAAACCTTTAATTTTGCAAACAATTTTACAAAAAGCAGCTCATATGCTATACAACGTTATAAAATGGAAGTGATCGTATATATTTTAAAAATATTCTTACAGATTTCATTTTATACAATAAAAGTTGATTTGCAAAATTTATCGCATAGACTTATCTTAAAAAAAATCGCTCAAGCATATTTTAGAAGAAACACTACTTTAATTTATTTCATAAGGGAAAAAATATTGATGCAATAAAAGACATCTATAAAACTTATATCCATACTTTAATGTATGTCTTTGGTATATATTAATATTATAGCTGTAAGGCTGTCCTAATGTATGAAAAGATTCGACGATATTTAATAAGAGTTCTTTTAATTAGAGCGCCTGTGAATGATTATTGTTATAAATAAGTATTTTTCTTAAGCTTAAGGGGATTCTTCTACGATGGTTGAAATCTCCTGCTGTATACAAAATGTGGTGAGCATTATTTAGCTATCTGACTTCAGAATCAGGGTTAAATTGTTTCTCTTAGTTATTGGGCTTTAGCGCTCTAAGCGTTATTATTACATCTGTTTCGGTAGGTGAAAAACTGTTACTATCTTGCCCCAAGTTGTTGATTTATAACAAAGGCACGTGGCCTTTAATATAACTCGATTTATATTAATTTGTAAGGGGGGGGGGGGGGTTGGATTCAAGTGTATAATCTAAAATCTATTAATTCTATGTCTAAGAGTATGTTCCTATGTAAACATATTGAGTTCTGGGAATTAATAACAAGATTGATTTATCAAAATCAATTGACGAGGTTAATTGTGCACATATGTTTAGGTTATTGTTAGCAATCCATATTCCAAATGCTTAAAGTTTAGCAACCATACGGAAATCGCTTCCATATGTCGCTCGTGTTATAATGCGATTACAAACGGAAAGGTCCTACAGATAAATTTCGTAAAATCCCAAAATTGTAATGAGCCGATTATTTGGGTCCACGGCCATGTGTAAAGAAAGATAGAACTTGATTTATATGGGAAAATTTTCATTAAATTTAGCAGGTACCGGGAGGGGCCTCTCCTACTGAGAAAACATATATATCCGGCCATTGTTGGCTTTGGGTACGTATATATTTGTATTTCATTCTGCAGCCCCCTACCCGCGAGGGGACTGATTGTTTTCCCAGAACCAAACTAACACGGGCTTAATTAGTTTGGTATCAAAATAAATTTTCCGCATCAAGTGACCTCCCGCTTGTCGACTGTACCATTTCTATGTGACCCGCTTAATTCCCGGTGGAAAATTTATTTAATACAATGCATGTATAATTGAGCGGACACATGTTCCAAACAAGATACCAATTATCCAAATTTGGCCCAATCATTTCAAAATTAGCCACTGATGCCCAAAACTCGTCCGGGGCTGAAGCACGATGCTTAAACTCCGCAAAAACTATTCACACACAATTATAATAACTTGATAAGCAATTGATTATATTTTTGTCTTTTTTCATGCAGAACATGGATCAATCGTATAATTTGTTGTTTTGTGAAGATATTTTGTATCTACATAATATCACAAAGTTATGCCTATATAAATTTCATGCCAAAAGACATGACAAATACACATGCTTGTTAAAATGTAAGAAGTTTACTTACAACCATCGATCTAAAATTATGAATGAGTTCTTGAGGAAGAAATATTATATTTATTGATATACAAATTCATAGTTATGAATAGTTAGAAAGTTAAAAAATGTAGCTTATTTTCAATTAATTTGACTAAAAAAGATCCATTTCTTTAATCTTAAATGCATATCCCGATATATTATCAATAGACAAACATAATTTAAAAGAATGAAAACTGTCAACAGAATATATTTGCAATTAGTTTTGTAATTTTGTAAGCAACTAGGTTCAAAATACACTCGGGCCTCGTATAACACTGTTTTGTACAACACGTTTGTATAAACATTGACGTGTTTTTTACAATGTGCTTTTTATAACACGGTTTTATGTGCAAAATATACATAATTTAATATTATTGATATTGATCAACGTATCAGGACATCAGCTTTAAAACATCCTGATGTCGAAATATTATTTTTATCGCCAAATACTACGTCTATAATCCAACCCTTAGAACAAGGTATAATTTCAATGTTTAAAGCATATTATGTTCGTCGAATATTTGAAAAAATATTAGGATACATCGATCAAGATGAAAATTTAACACTTCCATAAGCCTGCAAAAAAATTTAAACAATCCACTTTGAATTCTTGCTGGAAAAAACTGTGGCCAAAAGTAATAAAACCTTATAATTTAAGCCTATCCGGAGTTACTCTCGGAGCGATATTCAGAGCTAGTCATGGAGCGATATTCAGAGCTAGTCCCGGAGCGATATTCAGAGCTAGTCCCGGAGCGATATTCGGAGCTAGTCCCGGAGCAATATTCGGAGCTAGTTCCGGAGCGATATTCGGAGCTAGTCCCGGAGCGATATTCGGAGCTAGTTCCGGAGCGATATTCGGAGCTAGTCCCGGAGCGATATTCGGAGCTAGTCCCGGAGCGATATTCAGAGCTAGTCCCGGAGCGATATTCGGAGCTAGTCCCGGAGCGATATTCGGAGCTAGTTCCGGAGCGATATTCGGAGCTAGTCCCGGAGCGATATTTGGAGCTAGTTCCGGAGCAATATTCGGAGCTAGTCCCGGAGAGATATTTGGAGCTAGTTCGGGAGCGATATCCGGAGCTAGTCATGGAGCGATATCCGGAACTAGTCCCGGAGCGATATTCGGAGCTAGTCCCGGAGCGATATTCGGAGCTAGTCCCGGGGCGATATTCGGAGCTAGTCCCGGAGCAATATTCGGAGCTAGTTCCGGAGCGATATTCGGAGCTAGTTCCGGAGCGATATTCGGAGCTAGTCCCGGAGCGATATTCGGAGCTAGTCCCGGAGCGATATTCGGAGCTAGTCCCGGAGCGATATTCGGAGCTAGTCCCGGAGCGATATTCGGAGCTAGTCCCGGAGCGATATTCGGAGCTAGTCCCGGAGCGATATTCGGAGCTAGTCCCGGAGCGATATTCGGAGCTAGTCCCGGAGCGATATTCGGAGCTAGTTCCGGAGCGATATTCGGAGCTAGTCATGGAGCGATATTCAGAGCTAGTCCCGGAGCGATATTCGGAGCTAGTCCCGGAGCGATATTCGGAGCTAGTCCCGGAGCGATATTCGGAGCTAGTCCCGGAGCGATATTCGGAGCTAGTCCCGGAGCTATATTCGGAGCTAGTCCCGGAGCGATATTCGGAGCTAGTCCCGGAGCGATATTCGGAGCTAGTCCCGGAAAGATATTTGGAATCTTATAGTCAAAGCTCAACCATGTATTGAAATTTAAGAAAATGTATTGTATTTAAAACTTCCTTCAAAAAGTATATTTTTGTTGACACATTTTTACATGAAAGTTGGAGTTTTATTCAAAAGCTTTTCAGCGGTTCAAAGAGCTTTTTTCAGTTTGCGGAATAGTTAAAATCACAAAATCTCTCGTCTCGCATGTCCCGTTCATTTAATCCGAAAGCGTTTAATTTAAGCAAATAGAAAACTTTCTAAATCCATTTTGTATATTAAGCTTTTGCGGGTTTCGTAATTTTATCTCTATTCATCAGTGTTTTGCGTCATTTACATCCGTAAAACATCAAGTCCCTTTTTCTTTTGTGGTCCTGTACATCTATTCCGGTGACGGAACCCCAAATTTCTTTTGATCCGTTTTGGCTGCTCTTCCACCGCTTTCCCAGATTACTTAAAGTACTTCGTCGGCACAACAATCACCTTCAAATATACATAAAAAAATATCGCCAATAAACCAATTCGTACACTTTTTTCGCAGAATTAATTATACCATTGAAAAGTGTGGAAAAGCCGGTGAAATGTATTGTCAGATTCGTCCCATTGCGGCCGTCATAAATGGTGTCTAATGGATAATGAAGGTCATCGAATCCAATTAGGTCGGGTCGGATGGTGATCGAAATTGATTTTGAACCCAGGGTGAAGTCCATTGCTGGCAGGGAAAACAGGATTCTCATTCGGCCGGCCCTGGTTCAGAACACACGGGACATAAGATAAAATCCGGCTTAATTGAATTTCACCAGGGCAGTGTAGGCGACTTCAGACGTCGATGGGTTTTTGTTCAGCTTGGCGGCCCTGTCCGCTTGGGGACAGATTAAAAAATTGTGAGAAAATCCAATTGCTGGAATAGAAACGAGTCGTTCTTGAGGATAGGATTTTTTACGGGCCTACAGTATATAAGAGACATATTTTTTTGTTCTCGCCTATCCTTTATGTGAAAGACCCTTAAAATTTAATAAAATCCGCCTCTTTAGCATACAAAAAGGAGTAAATATGTACTTTATATGAATATCAAACATCAAAATATATTTTTTTATCGCGATTTTCTTTGAGGCTATGCTAATTTTGGATATCATAAACAAGAACATTCATTCATAGCTTTAATTTTCGGCAAATGTTGATATTTTTGAAGGAACCAAAATATAAAAATATATATATATATTTTAATAATTCAATATGAAATACAGTAAGATCTCGTTTAACGCGTGAGATACACTTTAATAAATTGCAGAGCTAAAAGATCGCATATTCTGATATCAAATTTTATTCATAAAGCATTAGTGAAAATTAGAAATTAGTCATTTCGTTTGCAATTTCCTATATTGTTCAGCAATTAGTTGTCGATAACAAGATATCGCATCAATGATACTTTGTCATGTATTTGATCTTCTATTAGAATTTAAATTATTTTCTGTAAACTGATGCATTATATCCATTATAGTGGCTAAACTCTTTTTTAAAAAATCCATTGAAAGATCTATTGAAAATCCGTTTAGTGGATTCATTGATCCTCATCATCTACAGATACGCACATTTCTTCATCTTAGTTTAAATATGTTATACTAATTCTGATTTACTAATTATATATTCCAAGATGTTACTAAAGAAAAGCTCAAAAATGAGAATATATTTCAATAGGATACTGAACTTTTGACCATTATGCATGATGTCAATTTAGAAATAATTATATTCAGTTGTAGAATATCATATTATTTTCATGAATATTGTGTAGAAAAAAATCGCGTCGGTAATTTTGTTCGAACAAATAAAATATTCGCGAAAAACCTTTATGAAAGTTTGAGAGATTCAATATTCTGTTTATTAAAGGCCTTATTTGAAAAACTTTCCATAGCGTCCGTAACAATAATTGCCAAAATGAAATATTTCATCACGTGAATTTGGGCTTTTCCAGTTTTCGAGCTTTTATTAAAAGCGAATTCAATACTTTAAAATTCTCGAATTCTATGGCGGGGATACCCGAATATAGCTTATTGAATAGGTTGAATAGATTTTAATGGAATAACAATATTGATTTTTGGAATGAAAGCTTTAACATAATGGTTTTCCGCGTTCTTCATACAGCTCGATCGTATTAAATCAACAAATTTCAACATCTGCGTATGTGCCGTATCCGTGGGCGTAAATACACGTCATTAAATTTTATTATTTTTTTCAAGCATTGCTATAGGAATTGTAAATCATGCTCTTGCTTAATATCCGGATGGATTTATTTCCGCAAGATATGGCTGGATACATTTTCAGGAAATTATCAACTAGTATTTATAGATTTGCAGCCCCGAGGGTCACTGGGATCTTTGATTCGCCATAAAGTTGCGCTCAAATCTAATACATTATTCATGTTGACGGGTGTTTGATGTTGAAAGGAAGACTTTAACAAGCTCCAACTACAATCTATACGGTCGCATAAAACGTCCATCGCTTTTGCCACTAAACATGGAGTTGGACAGGTAATTAAGTCGTTTTATGGACCCAATCAAATCATTGAACTGTAGGGGGTCCGGTTAATCCGAAAGTCGTTAAATAACCGTTTGCTATTTAATCTATCAGATTTTTTCGCTCAAATTTTTGCTTCTTGTGTTTCGTCAAAAAATATTAAAAATCCTGCGCTTTTAATTAATAAAAGTAATACTTATTGAAGTACTATAAAATAGAGGGTGAAATATAAGAAATTTGAATTTAAGGCAAAACTAAAACCAAATCGTTTTTTACCATTATAAAATTTTATTTTGTAAAAAATGTTCTACCATAATAAAAGAAAGTAATCAGGAGGTGTGATATTATGAATAAAGGGGATGGAGTAAAAGTTTAAGCTTTGTGTTAACCCTTTATAGTCCCTGCTTTCGTTAATGTGTGATGAGAATGACGTAACTTTAGTGTGAAAAAATATCATATGAACATGATATAAATTTAAATTTCTTTATTTGAGATGATAATACATACATTTGTTAATATTTTAACTGTATAAATGTCATACGTTTGCAAAATATGGCTAATTGTATTAATTTTTTTTTCCAAATACGTCATAGAATACGTCTAAATACACAATATAATTTTTATATAGACCACGTTTATGTTTATATAAATCTATTCAACTAAATCTTTTGTAGATATTACTAAAAATTCATATCAAACTATTGGTTGATTTGAGAATTATATCAATTTTACGAAAGAATTTTTTGAATTTTTCGCTTTTCAGAGCGTTTCATTTTGTTATTGACTAAAAATGATGGTAAATTGTTACTGCGATTGTCTAATTAAGTTCAAGTATTTTAAATAAACTGTCTCGGTGATTCTATCATAGAAAAAAGGACCTTTTACATTCTTAAAGACAGCTAAGAAAAGGCAGGGAAAAAATATGTTTTTCGCTTAGGATTATTTTAGAGTGTTTATTTCGTTAGTTTAAGGTTTAATATCAATACAAGATTCTTATCTTTATAATATATTTATTAATCCGTAACAAAAATGTGTCTCATGATTATTCAAAATTGCATCATATAAAAATAATTCCAACATAAGAAAAAATCGATGTTTCTTACACAATATTACTCTTTTTACTTTAATCAACCTTGCATTTGACAGCCTCAATTTAATAATGTCTGTAAAATTGACAGCATTATTAAATCGATTGATTTTGATGCAATTTTAAGCTTTTTGCTTTGTTACATTCCATATTATGTTAGTACTATGAAGCTAAGAATGCTTACTTTTGGCTGAAAGAGTCCTTTTCATTTTCAAAACTTCAAAGAGCCATTTTAACGCACTGTAGGTCTTCAGTTTAAATCAGCATCGTTTTGCAAGAAAAGGTCTATTGGACTTCCTTTGTAGTCCTTTTTAGCAAAATTAACATAGTTATTATGGAAAATTTTCTATATCATTTGAAAAAAGGTTTTGAAAATGTTCAAAGCTACATCATATTTTCAATGTGTTTATTCTATATACTTAAATAATTTTTAAAAACAGTGGATGTCAAAGTTCATGCCTAAGCACAGTTTCAATTAACTTAGACTGTTTCTTGAGAATTTGTAAGTATTTTTTGTTGATTTGATCGATTTACATTTAATTTGAAACTGTTTTATTTTTAAAATGTCGACATTTTAGAGAAAGTGTAAGAAATATATAGATTCTTAGAATAATTATTTCTTATTGAAGGTCTCAGTTCAAAATAGTAATTCCATGGAACGGCGTGCACGAGCAAAGGTTTCGAAATAGAGATTGTATTATTAATTCTGCTAGCGAAACAGAAGGCATTTATAACATAACTCTAGATATTTCATTGTTTTCCCCGAGTTAATCTGGCTCAAGCCGAAGGTCTGTAAGTACACAGAAGACAGTTTTATTTGCCTTCTAATTTAACAGTTAGGCTTAATTAATTCTCACTGAGATTTTCTTATTTTAAGAATGTGTATTTAAGCTTTAAAAATACGTTTAATTGGGGTGCTTTTCAAATGAATTAATCCGGGCCCGAATTCATATTTTCTCATGGAGAAGGGTTGAACGCGTTGCGATAAAAGGCATTTAACTACATTTGGATGAAATAAAAAGCCAAAGTGGAAACAAATTCAATTTGGGAAATATTTTGTTTACGCTTAGAATTTTTCGTATGTATTTTTTTTACTTGAAAAGTTAAAGTACGCGGCTGGGAGGAAAACGAGAGTTTTGCACTAAATCATTGCGTTATATATATTTTTATATGCGGGATTTGCAAAGTTTCGACAAAGCGATTCCTGGTGGTGCGTTTTGAAGTTCGAATTCGCCGCGAATCTCTGGAGCTCGAAAAGTGGCGTCATGAATAAATAAATAGAGAATCCACAGGAGAGCGCAGCTTTTTAAAAGCTTCACACTTAGACCGTGAGCTGGAAATAAAAGCTTTTTCCGCTCAGTAGGAAACAGATTTCCTTGAAGGATTCCCAAAGCGAAAATACCATAATTCAATGCACTATTCTACATTATTTCACCATACGCGTCGACATAAAAAACATGTTTTTGTTAAGTAAAAAGCTCGTTGAAATATAACAAATTTCGTGGAGTATTTTTATTTGGAGCTTAGAGCTTTTATCTTGAAATTATGCGCGGAGTGGTCGTGAAATCTCGACCCACTCTTCCACCCCCAGAGATTTGAGTTAAGTCATAATTTCAGAAAGCTGATTCTAAAATTTTAACACATGACTGTATGACTAAATTACGCGTGACCACGTTCGGCCGGGTGGAAATTTATAGCTTTATCCTTACAAAGGCGCTTACTCGTATTAAAATAAGGCTTATGGAATAATGATTCTACTAAAATTTGATAGTGATTTTTTATCACATATTATTATAAATTCTGACACTTTTACGTCAACAACGATAGCAAATTAGATATAACTTTTGTATTAAATTGTTAATAGGTTCCTTAAAAATTCGTGTAGTACAAAACACAGATTCATCTTCAGGATGTCTTCTATGAAGATTATCATTATCTCTGGATAATCTATGGATATGATACAATTTATAAAATATGGATGACAAAAATAATACAATCATTTTTCAAATGTTATTGTGATTTTACTTTAATTTTTAATTAGATCATGTCATTATGTTATAGATTGGATAATATGTGTTATTTACTTGGTTATAAGATATTTTAAAAATATATCATTATCAATTCGCTCTAAAAACTATTGTTTTACATATATATAATTCATGTACGATTATTTCAATATATTTTACAAGACTTTCGTACAAAAATGTCGACAAAGTACGGTAAAAACCTCTATCGAATAATCCGCGTTCAAAGGAGCTATTATAACTTTGATCTAAACTAAAAGAAAAAACTTACTATATAAAGTAATATTTTTTCATATAACTTTTAAGCATAACGAGGTCGAATAAAATACGCAAAATTTGATAATGTCCCTAAAATCGATACACATTTCCGAGGCGGGGCCCCCAGCAACTGTGCTTAGGGCCCCCATAAAAACCCACGTGACTGCCCTCATTTTGTTTGCTTCCAAATGAAAAAATAATAATCCGATTTCAATAATTGGCGTTAAACGAACCGTTAATAACGATCCGCCGCGTTTGCACAGTTTTCACAGAGAGGGAAAAAGTAACGAAATCCTTTTTGCAGTTAAACAAGTGTATAAGGGGGGAATACGTTAACCCCCCCGAACGAAAACCCGCAGGAGCGGGATTAGATTTGATTACTTGTAAATGTGCCAGTTTCTAAAAACTCTTTACAACGCAACAAAAGCCTCCAAATCCCGCCCCGGCATTAATTAAAGACGAATTTTGAAAGCGCAAAATTTAATTCAATCTCGACGAATGCGAATCATTTAATATTTTCCACGACCGCCGATTTTTTGCCAGGGGGCGCGAAATCATGCCACAAAGAAAAGTATTAAGACGCTTAAAGCCTATTCGAATTCTTGAAAAACTATTACATTTTTATCAGTAAGTTTGATTCACAATTATTTTCTTGACAAAATTTTTATTCTGTAAACGACCTGCTAAAATGATGAATATTATGCAACCAACAAAACTTTATTCAATACTCTTTATCGTACTTTTTCAATTCAATAGCTTAGTCGATTAAAAATATAATGAAATTAATATGCGAAAATAATTACAAAAATGATTATTTTGTATTGAACAGGACTGTTAAAAATATATCACTACCCATTTGTTCTATAAGTTTAATTTAGCAACAAGATTATTAAAAAATATATACACAAGGGGGCTCTATTAATATGCCTAATAGGTAACTTTAGAACTATCTGACAGTTAATTTATGAAAATTATTTTTATAAACATATAAAGTCAGAACAGGACTAAATAATTCGGCCAAAATACATTCATATAATATGTTTCCATAGCGTATTAGCTGAATGGCGAATGGCTATTTGACTCCCACTGGATCAAATTAGATTTCTCACATACATATATTTTTTTGGTAATGTCTGGCAAAATCTATTCAAAATAGTATGAAAAAAGGCTATTTTTCGTACCAAGTATACTTTGGCATGAAATTAGCATAAGATTTTTTCAAAGATAACCATAATATTTTAAGTCTTATCAGATTTTTTTTGTTTAACCAGAGGTCACATACTTGATATATTAGTATAATATTCTTTAATTGTGTCTATGACTAGTAATATTTTTTATTTTAAGCTTTTATAATATCATACGTTCCCCCTTTGTGATCTCTATGCTTTTGAAGGTAGCATGACTTCCAAGTATTATTTGTGTACTTACCCAGCAAGTCATCTGGGTGAATGTTTTGAAGGATGCTTTCGTGAGCATCTTTATAGAGAATTCGGGTTCATCAACGAGTCATCATAAGTCGAAAGAACTAGCTTATTCCGAGAAAGAAGGCAGTTGGTATAAACGATTATTGGAGGCTGATCAATTCCTTCATCACTCTAATGATGTTTCAACACATTAACTACGGAAAGCACATGCATATGTTCTATATAAGAGGCTTATATATCATAGTATTTTCTCACTAGTTTACTTTACGTATTTGCTCACTAATATGTAAAAAAGAAAAATGAGTACATTCCTAATGAATAGAGTGACGTAAAATATATTTTTTTGGCATTAACGTCAGATTTTCATGATTTAATTCAAATCATCAACATGTATTCTGTAACGCTCAGTTTTAACCCAAATAATATTTTGTGAGTCATAAATTATAAAGCAGAAGAGTACAAAAAAGGATGCACATCATTGAAATGCTCTATAAAAACACAATTCATGTGTAACCTCATTTAAATCCCTTCCAAGAAGGTTGTCAGCAAAGTAATAAAAATCTGCCATGGCCCATAGATTATCAATTATCTACTCTCACATCCATTCGTGAAGAAGATACTGTTTAAAAAATCTTCCATATTTGAATTCAAATGAACTCTCAATGTCATCAATGTCATAGTTTAAAATATTTTAAAAAGTGTTATATAGGTGGACGCAAACGAAGTGCCTCTGCACTTAAGGGATGTTTCTACCTTGTTGGACCTAAGAAAGATCGATTTTTTAACAAGTTTTTATGCGAAAAATAATAAATATAGAATATTGATATTGAGTATGTTGACTAGACGATCTTTATTGAACATAAAAATATTTTTTAAAGTTTGACAAAGTATGGTACTGGGAGTTGGGGGAGCTACGTATGTCAGTGGGCGAGCGACGATATTCTTCGCCATGGAACTCTTAAGTCCTGAACGGTTGATTAACAGTATAAAAATTAAACATATTTTTACTTTGTATAATATTGTGTATAAGTTAGACTACAATTAAGAAGAAAACTTGGAAAAAAAAAATTGTGAGTGATCAAAAAAAAATATTGTGTTTTTACCAACATTTTTTGTAGTTTTATGTTCATTAAATAAACACTTTTGAATATTTTTGAATAATTATAGTCAATACGATGAATACGTATATTTTACACATACCTGCCAAATTTCATAAATAATGCTCATCTAAGGCGTGTGGGAGCACTTCTTTGAGCTTGGAAAAAATAGTTGCGAGAAAAACGCGTTTTAAGCTCATCTTTTTCTCAGATCGACTTGAAATTTACTGAACTCATTCTTAAACATTGGTTCAAAAAGGTAAAAACGTTCCCTAATGTGTTAAAGTACCATAATTTAAATTCGTCTTTATAAATTAATTACAATAGGGATACATGAATTGTGGTTTTCTCCAAAATGTACAAGAAAAAATTTAAGGCTTATTTCAAAGCATTGAGTATTCATTATAAGCATTAAGAATTCCATCGAATCAAAGTATTATATTTTTATAGACGTTTGTGAGAAAAATCGTCGCAAAATAAATATTAACAATATAAATCAAAATCGTTTTGTATTACGTTATAGTAGAAAATTTCTCTTTCAAGCGTAGATATCCGTAATCATAATAAAAGGATAAAGCAACCCTCGTCCATCCATTCTGTATCAATTTTCCATCCACTGTACAGCGGTAACGTAATGAAAATAATCGTATTGCACACATGAATTTTCTATGCCCTCCCTTCTATAAATTATGGCCAGTTCATAAAATTTTTCGAAAATATTTCACACAGAACGGGGAGTATTTTATGCGACCACATTATTACCCTTGTGGCAACATTTTATTCAACTTACACGTATGAAATGTGTGCATGGATAGAGGGAAAGCTATTGACCCGTGGCAGATTCAAAGGTCGTACGAGGTTAGCTGCACAAGAATATATTTACTATTTTTAGTGAAAGCGAATTATATGCTGGGACTAAATAGCTGAAAAAGTTCATTCAGCAAATGCATACGATACGTACGAGAATTTAATAGTCAAAATGTATGAAAATCGATTTATTTTTAATCAAATTTGTAAAATGGACCATTGCATGAATTAAAAAGTTCTTAAGATATTTGTCCCAAATATAAATATTTTTACGACAAAGATCAATGCTTATGCAAAATAAGGTCATATATTAAATGATTGTAAAAGTATGAAGGGTTGGATTCAAAAGCAGACTATTGTTACAGTAGATAAAGTAGGCACTCAGACTGTAAAGGTCATTGTATCTATTTAGGGTACATTTGTTTTTCCAGGATTGATAATATGTCATTATTATAAAAATGTATTAAATCCATTGCTTTTGTACCCAGTATGATTATATTTCAAATACAAACATAAATACAAAACTTTTCAGTTTATTGATTTTACGAAATACTCAGAAGGCTATCAAACATATTACATGGGTTTTCAGTTAATATAATAAACCTTATATATAGTAAATGTTCTTAATATAATATGTTACCTTTCAAAATTCGGCAAATATTTATACATGAAGTTGAATAAATAATATATTTTATATTTATGCAAACAAACCATCCCTTCAATGAAAGCATATTTTTGTAATTCCCTCTTAAACAATTATTTGTTTGTCTTATACAGCTACAATTTGTATGTCGAACTTTAACCTATTTAGGAATACTTAATGAATTGGAACATAGAAACTAATTCAAAATGTATTTGCTTAAATCTGAATCAAATTCAATTTATATCAAATATAAATATAATAACAAGTTTTGGTTTAAGGGAATAATTGAGTATTGCTATATACGATAAACTAATTTGCATATCATATTAAAAATATATTTAAATCTTCTATTCCTTGAAATTTATCTTTTGGAAATCCATTCAATAACAGATAACCTTTTGGTTTATAAAAGATACATATATTAGATCTAGTGTAATTTTAAACATTGTATTTTCGTTTAATTCGCATTGCTTGTTAATAAGGATTTATTTTCATTCAACCATTGAAATTTAATACATTTTTGACATTTTATTGAATAATTCCAATTTTATTCATTATTTTGCATTATAATGAAGATTAGGTTGAAAAGCGGTAGTTGTTGAAAGCATATAAATAAAGAAACAGTTGTAAGCTTTAATTGGTCTGAATGAAAATTACTGAGTGATAAGTATTCCTTAGAACTTATGTTGAATAGCCATGCGATGCAACTACCGGCTTAGAATCGATTCAGCAAAAAAATGCCAATTCAAATAGAGCCAGGCTGAATTTCTGATCTAAAATAATAAACGTGTTCAGGGAGCAAATTTGAGAGATTCGACATTTTTAAAGCCCACGTAGTATCAAATCGTAGGGGAAAAAATTGTCCCGTAAAAATAATTTACCTCCGATTGATTGTATTATACCTCCGAAGACGCTTAACAACGATACGTTCTGATCAAATAACATTTCAATAAGAACCTCTCAATATTCGATTCTCTTTGTCTCGCCCAACTCCCCTTCCGAAATAAGAATTGGGAACCAATATAATTATATCACCAGACCAATAAAAAATACAAGAAAAAACATTCTGCGCCCATGAATCCTGCTGCGAAAATCATTTGATGTCAAAGAAATATTCGGTTACACAATTATAAAAATCGTTTTTTCATCGGGTCCCGCTTCTTTCACATGTCTCTTCTCAAGTTCACACAAAACGAATGAAAGCCACAAAATATCAGCATTTCCAAGAATCGCGTTCTTATTCTCGGCGCTTAAAAATTAAAAGGTCATTTATAAAAACGTGAACATAATTTTAACTTTTTCGCGAAAGCCCCACGCCGCACTCCAATCGTATGTTAACATTTATTCCCTTGTAGAAAACCACTTTAATGCCCGCAGTATTTCATTTTGAAATAATAAAAAATGGCGAGCCAGGACTGAATTACTAAATAAATTGGAAAAAACTTACATATTATAGCCCCTGAGCAGTTTTGAGAGCATTGAATAGAGTACTTGGAAAATACGTTAAATAAATGGTATGCCCATTTTCTCTTTTAAACTTTAATAACGCAATTGGTTGCTATTTGAATAGCCTAATTTATTTATTTTAATTTTTAATAAATGTGCAAGACTTTCAACGATTCATATTTGTTGTAACTAATCTCTAGAGTCTAGACAAAACTCGAATCGATTTCAAATAATTGTATAAATTGGTTCGTAGATAAAGCTTACGTTAATGTCATCATTTTATCAAATGTGTATTCATTGCAGTAATTAAAGTTTTATTTACATTTTACAAGAATTAAGGTGTTTATTAATTCAAATCATACGCCAACTGACTAACTAAATAACTCATCAAATGTCATACAGAGTTTGACTCTTTGAACTAGAGCAATAAATGCCACAAACAATGGATTTACAGAAATCATTTAAAATAAAATTAATACTGACATTAATACTCAATAAGTTTGTAGGATTTTTTTTCACTCATCACTCGAATCGTTTGGGGTCGTTTTTTCGTAATTTTTTAAAAAAAATCATATGAACTTATTGAATTATTGTGCGTAGTGTTATTAAGTATTAATTAAAATTTCTTTGTTATTATTCGTGGAGAAATTATACAGCAACCAAAAGTTATAATAGAATGGAAAAAATCGATTTCCAATCAATTTTTCAAACTTACCGAATAAAAATGTAATCGAATGTTTTATTTTGCATTTTTCCAATGCTTCGACGTTTAAAAATACATTGTCCAAAGGAATTTCCAAATTTCCGAATACTTAAGGAGTTATAGCTATTTTAGTGATGCGGCAACATGGCCAGTCCTACCATAATGAAATCTTTTATCACGTTGTTAAAAAATCTAAACCAGAATAAAAGGCGTGGTAATTCAGCTATAGTAGATGCAATATAATTTTCACAGTCCCAAATTATAATATTTTTCCAAATTTCGGTTAAGTTTGATGATTTATTTCCTATTTTATCCAAAATATTTCGATATATACTCTTTATGAAATAAAAAATAAATTTAAAAAAATGCTTCAAAAAAACCGCATAACTTCGAAATCACACAAAAAATTCGCACAAAAAGAGGTTTTAGTATATAGATTATTTTACAAACTCATATCAACTTTAAGTAAGGTACCCATTTGGCCTTCGATATATGCGTTTTTCTATTATAATTTCATTATTACGCGGCATGAGAGCAGAGTCAAAAACCTTTTTTTGGTCCGAGACCTTATGCACCTATAGGTAAATCCGCCACTGTACATAGGTAGTACAACCATATTGAGACTATAATGTTTCCGCATTAAACTCTGCTGTTAATTTGATTTTACGTCTATAAAAACACCTTTGAAGTCGCAAATAATTGAAGACTTAAAACTTTATTTTTGCGATTAAAATTGTCGAGCTTTTAAAGCATTTCTTGCAGATATTAAATGCGGCAATAGTGTTAAACGGTCTACCATCCGGGGGTTATTCTGGCTCGGTGTATGCAATCGGTCGTCGATGCCTTTGAGATGCAGTTTGAGGGAAATGGGGCGGAAACAGCCTCATAAATGGCCTTCCTCGACTTTTCCGGTGTTTACATCATTTAAATATTACACGATCGAGAATTTATGCTGTTAAGATTACATGCAACCCTTGAATGTTTTCATCGATGGTTCTTCATGAAAACAAGTTCAATCAGTACAAAGCTTCGATTCGATGGCAATTGGATAGTTACGTAAGCATAATCAAATATGATGTTTCTCAACGCTGAATATGAAAAGTCAAGGTTCAAAAGTGAGAGTGTTGGTTTCAGTTTTCAGCAAGTCCCCAGTTGTTAGCCAAGACTATTATTCAGTGTCACGGATTATTCTCTTCCACCAGTGCTTCACACCCGTCCTTCATTCATGTCTTATTAACATACATAGCCATGGCCAAATGGATGTTGCCGCATACTTTTTATTTTTTGAGTTCTACGCCCTTGGCAAAATGGAATATCAAATTAGGTAAGCTAACCCTTGAAAATATTGCAGAGTTAAGCTCATCTAATATTTATGCTTAAATGATTATTTCGCTTTGATAAGGAACAAAGCGTTGAAAATATTCAATATCAATTTTTTTGATAAATATTTCGTAAATGTATCATTATCGTTAATATCAATTTCTGGCCTTTGCGCATAAGTTAGTATCTATTAAGGTCATTTCATCTAGCTCCCTCTATGAAGATGGTACAAACTCGGTAAGGGTGGTTCGGAGTTCAAAATTAATTTATATAACCAATAGATTTCCCACTCAGATAAAAGTTTGGGACCGTAATTAATTATATTTATTAAGCATTAAGGTAATAATGCAGGGTTGTTCATTACATTTTGTGTACATAGATTATCTCGTAAAAATTTTTCATTCTCTCCGCTTTTAATAAGTCATTTTGCTAGGAGATTTAAATGAGCTTATGAAAATGGAATTAAAAATCGTATTATGTTCGTTAAAGGGGCATAAATTAAATTTGTCGCGTCCATATATATTTTCTTTCGTACTTGGAAACATGCTTAGATAATTATAATGTCAAATATCAAAATTAATATTAACATATATATTATGAATTTAACATTATATGAATTCATACTAATGCTGAAATCCAGTGGAATAGTATTTGAATAACTTAGAATAAAGAAGAGTCACTCAATCTTATTAAAAATCAAATAGTTTATATTTTTGACAACTTTTATATTATTTTAGCATTAATATTGGTTTCTGCCATTTTCTTCGTTGTTAAGCTATATTTTATTTTCCATTGGAATTTGGACCAATTTAGTAGCATAAATTAAGGACTAATTTTCGTAATTAATTTAATTACTGGATAATTGATATACATATATAATTTTAATATAATATAGGGCTTTTATAAGAGAAAAATATTTTTCTACGCATATAACTGGAACAAGCATGAAATAAGGACGACGTTAAAAAAATGTCTAGCTGAAAAGCTAATTGGCAATCGTAAAGCTATGCAGTCACGATATTCCAATGCTATGAACAACCTTGATTATTATATTTTTTGTAGTAAAAAGTATAAAGAGCCCTTAAATAAACATGACATAATTTTAAAAAAATATCGTATCTACCATATGTATTAGATAAAGCGGAAAGAAATGTCATTTTTTTTTGGTTGCGTCTTTGCCGTCAGTTTGCCTCGGGTTGCTGTCGAGTGAATACGTTAGGATTGGTGTCATTTTGAAGCTCTGTTGTTTGTCTTACTTTTTTAAATGTTTTTATATTTTTTTAGCCATAGGGAAATTGTCCAAGCCAGAAATTGATGAGACCCATTTGCGATCTTGTTTACTGTTTTTATTCAATAAAGGATTAAAAGCAAAATAAGCTACCCAGAGCATCTGTGATACATATGGTAACATATTGAATATTCGAAAATGCCATAGATGGTTCAATAAATTCAAAAGTGGTGACAGAGATTTGAAAAATAAACCAAAATCTGAACCACCTCCATTAATAGATGATGACGCGTTAAATTCTCTGATAGAATCTGATCTTTGAAAAACAATAAAGGAATTATCGCTAGACATCGGCTGTCCTTGGTCGAAAGTAAAAAACCATTTGAAAAAATTCATAGATAGGGAATTTGGGTGCCGCACGAGCTGGTCATCAATGGTCTTGGAACCTCGGATAATCATTTGTTCATCGCTATTGTCCAGGTATGAAATCGATCTATTTTTAAAAAAGATCGTTACTGGGGATGAGAAGTGGGTCTTCTACAATAGTTCGAGAAGGAAAAACAGTGGCTTTCTTGAAATCAAGTACCTGTTTCTACCCCTCGATCGTCATTATCCTTGAAAAAGGTCTTCCTTTGAGTTTGGATGGTTTTTTTTTGGCGTTATTCACTAGGAATTATTAAAACCTAGCCAAACTGGTACAGCATAGCTAAACTGTGCATAATTAGATAGGTTAAAAGCAGAAATGCTCAAAAAGTGATCAGTACTAGTTAACAACCAACGAAGAATATTACAGCATGATAATGCAAGACCACACGCAGCAAAGATTACGCAAAACAAAATAAGGGAGCTGGATTTGGAAGTGCTGCAACATTCACCATATTCTCCTAATATTGCACCTTCAGATTATCATATTTTCAAGTCATTAGAACATTCGCTTCGCAATAATAAATTCACTTCTGTGGAACAAGTGAAAAATCATTTGGATTATTTAGTGGAAAACCGGCCGAATTTTACTAGAGAGGCATTAAAAAGCTACCAAATCTGTGGAGGGCGATTATAAATAACAATGAAAAATATTTAATTGAGTAATATTGTACCGCTTTTATTATTTTTTTTTCTCCAAATAACAAAAAAATGACATTTCTTTCCGCTTTACCCAATATTAACAAAATTTTAAATAAGCATTATTTATATAAATATGTGATTTATATTCTTCTTCTTTGAAACCATTACTCCATTTTTATCATTTGTGTTTCCGTGAGAACGCTTAGAAGATAGATATATTTCAAAGAAAGATGCTATGAAATATTTCGAATATTTGCTGATATCAAATAGAATGATAGATATTAGAGAGCGTCCTCCATTATTAAAATGTAAAGTCTTGAACATTGAAATAATTACTTGTATACCTTAATATTTTCCGTCAATTGTTTTGATCCGAGTAAAGCTAATTTCCTGGAACTGGAGAATTAAATCACGACGGGATTAATAATAACAGATAGAGTTCCTTGTTGAGAGACAAGTAAAGGACTTCATTTAAAAATATTATAAAAACTTTACTACTCTAATAATTCATACCTTAAGAAATCATTGCATTAAATAAATTATCACTAGAAAAACTTTCTATGAAGATTGCCAATGCTTTACTTTTCTGAAATGCAAAAGCTTTTCCGCACAAAACTTTATTTTTAAATGAAATATTCAAGCACGAACACAAATGGGGTTGCAAAATTAATATCGGAAACAAAACAAGAGATTCGTTATTTAACGTTAAAGCAATTGTATTCAACGTTTAATTATTAGAGGAACACAATTTAAAAAAATAATAACTTCATAATATTGTTGCCGGTGAATCGTGCAAAGGACTGTAAACGTTTGCACGTTTTTAAATTATAGCATAAATAGTAAAACGCATTTTTGTCGCGTCTTATATTCAACGCCTGGTGTTGAATACGAGCTGTCAAGCCAAGGGTTGGGACCCTAATTTTTTTCAAAATTAAAACGAAAAAACATGCCATATTTCTGTTGTGACGACATATTTTATGATGCGTTAATATGAAGATAGATGCGAGAATGAACGATCCCATTATGTACTCACAGAATAAATCGCAAGATTATTTCTCGATACATGAAAGTACAGAAATAGAAATATGAAATACAAGGGCATAAAAGCCATCAACAAATATTTATGGCCATATTTTATATTTCGTTGAGAAAATCACTTTTTTATGGGTTTAAAGTGGAGCATTGATTTTCCCAGGGGCTGCACATACGCGAGTGAAGAGTGTTTTTGAAAGGCTAAAGGAGGGAGTAGAAAATACGGTTGTAAATGGGAAATGATTTTTCCAAATTGAAAGAGTTTTCCGAATCATTTGACGCCAGTCAGACGCGAATGTTTAAGACCGTTCCGGTGGCACTTATATCCTTAGACAGGACCAACTTGCCGAGATGCAGACATATCATTACCCTACTTTGCCAACTTTCCTCCCTTCCAAGAGGAACTTTCGAAACATGTATAAAAAGTTTTATGTGATTGATTTTCATTTTCACTTGGCAATAGTTTAAAAATTAAAATAAACGTAGAAAAGTTTTCCACCATATTTTTAATATATACGCTATGAAAACCATATCAAAATGGTAGATCATGGATGCAATCAGTTCTAATAAGGGTGTGGAATAATACTTATTTATAACATCTATTTAAATTGGAAAAAATTGCTATGTCTGTGATTGTTTTGCATTTTGTAAAATAACAGAGCCAATGTATATATTTTTTTAATTGGATGGAAGAGACGTATTATGGTGATTTCACGTCGCTTCGCGGCACGTCTATGATAGCGAACTTTAATATCCTAATACAAACTTAATGTCGTTGTGAAAGTTTTATGATTTGTATAATATAATGCATAATTTCAAACACATTTGTTTCTTCTTATTGTGACAAGTCGCTAAATCCTGAACTCTAAGAAAACTCCAGTGTATTATCTTTAGCGCATATAGTATAGTTTGCCGGAAAGCTGATCATTATTTTTGCTTTAAATGTCTAAAAACAAATAATAAGGATGCGGGATAGTTTTGCAGAAATGAATACGTACATACATTTTTGTAATTGGAATAATCTCATTTAAGTCATAAATAAATCATTCGGTGCTTAAAAAATACGCCGAAGATATACTGCTGATGGTGGTACAGCAAAAATGGTATTAAAAGAAAATCAGACGGCTTTCTTTTGGCGGCGGGCAGAAAAGGAGGAGTAACAGTCGTTTGTAACCAACTCCCGTTTCATGAAGTGTTATGTACCGCATCCATTTTCTGGGCAACTTGAGTTGGGTCAAAGTTTACACAGTCCCCAAACAACGTATAACTGCGAATGGCTTCCAAAAACTTAGACCACTTTGTCCGCCTCGGCCCCTGAGTTGAACAGCCCTGCGCACTACGTAACTGTATTAACGATCCTCACCTCGAACGGTATGCGGAGCAATCCTTCCAATAGCTAAAGATTTATTATTTTCACGGTAAAAGTTCAAAAAGACATTTTTCTTCGGCGATGTACTATCGCTTTACATCCTATATAAAATTTTCATACGAATCCTAGAACTTTGCAAAATTTCCCAAGTGTATTTTTTGACGTGGAAAATTTGTTTTATATATCACCGACCCTAATATATCTTAAACAATCAAACTTTTCGCTCCCGATAATGTAGTTAGTGTTGTTTTAATAAGATACGTAGTTGTAAAATATAATGCTGGCGCTAAGATGGTTTCGCATTGCTGTCGCTTAAAGGTAGCGCGCTTAACCTCAGCAGAGATTGTAAACCGAGGGCCATAAAAACTAGCCAAATTTCGTTGGAAAGCTATATCCTTTTATTACATACGTACGAGGCTGCGGGATATCTTTCTTTATGGGCTGGTGGGATAAACAATGTTCTCAAGGTAAGTAATTGGGATTCTCCCACCGCGTGTGATAGCTTCGAATACCTCCCAACATTTTTTCGCAAATCTCACCGACGTAAAATGTTGAGGGGGTGGTAAAGAATAATCCCAATTTTACAGATGCTATCAAATTCGTCTAGTGGAGAAGAAGTAATGATGATCCTGCGATATTTATTACAAATTCTCGCAGAGACCTCATCCAGCGAGGCTTTAGCCTGTCTAGATTTTTAACACATGGTATGCGAGAAGTCGAAACAATTTTTTTAAGCTTAAAGATAAATCAATGCCATTAAAATGAATACAATTTGTCATCTGTGATTTTTTTTGATATCAAAATAGTTTTAAAATTACAATTTGAATCAAATTGAATAGCAATTAATTTGGAGGGACATTCTAATCAATCCTATCGAATTAAATTTGTCCTCTTTTCCCGAATATGGATGACTAGACTGTTGAGATTATTAAAGTTAATATCCAATTATTCCAAAGAAAGCTCATTTTTTATTAAAATAATGATCCTTGGAAGTGAGAGAATCTATAAAAATAAAATATGTTATACATTGATTTGAAAGCTGTATAATATTTTTAAGGGGGTGCACTATTTTTAAATTGTAACAAAGACTCATATAAAAGCTCTTGTTCAATTTAAATGGTGTTACCGACGATACTCTGATTTAACTCATAATATAATATAATTTTCTGTACTTCCTTGTGAATTATCAAAATGATTTTTAATCAAATTGATGCGTTCTTCTAAGATAACTTCTATTTATATATATATATTTTTATTTGATGCCGTATTCATAAACGGCTTTACATAGTTAATCCCCATATGACGCTTTTAAAATAACTATATATGGGGAAGCTTTCAATATATTCCATATTTATAAGCAAAGAGGGAAATTAATATGTTTTAAATGATATATTATTGCAAATTAAGGGAGTTATCCCGTGTGACGATACTTTTTTTTTTACGGATTTTTTTTGGCAAACTGAATAAATATACAACTGTGAATTTTTAACCACGTATTTATTAATATTTTTTTTTGTGAATTTTGGTGTTTTAAACGACATCTTTTACATGAAAAAAATAGACGCCTGGATCATTTAGAACTATCCTAGTTCGCAAAGTGTCTTCATGTGTATTGAATAAATTAATCACATTTTATAGAAATTCGTTTAATAAATTATGAATCATCTTTAATCTGCTATGTCTATAATATAAAGAAAGCCTTTCGTTTCTTCTTAAAAATCTTCCAAAGTCGATTGTTGCTCCCTGGCATCAGTTTTAGCTCTTTTAGCGAAGTCATTCAGAGTTTTGGATACGCGCCTTATTACGACGATGGACGTAAGCTTGAGTTACGTGACCAATTTGACATCTTATTGTAATCAAAATTTTCAAAATACCATTAAATCCTTCATTAAAGATAATCATGACAATAAAAGTTTCTTTTCAACGATATTTATGTCAGAATTCAGGTGTATAGGAGAGATAGTCCACATCAATGAATTTAATGATTCATTGTTATTATGTGTTTGTGCTCCTAAACATCTGATCAACAGTTAATCTCGTGATAAATCTTCATAGACTGGTTTGATGACTTTTCTAACTTTGGCAGTCAGAGGTGGATTATGGTGGTGGAAATTATTGAGTTCTCCTCTAGCTTCAACCTTGTGCTATTTGTACCAGCTGTCTTTACCTGCTTGACAATTTTGACGTGTGTAGGACATTTGTGGTAGAAAGTTACCCAAATTTGACAAGAATTAATCAGTTCGAACTTTTTGGGTGCTTAGTCTAAACTAAACGTTATATTCGAAATAAGAAATGAGTTAAGAGAATATAACAGCATTTTTATCGTGCACAATAGAGAAGTATTTGTATCAAAGGGTTGAAGTAAGAAACTGAAGTGCAAAAGATAGAATCCGATTCTCCGCCTCATAAAGTGAACAATTAGTATATATTTATGTCAATCCAGAACAAATCAACTCAAATTTTGATTGATGTCCACATATTGGAATTTTAATATAAATAACTATTTATTCTTAATTGAATTTAAAGTCATTTTCTAGTAACATAAACAATGAGATTGGGGGTTGAAATATTAGTTAAATTCACTGAGCTTATTTTTTAAATATATATATTGTTTTGACTATCTAAATATGTAGAATACATTTAAACTTAAGCTCGAATGAATGTTTGAATATTATATTTAAGACTCTCCAGAGGATTTTATATATTATACTAGTACCTTTATAAAATACATGAATTTATATTAAAATTAATAATTGTAGCATAGTATATGAAGCAAACATTTTTTAAAATTAAATTTATCGTTGTCGAAATCCATATAGTAATCTAAATTCGCTTTTATAGAAACATGTGTTCGTGTGTGCCTTATGCAAAAAAATGGGAATTTGATTT